>CAJQZJ010001896.1:3155154-3258767 GCA_907164525.1 Lophiomys imhausi | reverse complement strand
ATTTTTAAAATTATGAGGCAAGTTAGTATGAACGCTGAGTTAGATATAGAACTTTAAACTCATGGAGATGGTTAGATAGTAGAATGTTAAAGTCAGGTGCCAAATACATATGGACTGGACATTGGGAATGTATGCTAAGCCATATAACTCTTATAATCGTGGCCTATTTATTTCTGTTGTTTTGTATTGTATTTATAGTTATAAGAAAAAGAACCATTATTTGGACTGAAAGGGAGAGCTGTTGGGGGGAAAAATAAATACCTTAAACTAAAAAAAAAAAAAAAAGAAGGGAAGAGGATGGTGGGGCTGAGGGGAAGGAGGGTGGAAGGGTGGGACTGGAGGGGGGAGTAGGGAGGGAATTGTGATTGAGATGTAACTTGAAGAAATAAAAAATAAATTATTTAAAAAAATTGCAATATTATTTGTGAGTCACTTAAGACCCCTGCTCTCACAGGCAATGGAGTGGAGGACTATTTTCAAAGAAGTATAATTAGAAGGACAAAGGATTCTTGTATTAAGACAGAGGAGAAAGTAGAATGGGAGGCATAAAAAACTTTTCTTATCATTCTAACCAAACTTGAGAGACCTATAAATATAAACAATTTTAATAAAAATGCAATGTGTAAGTGTGCAAGTTTTGTGGAGTACAGGTTATTGAAGTAAGACCTAAAGATTCTTTGGATTTCCTCAAAGATTGTTGTTATTTCTTCCTTTTCATTTCTGATTTTGTTCGTTATGTTCCCTCTGCCTTTCAGTTAGTTTGACTAAGGGCTTGTCTATTTTGTTCATTTTCTCAAAGAACCAATTGTTGGTCTCGTTGATTCTTTGTATTGTTCTTTTTGTTTCTAAGTTGTTGATTTCAGCCCTGATTTCCTGTCATTTCCTACTCTTGGGAGTATTTGCTTCTCTTTTCTCTAGTTCTTCCAATTCTGATATTACATTCCTAATATGAGCTACCACCATTTTCTTTTTGAAGGCACTTAGTGCTATGAACTTTCCTCGTAGCACTGCTTCCATTGTGTTCATAGGCTTGGGTATGTTGTACCTTTGTTTTCATTGGATTTTAGTAAGTATTTGAATTCCTTTTTTATTTGTTCCCTGATCCAGTATCATTGAGTAGAGAACTGTTCAGTTTCCATGAATGTGTAGGCTTTTTGTTATTTCTGCTGTTGTTGAAGTCCAGCTTTAATCCATTGTAGTCTGATAAAATACATGGGGTTATTTCAATTTTCTTGTATCTGTTGAGGTTTGCTTTGTGTCCAACTACAAATATATGGTCAATTTTGGAGAAGGTGCCATGAGGCACTGAAAAGAAGGTATATTCTTTTGTTTTTTGGTGAAACATTCTGTGGATATCTATTAGGTCCTTATGGTTCATGAACTCTGTTACTCTCATTATTTCTCTGTTTGGTTTCTTTCTCAATGACCTGTCCATTGGTATGAGTGGGGTATTGAAGTATCCCATTATTAATGTGTGGGGATTGATGTGTGATTTAAGCTTTAGAAGAGTTTCTTTTACAAATGTGAGCGTCCTTGTATTTGGGGCATAGATATTCAGTGTTGAGATATCATCTTAATGGATTTTTTTCTTTGATGAGTATATAGTGTCCTTCCATACCTTTTTTGATTAATTTTGATTGAAAGTCTATTTTATTTGATATTAGGATCGCTACTCCAGCTTGCTTCCTAGGACCATTTGCTTGGAAAACCTTTTCCCAGCCCTTTACTCTGAGGTAGAGTCTATCTTTTTTAGTGAGGTGCATTTCTTGTATGCAGCAAAATGAGGGGTCTTGTTTGCGGATCCATTCTTTAAGGCTGTGTCTTTTTATTGGGTAGTTGAGTCCATTGATGTTGAGATATATTAATGACAATAGATTGCTATTTTATGTTATTTTGATGTAGATGGTAGTTGTGTATATGGTTTTGGTTTATCTGTGGTAGAATTTTTGTTTCCTGTGTTTTCCTGGGTGTTGTTATCTTCTCTGGGGTGGAAGTTTCCTTCTAGGATCTTCTGTAGAGCTGGATTTGTGGATAGATATGTTTAAATTTGTTTTTTTTTTAATAGAATATCTTATTTTCTGCATTTATGGTGATAGAAAGTTTTTCTTGATATAGAAGTCTGGGCTGGCACCTGTAGTCTCTTAGGGCTTATAGGATGTCTTCCCAGGCCCTTCTGACTTCTAAAGTTTCTAAGGAAAAGTCAGGTGTTATTCTGATGGGTCTGCCATTATATGTTACTTAACCTTTTCCCTCTTACAGCTTTTAATATTCTTTCTTTGTTCTGTACATTTGGAGTCTCAATTATTATGTGGTGAGAGGAGTTTCTTTTCTGATCTAATCTATTTGGTGTTCTGTAAGCCTCTTGGAATTTTATTGGCATCTCTTTCTTTAAGTTTGGGAAGTTTTCTTCTATGATTTTGTTGAAGATGTTTCCTGGACCTTGGAGTCACAAACCTTCTCTTTCATCTATGCCTATAATTCTTAGGTTCCATCTTTTCATTGAGTCCTTGATTTCTTGGATGTTGTGGGTGAGGAATATTATAGATTTCTCATTTTCCTTAGTTGTAGTACTGATTTCTTCAGTCGAGTCTTCTACACCTGAGATTCTGTCTTCCATCTCTTGTATCCTATTTGTGATACTCATGTCTGTAGTTCCTGTTCTCTTTCCTTGATTTTCCACCTCCAGGATTTTCTCTACTTGTGTCTTCTTTATTGATTCAATTTCCAGTTTCAGATCTTGAACTGTTTTAGACATTTCCTGTTCCAATTTGGTTATCTTTGCCAGCAAATCTTTCATAGCATCTCTTTCCCACTCTTATTTAGCTGAGTTAGATTGGAGATCTTTAATGGAAGGCTTCTTTGCTTTCATCTGTAGAATTGTGATTTCTTTACATTTTTTTCAGGGATTTGTTTTCTTTGTTAAGGCATCTATCATTTTAATATGTATATATTTTCATCATTTTCTTGTTTTTCAGTTGTGGCGGGATGGTCAGGGCTTGCTGTTCTAAGATTAGTTGGGTTCTGGTGGTGCCATATTGCACTGGTTTTTGTTGTTTGTGCTCCTTCATTGGCCTTTAGCCATGTGGTTGTGCTGGTCCTTGTGCCGGTTAGGTTTCATGCCCTGGAGAGAGTCCATGTATGGAGGCTGGACTCCCTGTATGGAACTGTATGACCCTGAAATCTAGAGGGTCACTTTTGATAGCATTGTAGCTTCTGTTGCTGCAAGCTGGAGCTCTCCAAGGAATTCTCCTAGGGGTAGTGGAGTGGTGCGCAGGTGTCTGCAGTATAGAAGCCTGATTGTGTGTCTCTGGGTTTATGCATTGTTTGAGTTGTGTCACTGGAATTGCCTGGAGGCCAGAGGCCAGTGAAGCACCTTGTGTCTGCTAGTGAGTCCTCTCTGAGGGACTCTCCCAGAGGCAGCAGTGCAGAACAAAGGTACCTGGAGATCAGAAGCCTGACTGAGTATCTCAGATGCTATTTGGTGATTGGCCTGAGTTGCTGGAAGTGCCTGGAGGCCAAAGGCCAGGTAAGTGTTGCCTGGTAACTGCTAGTGAGACTTCTCTAAGGACCTCTCTCACCAGCAGCAGGGCAGAGCATAGGTGCTTGGAGGTCCGAAGCCTGACTGTCTGTCTCTATGGGATGGTTGACCTGGTTCTCTGGGAGTGCCTGGAGGCCTGAGTCCTGGGAAATGCCCCTGTGGCTGCTAGTGAGATCTCTGTGGGTTCTCCCAAAGGCAAGGAGGCAGAGCAGAGGTCCCTGGAGGTCAGAAGCCTGACTGGGTATCGCTGGCACTATGTGGCAATTGATCTGAGTCCCTGGGAGTGCCTGGAGGCCTGAGGCCTGGGAAACACCCCTACAGCTGCTAGTGAGATCTCTCTGTGAGGTTCTCCCAGAGGCAAGGGGGTAGAGTGGAAGTGCATGGAGGTCAAAATTCTGATTGAAAAACTCTGGAACCATGTGACATTTGAACTGAGTCACTGGAAGCACCTGGAGACTAGAGACTAGGGTAGGGCCTCTGTGGCTAATGAGACCTCTCAGAGGAGCTCTCCCACAGGCCGCTGTGTGGAGCAGTGGTGCCTGGAAGCCAGGAGTCTTACTAAGTGACTATCTCTGTGCTGGTGTTGAACAGGGTCTCAGCGAGCGAGAGCATGGAAGCCAGAGGCCAAAGAAGTGCCCCTATGTCTGCTAGTGCGACCTCTCCAAGGGACTCACCCAGAGGCAGTGGGGTGAAGCAAAGGTGCCTGGAGGTCAGAAGCCTGACTGTCTCTGGCACTGGGCAGCAGCTGAGTCACTGGAGGCACCTGGAGGCCAGAGTCCAGGGAAGTTCTTCTGTGGCTGCTAGTGGGATCTCTTAAGGAGCTCTCCCAGGGACAGCAGGACAGTGTGGTGGCTCTTGGCGGCCAGAAGCCTGGCTTAGTGTCTCTGGCTCTATGCAGTACTTGACCTGAGACACAAGAAGCACCTGCAGATCAGGGGCGAGGGGAGGGACCCTGTGCCTGCTAATAATACTTGTCTGTGTGACACACCCAGGGGCACCAGTGTGGTTCAGTGACATCTGGGGACCAGATGCCTGAGTGTCTCTGACCTGAAATAATGTATTGTAAGGCAGCTTGCCTGAGCCTGCGCATGGGGGTGTGGGAGGTATTACTTCCTTGGCAGCCCATGTATTGGGTCTGTGTTCCTGGCCTTACCCTGATGCTCCTAGTGGATTCCCAGAGCAGTTTGCACCCCTAGGGCGAAAGTATTGTTATCTAGAGCAGTCTGCATCACTTGGGCAGTTGTACAATGACCCAGAACTGTTTCCCAGCTCCAGGGCTGGGACTCTCAATGTTGCAGACTGGATGCCCACTGAGGTGCATGGTGAACTCACGGGTGTAACAAATGGAGTCTGTGACCAGAAACAGTGCTGCCATTAACAGCTGCTAGGCTACCTTCTAGCTCAACCACCTGCCTGTCAGCTAGATGCCGCCATATTGTAAATCTCAAGGAGAAACACCCTAAATTACTGTTCCTTTGGCTCCTCTGGTCTTCTTTTGAGTGCTGGCGTGGCTGCGTGGAATCTGGGGGCTCAGGAAGTGGGTGAGGATGTTTGTCTGGAGGACAGGACTGCCAGCTGAGGTCCCGAATGGCTCAGATCCACGGGCTCTTCTCCGTATGAAGTGCTCCTGCTCTTGAGTATGTTTTCCTGAGTGTCTGGTAGTCTAGCATGGGTACTTTTATTGTTCCCTGGTTTGCTGGCTGAGCCCACCCCAGTTTGTGCTTCTCAGATTGCTGCTCAACACAAGTATATCTCTGCAATAATTAGTAGATTTCCCTTTGCTCAGAATATGTCTGTGCTGGTCATTGCCATTCTTCCCCACCTCTTTTTCTTATTATCTATGTATCCATGTATCTGTGTAACTATGTATCTATGTATCTATCTATATATCATTTAGGTATGTATCTATCATCTATCTATCTATCTATCTATCTATCTATCTATCTATCATCATTCATTCATCCATCCATTCATTCATTTACATCCTAATTGTAGCCCCCTACCTCATCTCTACCCTTTCTTACCCTCATACCTTTCTCCCTTTCTCCCCTCCTTTTCTCCTCAGAAAACGGTAACTCCTCTATCAACCCATCCTGGCTCTTCAAGTCACATCAGGATTAAGAGCATCCTCTTAGACTGAGGCCAGACAAGGCAGTCCAGCTAAGGGTAACATGATCCACACACAGGCAACAGAGTCCATGCCAGAGACAGCCCCCTGATCAACTTGCTAGGGGATCTACACGAAGACCACACTGCCTATTAGCTACTCATGTGAACGGGGCCAAAGTAACTTCCCATTTAGTAGAGGCTTCATTAGAGAGAGTGTGCAGTCAGGGAATTGAATAGTAAACCCAAGGGAAAAACAGCCTCAGTCACAAAGAGCAGGTACTTCATTCTCCTTTAAATCAGTTTTATACCTATGTAGCCCAATACAATCTTAATATTATGTCCATATACAAGGGTCAATACCATTGTGGCCAACTGTAATCTTAATTTTGTATCAATATACAAAGATCAATACCGATGTAATCCAATACAATCTTATTTTTGCACAATAAACAATGGTCAATATCACTTTAGCCAAATAAACTACTAATTTTGTATCAATATACAAAGGTATAAGGGCATATTCAATAATCTGCCCCTTCTACTTGGACCTTCCTGTGCTATGTCTATATCTCATTTTTCTCAAGCCTATGCACTCCTACATAGGAGAGGAAGAAGGATACAGAAAAGGAAAAGTAGGAAGTCCCTGGGGCTAACCTCCAAAACCTATTAAACAGGACCATTTATCAGCTTGTAAAATCTTCCCCTAAATATCGGAGTTTTCAGTTATCCTTCAAATAACCAAAAAGAAGGGCGGAGAAACACCTTCCCCACCCTCTGGGCATGGGACTTCGCTGTCTTAAAGTGACTTCCTGCTGATTTGGGTCGTAGTAGATCAGTTTGGGGCCCGAACCCAAATGGAAAAAATGGTTAAAAATGTTAGTACACTCCTTTTATGTTCAGTCCTTCTGTTCTCAGCTGTTTAGATGACCTAAGGGGTTTGTAGGCAGAAGCTGATCTTGCAGGCTTCACTGAGGTTCCTGCCGGGGCATTGTGTAGAGCTGAATGGTCCCAGCAATATTGGATTGCCATGGTGGTTGCAGGCCCCCAATGGAGACAGCTATTGAGGAAGTCGGCCAGGCAGAATCAACTGGGTCACTCGTCCTCCTTGGTGCCTGATTCTGCTCTCTGCTGAGGTTTCCGCCGTCCAGCTGTCCCCGGGCTCCCCTAATGGACGCTTCGATTCTCCTGGAAAGATAAGAACAGAGCCCTGCCCCAATCCCAACCCTAGGACAATTGCCCTCTTTTTTGTTTTTTTTTTGGGGGGGAGGGCTAGGTAGTACTTCTCCTGAAGCAAATTTAGCCTTCCAACAACATACAAAGCATTATCTTTCAATCCGGGTTAAAGAAGAAATCATTCTGTCACCTTGGAGCTAAACCAGCTCTAGTGTATATATTTTGAGATCCCAAAGGACAATCTGCCTGCATCGAGAAGGCCTTTTTTAAGTAGCCTCCAAACCTAGGTGCCTCCAAATCCCATATGTGTGTCTCTGAACTCTAATTATTGAGATCAGAGACCTGTGTTTCCCCTCTGAAGGGATCAAAGATGTGTTCCACCACTCCTGGATCGAAGTCTTTCTCTATTTAGAGGTTGCCCTGCATCAGGCTGACCCTGAGCTCTGGGATCTGCCCGTTTCTGTCTCCAGTGTGCTGGGAGCTGAGACCAAGGGTGTACTCTTCTTGAAAGGTGGGACCAAGAGTATGCACCCTCACCACCCCACTCCGTATGACTCCAGAATACATAAGACCACCAACTCTACGGTGCTCCCCCCCCCCCGTCTCCACTGAAGTCAGAGGCATGGGCCAATACCACAGTTCTCTTGTATTTTACCTTAGCTCCACGTCTTCTCTACACTTGGAGGTCTGCAAAACCAGGCCGAATGACTGTATCCTCTATTCCATTGACAGTGTTTCAGCCCTGCCACCTGCCTTTTTTTGTTTTTTTTCAGTTAATAAATTTATTTGTTTGTTGCTTCAGGTTACATCCTTATCATATTGTCCTCTTTTCCCACTTCCCAGCACCACCCTCCCATGCTCTACCCCCTGACCCTTCCATCTTGTTCCTCTGGGGTGGAGTGTCCCTGCCTAACAGTCTATCACCACAGATCAGGAGTCATATGAGGGCCAAGAGCCTCTTCATTCACCGGGGGCCTACCAGGCAGTACTGCCAGTGAAAGGTGTCTCCTTGCTACTGGGGGAATACTAAAAAAAAGACCAACAAACCCACAAACCCACAAAAACAAAGAATATCAACAAAAAAAGAGAGGAAAAAGAGAAGGGAAACGGAAAAAGAAAAAAAGGAGGAAAAAGAAAAAGATAAAAAAAAATTATTTCCATGTTCCTTTTGGTGTGTTGGTTGTAGTACAGATATCCTATACGATATAGTTAAAATCCTACTATAAGTGAATAGATGCCATGTGCATCCTTCTGAGACTGGGTTAGCTCACTCAGGATGAGCTCCTCTAGATCCATCCATTTGGTTGCAAATTGCATGATTTCATTGTTTCTTATGGCTGAGTAATATTCCATTGTATAGATGTACCACAATTTTTTAATCCATTCTTCAGTTGAGGGACATCTGGGTTGTTTCCAATTTCTAGCTATTACAAATAAGGCTGCTATGAACATAGATGAGGAGACTTCCCTATGTCTCCGTGAGAGGTCCTTTGGGTGTATACCCAGAAGTGGTATGGCTGGGTCCTGAGGCAAGGTTATTCCTAGATTCCTAAGATATCGCCAGACAGACCTCCATAGTGGTTGCACAAGCCTGCAATGGAGTAGGGTTCCCCTTTCTCCACACCCTCACCAGCATGCGCTATCATTTGAGCTCTTTATCTTAGCCATTCTAACAGGTGTTAGGTGGAATCTCAGGGTCGTCTTGAGTTGCATTTCTCTGATGATTAAGGATGTTGAACATTTCTTCAGGTGTCTCTCAGCCCTTAGGGATTCCTCCTTTGTGAATTCTCTATTTAGCTCCATCTCCCATTTTTTGATTGGATTATTTGGATTCTTGGCATTTAGTTTCTTGAGTTCTTTGTAGATTTTAGATAATAGCCCTCTATCAGATGTGGGGTTGGTGAAGATTTTCTCCCAGTCTGTTGGTTGCTGTTTTGTTTGAATGACAGTGTCCTTTGCCTTACAGAAGCTTTTCAGTTTCATGAGGTCCCATTTATTGATTGTTGATCTCAGGTCCTGAGCTGTTGGTGTTCTGTTCAGGAAGTTGTCACCTGTGCCAATGAGTTCTAGGGTTTCTCCTAATTTTTCTTCTAGTATCTTTAGTGTGGCCGGCCTTATGTTAAGGTCTTTGATCCACTTGGAATTAAGTTTTGTACAAGGTGATAGTTATGGGTCTAATTTCATTCTTTTGCAAGTGGACATCCAGTTGGACCAGCACCATTTGTTGAAGATGCTGTCCTTCTTCCCTTGTGTGGTTTTGGCTTCTTTGTCAAAGATTAGTTGGCCATAGGTGTGTGGGTCCATGTTTGGGTCTTCAATTCGATTCCATTGATCCACTGGTCTGTTTCTATACCAGTAACATGCTGTTTTTATTACTGTTGCTCTGTAGTACAGCTTGAAATCTGGGATGGTGATACCTCCAGATGTTTTTTCATTGTACAGGATTGATTTAGCTATTTTGGGCTTTTCATTGTTGCATATGAAGTTGAGAATAGCTTTTTCCAGGTCTATAAAGAATTGTGTTGGTATTTTGATAGGAATTGCATTAAATCTATATATTGCTTTTGGTAGGATAGCCATTTTTATTATGTTGATCTTACCTATCCATGAGCATGGGAGATCTTTCCATCTCCTAAAGGCCTCTTCCATTTCTTTCTTCAGGGGTTTGAAGTTCTTAACATGCTTGGTTAGAGTTACCACAAGGTATTTTATGTTGTTTGTGGCTATTGTGAATGGGGTTGTTTCCCTTATTTCTTTCTCGGTATATTTGTTTGTTGTATAAAGAAGGGCTTCTGATTTTTTTGAGTTAATTTTGTATCCCCCACCTTGCTGAAGTTGTTTATCAGCTGTAAGAGTTCTTTGGTGGAGTTTTTTGGGTCGCTTATGTATACTAACATATCATCTGCGAATAGGGATAATTTGACTTCTTCATTTCCAATTTTTATCCCTTTGATCTCCTTTAGTTGTCTTATTGCTCTAGCAAGGACTTCAAGTACTATATTGAAGAGCTATGGTGAATGTGGGCATCCTTGTCTTGTCCCTGAGTTTAGAGGAAATGCTTCAAGCTTCTCTCCATTTAATTTGATGTTGGCTACTGGCTTGCTCTATATTGCCTTTATTATTTCTAGGTATGGTCCTTGTATGCCCGTTCTCTCCAGAACTTTTAGCATGAAGGGGTGTTGGATTTTGTCAAATGCTGTTTCTGCATCTAGTGAGATTATCATGTGGTTTTTTTCTTTCATCTTGTTTATGTGGTGAATTACATTGATAGACTTTCGTATATTGAACCATCCCTGCATTCCAGGGATGAAGCCTACTTGATCATGGTGTATGATACTTTTATGTGTTCTTGAATTCGGTTTGCTAGTATTTTATTAAGTATTTTTGCGTCTATGTTCATGAGGGAGATTGGTCTGAAGTTCTCTTTCTTTGTTGGGTCTTTGTGTGGTTTAGGAATCAGAATGACAGTGGCCTCATAGAATGAGTTTGGCTGTGTTCTTTCTGTTTCTATGTGGTGGAAGAGTTTGAAAAGTAATGGTGTTAGTTCCTCTTTGAATGTCCTGTAGAATTCCGTGCTAAAGCCTTCTGGCCCTGGGCTTTTTTTGGTTGGGAGATTATTAATGACTGTTTCTATTTCCTTGGGTGTTATTGGGCTGTTTAAGCTGTTAATCTGATTTTGATTTAGTTTTGGTAGGTGGAATTTATCGAGGAAATTGTCCATTTCGCTTAGGTTTTCAAATTTAGTGGAATATAGATTTTTAAAGTAATGCCCAAATATTTTCTGGATCTCCTCAATGTCTGTTGTTATTTCTCCCTTTTCATTTCTGATTTTGTTGATTTGGGTTCTTTCCCTTTGCCTTTTAGTTAATTTGGCTAGGGGTCTGTCTATTTTGTTGATTTTCTCAAAGAACCAACTCTTGGTTTCATTGATTCTTTGTATAGTTCTTTTTGCTTCTAAGTTGTTGATTTCAGCCCTAAGTTTGATGATTTCCTGCCTTCTACTCTTCTTGGGAGTGTTTGTTTCTTTTTTTTTCCAATTCACCCAGCTTAGCTGTTAGTTCACTAATATGAGCTGTCACAATTTTCTTTTTGAAAGCACTTAGTGCTATGAACTTTCCTCGTAGCACAGCTTTCAGTGTATCCCATAGGTTTGGGTATGTTGTGTCTTCATTGTCTTTGGATTTTAAGAAGTCTTTGATTTCCTTCTTTATTTCT
The DNA here is from genome assembly GCA_907164525.1 of Lophiomys imhausi. Lineage (NCBI taxonomy): Eukaryota > Metazoa > Chordata > Mammalia > Rodentia > Muridae > Lophiomys > Lophiomys imhausi. The sequence continues at coordinate 3,247,732 of CAJQZJ010001896.1, read as the reverse complement.
TCCCTGACCCAGTGGTCAGTTTTATAAATGAAGAAAATAAGACCTCAGAGGTTAAAGTTTAGTGATGTTCTGATCCATAGGTGCTTTATAAAGTACTTTTTCATTCATTTTCTTCAATTCATCTTCATTCTTCTCTGTGGAGCTTATGTCGGGTATATAGTTTGCTAAGGTGGCTTAAATAATTATACAGAGGATGAATTGAGTTTTATTACTCACGACCATTTGTTTCAGGTTGCTTTCTTCAGGTCACGTACTGGTAATTTGATCTTACATACAGGCAATAATCTCTACTTCATAATTTGATGGAAATTATTTTGGTAGAAATCTGAAGTAAATTTAGCATTTGCGTTGCTAATGAATGATTTATGCCAAGTAGACAACTCTGGTGTTACTACGATGGATACTGTTCAGTTCCTCTGTAGGAAACATCCTTTCTCTCTGTGCTTTACTTTTACAAATGTAATCTCTGCTCTTCAAGTTTATAAGGTGCAAATAATGAAGAGCTAGTTTTCTAAAGGATTACACAGACAGGGCCAGACCTATTAATCCTTCACAAATCTCTTCACCCATTTAGAGACAGATTTAAACAAATCTTTGTGGCATAAATAAAGGAAGCATTTATTGGAAAGTAAACAAAGGCTTTTAGAAGAGTTACTATTGTAGGGGCTATAATATAGTTTTATTAACATTTATTAAGTGTAAACAATATATAGACTTCTATTTAGTTTTCAATGTAACTCATAACTCATTTTAAATATTTTTTCCTTTTCAACTGTTTTTATTAGTTCTTTGAGAACTCCATACAACCAATTTTGATAGCATTTCCCTCATTTTGACCAAATTCTTCCAAAATTTGTCCCATGTCTTACTTACTGATATTTTTCTTTGTAGATTTTTCTTTCAAGTCCAATTTGTGCTGACGAAATACTGCTGAATGTTGTGATTGTCTAGTAGAGAGTGGTTAACTTCTGAGGGGCTACACTCAGAAAGAAAATAGTTTCTCCACTTTTCCCAGTAGCTACAATTATCAACAGATCCATGGACTTGTGTGGGACTGTGTGACCGACTCCAATTTTCTTACTGGCATTTGGTCTGGCTTAGGTTTACGCAGGTTTCATAAATTCTATTGCAGCCACTGTGTGTTCATGTGTGCAGTTGCCCTACTGAGTCCAGAGATTATGTTCTCTTGTAGTTATTTGCTACCTTAGGCTCGTATGCTTTCTCTGTCCTCTCCTCTTCAGGGATCTCATAGTCTTGGGGCCGTGTTTCTTTAAGGCTGAGTATTCTCCAGTCTTACTCTTTTTACTTTGGCCAGTTGCAGCTCACTGTGTTCACCACAAACTTCTGTAACTAGAGTCTCTTGCAAGGCTGGAGAAAGACGTATTTATCTATAGGTAAAACAATAAGTCTTCAAGAGTCAGTATAACAATGTCTATTTAGAGCCATAATACTGGTGGGCAACCTAGGGCTTATGACATATCTAGCCATAAGGTCTTAACTCAGCAATGCTGCCAAATGTATGTTTCATCCTATAGAGTGTGTAACCAAAGTTTTTAATTATTATTTAACACTTATTTATTTATTACTATATTCACTTATAACAAATACCAACAATTTCTTAACTATTAATCCTACAAATTCCTACAGTCCCTTTAACCTAACCACTAATACTATTGACAATTATTTTTCTAACCTTTTAGAAGGATACAGTCTCTGGGGCAGGTCCTCAGTCGTCAAGAACACAGTGTTTGTTGTAGATTCTTTAATGCACTTAGCAGTCCTTTTTCTGAATCTCTCAGATGCAGGTTCATTAGGGTAACTTTGTTATTGCAGTCTCACCTTAAATAAGGCTTGATGCTTTCTTCTCTCTGGGAGAACCCAGCCCCTTCTCATCAGCAGCTCTGCCGCTCTACCTCAGAGTCCTTAAAGCCAGGCACAGTTTCCTTTAGGCCACTGTTCGGACAGATCAAACCCCTCTAGGCAAAAGCTGAGCCACAGGGTTTAGTCCTTGGCCTTTTGGTGTCTTGCTCAGGCTTTCTTTGCTCACCAGCTTCTCTCTGCCTCAGGGAGATCTGGGCATCAAATGATGGCCAGCACTTCTTTCAGCAGGACTCTGGGAGCTCTCTAGCTTCAGGGGCCTCTTCTTCTTTATGGGGCTCCATGCACTGTCCTTAAATAGGAGGAACTCTGTTTCAACTTAATTTGGGCTCCACCGACTTAACAACTGAAAACAATATCAGGCCAGATACTTTGTTTCTTTAAGTCCATTAAGTCTTTCCTGTTTTCCTGACTCAACCTTGTTTTTCATTCCATTAAATCTTTCCTCTTTTTCCTGACTTCAGCCTTGTTTTTTTCAGTCTATTAAGTCTCCTGTTTGTTTCCTGTTTTCACCTGACTTCAACCTTGTTTTGCCACAAGCTGATAAGCTAATGGCTCACAGCCAAGTTGATCTTCATGCCCCGAATTAAGAGACTGTATCAGAAACTCCTATATATTTTCTAAATCTAATTTAATTATTCTAACTCCCTACAAGAGTGAGACCTATATCCATTCAGAAAGTGGTCAGTTACTTATCGGATGCTAGATTCACTATTATACCAGTGGGCATATCTTTCCTGCACAGTCATTATTATAGCTGGAGTTCGTACATAGGCATGATTGATAACTGTCTTTGAAGATGCTACATAATGCCACTCAATAAAAATAAAGCTTGCTGGTACATGGCAGCTTGATACTGCCATGTTCTACTACTGAAGTATGTGGTATGTATAGCAATAGTGTCTGGATGGTCACCAATAGCAATTGCAGTAGCCTGTAGTATTTGAAGATTTATGGAAAGTCACTCTGAAAACTGCAGAAGAAGTAATTCATAACTGACATGGGGTATTTTATTAGTTAGTTTCTGATGTCCAGTATCCAATAGATGAATTGTTGCCCTAACATAGGGTAGTTAAGTTACATTTTAACTCTTTTTTCCTCTGTGTATGTGTGTGTGTGTGTGTGTGTGTGTGTGTGTGTGTGTGTGTGTGTGTATGTGTGTGTGTGTGTTGTTTATTTGGTCTGATTTTATCTTTAAGATATTGCTGTTTATCACACTTGAGAAAGAGTAATATAAAATAAGCTCTGTTTACACATATGTATAAGTGTGTGTGTGTGTGTGTGTGTGTGTGTGTGTGTGTATACATGTGGAATTCTGTATTTGTGATTTAGTCTGTTACTCATAGATATAATGAAATATCTAAAGCTGGTTACTTCATACAGGAAAGAGGTTCCACATTCCTGGAAATTGAAAGTTTAAAACAAGGCAAATTCACTGCTTCAGACTCTTAAATGATCTCTTTGACCAGGTAACTTCATAGAGGATGGCATCATGACAGAATGATGGATGTGAAGGAAACACCCATGGAATGGATGTGAAGCTAAAGGGACAGTTGTCCTTTCGGCTTTCCTGTTGCATTGGAACTGCACATTCTCAACTGCTTAGTACAAATATTGCCATAAAGCTACCACCACTTTATGGTATGGAAAGATAACTCATTTTATACAGTGCCTGCTGCAGGACCTGATAACCTGAGTTTGATTCCCAGAACCTATATGGTGGGACAAGAGAATGGAGTCTTGAAAATTGTTCCCTGTCTAATCAGAGATATGTTATGGATTCTAAATGTTAATTAATATGCTCCCAGAGGCCTGCTTGCTATGCCAGGCCATAAGTTCACCAAGTGATGCTAATAAATGCTGCAGAGAGAAACATAGGTGGGGCTAAGGTGCACAGGCTTTTGGAGCAGAGAGGTTCATGGGAAAAAGAAGCCAGAAGTATGAAGGAGGATACACACAATGGGGTTGAGAAAAAAAAACAAAACAACTTTCTACGTGGCTGGGAACATTGGCATTGTGTGAGAATAACAGCCCAGGAGATGTATGTATATATGGGGTCGTATTTGGGGAATAGAATTAAGGGCTGGCTTAGATGGGCCAAGAGTGCACAATCCAGGCTAAGACTTGTTAAAATCCATCAGATGTTTGTGTGTGTTTATTTATAATGGCAGGTTAAGGTTTAACACCACTGACCAATTAAATATAATATAAATACCAAGTAATAATTAAATATAATACTTTAACAATGGCACCTGACTTACAGCAATTAGAATCCATGCTCACATCCTGAGAAGGCCCAAGTGAAAGACAGTTTCCTACCACAGAACAGGGAACCCAACCCAAATACCTTTCAAAGGTGTGGTTTCCTTAATAGAAGCTACAGCTTTGCAGCAAGGAGCTATGTACAAAAAACCAAAAAGCAAACAAACAAACAACAACAACAACAAAACAAAAACCCAGCAGCCTTTAATCACCTAGATTAAAAATGGAAAAATTCATAATGTCTCAATATATTTGGATTCCCTTTGAGTTTGTTTTTCTTAGCATACAAATGATTTTTACACTGACAATCGTGGTTCTGTGTATCCTTTTAAAGAAAGATAGGACTAGAATAGGCTTAGAAAAGGAGAAAGTTTACCAGCAATGACAATGGGGGAAGGAAGGAGGCCCTTCTAGATAGATAAGAAAAAAATTGATGGCAGCTGGAGATCAGAGCTTCCTGGCTACTAGGTGCTTGTTAGGGCTATCTGATATGAGCTCATCCATGAAATGCAGGCAAAACTAGATTCCAAGGGATAATCAACAAAATTAGAGGATAGGATGGCACAGCTAGACTAAGGCTTTTGGAATGTTCTTGTTTCTTTGTTTGAGTTTTGATAAATATCTTTGATTTTCTCTATATTGGGAGGTAGATTTTTTTCTACAAAAAAAAAAAGATATTGTTGTGGTTTGGCAATGCTAAAACATGAGAGATTTTTAAGGATTTTGAACAGATTTGGAATGTCACTGCAGTTCAGAGTTGTGCTCTGCATTACAGAGTTACTGTTATTTGAGATTTAGTGAGATATTTGACCAGGACAGTAATGGCACACACCCTTAATCCCATCACTGGAGGCAGAAATAGGAGGATCTCTTAAATTCTAGACCAGTCTTGTTTCAGCAATGAAGTCATGGCAGCCCTCTGCTGATAAGATAAGGCTGCTTGCTAAAGACAGTCTAGAATTCAAAATGATACATTTTTTTCCTTGAAGGTACTATGTAAGTTTTTGCTTAATAATAAATGATGTTTTTACTGATCTAATAAACACACGTAATCTTAAATTTATATACAGAGAAAGTGGTGAAAAGCCTGTATCCTTAGGTGTGGGACTTCCACAAGAGAACTGATGCCAAGAGGCATTTTGCCCTAAAAGAGATATATTCTGTTACTTAGTGCCAAGACTAAACTTGGGGAGGAACATGCAAGCTGTCTGCCTCCCATGCCAACAATTAAGAAGAGCTAACATAAAAGAGTATATGATGCTAATCTAATTCAATCTCCTCAAAAATGGGTTCCCTTGGAACTCAGACTAATACAAAATGATTTAATTAATATTATTGTTTAATAAAGATAATTCAATTAATTAAATTCATACCTTGATCCCAAAACATTAGAGATAAGGAAAAAAATGGGTTCCCTGTGAGATTGAGGCTAATGTAATCTATAGAGCTCACAGAGCAAATCAAGACAGCCCAAGCTACACAGAGAGAGCCTGTCTCAATAAGGATAATTATAGTAATGAAGAAATTAAATCTCCAAGCAAAGGAGAAAAAGAAAATATATAATATATAAATTCATGCCTTTTATCCCAAAACGTGGGAGACAAAGACAGATACAGATTGGTTCCCTGTGAATTTGAGGCCAATAATCTACAAATGGCCCAAGCTACACAGAATAAACCTGTCTTAATCAATTAATGGATTTGTGTCAACTGTAGGGGAACATACTTAAACTCCATACAGTCTTATGCTGAAATTTCAGCTTACAAATAATTATATATATATAAAATGGTAATTGAGATGGTAATAATAATGATGGTTTTATTTATACCCTTTAGGGAAAAAATCAAAATATAGCAGACCTATGGATTGCTAATTTTAATAAATTTATAACTATTGTGACTTCAAAATGGAGGGAAAGATGATGTCATTTTGGGTGAGAAACTTTTTTTTTTTAATGTCAACAGAAGAGAAAAGTTAAGTCTTTCATCCAAACTGATGGAAATCAAATTTGACTGGAAAGGTCTCCTACAGATCTTGGCTACAAACAAAAGAACAAACAGAACAAAAGGGACCAGACACCAAAGAAGGCAAGACAAGTTGCTCAGATGATCCAGCCTCACATAATGTTCAGGTTAAGACTTCAGTAATGCCCTGAACTTACCCACCCAAAGTTCAGCTTTGTACTACAAAGGGCTCAGGACATTCAAATTGCTGAGCATATAGAGACTGGACAACAATTGTTACTATTAACTTGTTTAATCATTAGTCCATTTTCTTTGGACATCCAAACAGGTATTTTACATCCCAATTCAGCAGGAAACACTTTTAAGAGAGCAAAGCCCCATTCCCAAAAGGTAGGGTGGGTGATTTTTTTGTTTTTGTTTTGTTTTGTTTTTGGTCTTTTAATGGGTTATAGCTCTTTATTGTCTTTTAGGAAGATTGGTTACAAGTTGTTAAATGGTCTTGTTAAGCAAGGTATAGGAGGTTAGACTCAGGAATTTCTCTCTTGTTCTTTTCTCTATCCTTCTTATTTTTGACACACTGGCATAGAATTTTGTATATACAAAAGTAAGGTTAATTTTTGATTCATTGGTGTAGAATTTTACATTTTGACGCACATTATGTATATTTCAACTCGTATAAGGTATTGTGCCTATACAACTCATTTAAAAGTACAGGTTTACGTCCAATCCTTTTATGGGCTGCTATTGCAATCTACTTAAGAGACTGGGTAATACAGGTTAATGGCTGGGCAGGCCAGTCAAACTCCTGGTCATCTCAAATACTAGTCTTAATTTATCACAGAATATGCTTCCTAGGCTAAATAGATAGTAAATGGTTAATAATATACAGTTTGCCTGTTCATATATAATATAGATAGATAGATACATGATAGATTTATAAATAAACAAATAGATGTCTTCAAAACCCTCCGAGGTATACAGAATATAGTATTTAAAGATGTTTTTGTTATTTTAAGAATCCTTTGACTTAATACAGTCAGCTCTTGACAGATCCCATTTGACTTGGAAGGAGACAATGAACATCAAAAAATCTCTAAGGAGATAATTCCTACTTGGCAGAAATGTCCTGCTCTCTCAACAGACTGTATACAGTCCAAAGATGGACCAGAACTTAAATGCAGGTAACTCAATGGCCTGATTCTGCAAAGACAGAATAGGCAAATCTTTAGTTCCTGCTGAATAATTAGACTGTGAGGTATGCTTGGCTAGAAGGCTGAAGATGATACTTCAATGGTATCAGGAGATATTTGCGACTTTCTAGGCAACAAACTTTCATTTTACTATTCTGGAAGCTGTTCTCCTATACTTCTTACTCACTCAAATATAACTTTATCCCTTTCAAAGTCTTTGATGGGTTGAAGACATAATAGATATAAATTTTTAACTGAGCTTAAATGTTATAAGGTCTAGAAAGATATTTTTTATCTAAATAAATGTTTAGGTTTATAAATATAGGATATTGTAGAAATTATTTCAAACTTTAACATACTGATAGAGAGATGATTTTTTTCTTCAAGGTTGCCTGACACAAATAGGCTAAACATTATGGATGTAACTTTTATATGGTTTTCCTCATTATTTAGTATTTGTTATTATTGTATATGGTTTTTAAAAATAGCCTTTACATTAGACAAAAGAAGGATTAGACAAAAACAGAGATATGTTATGAATTCTAAATTTTAATGAATCTGCTCCCAGAGGCCTGCTTGCTATGCCAGGGCATAAGTGTACCAAGTGATGCTAATAAATCCTACAGCCTAGATTGGGAAGAGAGAAACATAGGCAGGACTAAGGTGCACAGGATTTTGGAGCATAAATGTTTCTGGTAAAAAGAAAAAACGAGAAGCAGGAAGGAGGACACACACCATGGGCTTGAGAAAAGAACTTCATTCCATGTTGCATGGAACATTGGCATTGTGTGAAGAATAACAGCCTAGGGGATGTATGTATATATGGGGTTGAGGTTGTATTTGGGGAATAGAATTAAGAACTAGCTTAGATGGGCCATAATGAACAATCCAGGCTAAGGCTTGTTAAAATCCATCAGGTGTCTCTGTGTGTTTATTTATAATGGCGGGTTAAGGATTAACACCACCAGCCAATTAAATATAATATAAATACTAAGTAATAATGAAATATAATACTTTAACATCTGTCCTCCACACATGCACAATGACAAGTATGTCCTGCCCCCAGCTAAGTAAATAAATAAATAGATACATGAATGTATAAAATGTAAAAGAATGTACTTCCATGACTTTTAAACCTCATGCCATTTATATTCAAGCCCCATGAACTTGAATGGATGACCCATATCCAAGCCATAGCAAATCCTAAAACGCCCTGGGGGAATATCTAAATGACTGATTAAACTCTTTGTGCTCTTAAGCCTCAAAATAATATAACTGGATGTTTAGTTATGCATATTTGAATGTTGAAATTATTTCTGACAATTCCTGAAATTTGTCAAATTGTATTTTCACCTTAGCAGGTTTAAAACATATCTGAAAGCTAATGTCAGTGAAAGAAACTGTGCTCAAGAAAATCAGGCTAGTGGCCAAAGAAGAAAGCCAATAAGAAGACAACTACCTACAAATGCAAATATACAGAATCTGAGATAGTACATAGGGCTGCTCCTCTAATTACACAACCTTTTCTTGAGTTTTTTAATTATTATTATCCATAATCTCCTCTTATTTCCTTCCAAAATCGGAAGCTATAATTAACTTTACTGTTTGGGTTTGCTCCATACACTCAGTAAATAGTGAAGAATCCATATGTAACTCTCACTTACTCTTGATAGTCTCAGGATAGGGAATGTTTTTATCATGAGTAAAAGTAATTCCATGCTTTGTAAAAATTAACCTTAAAACTTCTTGTTACTAAAACTACCATGATAATTCTGAGTGTTGTAGTATATCTCTTTTTAGACTGAAATAAAGGACATGATACTCTGTGTGTGGGACTTGCTTCTAAGATGGATGTGAAAGCTATGTAGGATAGACTGGCTGCAAACTGTAATCCTCTTCCCTGAGCCTCCTGTGTGCAGGTAGGTGTACAGTATTCCATCATTTTTGCCCTTTTGGTAATCTTCTGTGCCTCACAGTTCAGCACGTTTTTAGTCACCTTCATGTATTCACATGTATTGTAGACTTTGTTCTTTTTTATTACTCAATAGTATTTCATGGTCCACACTTTATTTATCCACATGATGATTAAAAGTCCACTTTACCCAGTTTTAGCCTGCTTTGAATAAGATTTCTAACAGTAGTGAGCATTTTCAAGGTAGATATTTATCTTGGGCTAAGTATAAGAATTTACTGATGGTATAAATCATACTCAACTTAATTTCTTTTTTTTTTCAAGATGGCTGTATTTTATAGTCTCAACAGCAACAAAAGATTTCTAAACAGTCTCCCTTCTTGTCAGATTTTGCATTGTTTTAGTTTTACTCACTCTAAAGATGTGGGTGCTGTTATTCTAGTGTACATTTCCTTATTGAGTAATATACGTTGTTCATAGTGTTGAGTCTCTGCTATTTTTTTCATTAACCATTTGTTAACTCTAAAGTCCTGTTTCAATATTTGGATTAGATTGTTGCTTCTTACTGCTACATTAAAGCTATCTTTACATTGTAGATCCATATTTCCTGTACAATGCATTACCTTTATCCCAGCCTCTGTTGAAGGTTATATTTTAATTTTTTTATGATGCTACATTTATCTATTTTTTATGGTTAGTGAATTCTTTTGTTCTGCCTAAGGAATCTCTGTTATTCTAAGGTCATAAAATACTTCTCCTATTTTCTTCTAGAATTTTATAAATTTAGCTTTTATGTTCAGTTTATGACCCATTTAAAATTGATTTTGGGGTATAGTGTGACATTTCATACAGGTTTTATTATTTTTTTCTGGTGGTATTTTTAGAAGCATCATATTTCTGCTTGAATTATTTAAATTTATTGTAAATATAGGAAGGTTTTCTATAGTCCCTGCCAATCATTTTATGGCAAGGCATATGAAATATTCTAGAATTTACTTGGAAACCAGCATGATCACTTTGAATAGATTTTTTAATTGATCTTATCAGCACTTGGTTCACAGCACTTCACAAAATGTGCTATTTTGGTAGTACAGTAGTTAAGTCAATACAGACAAAGCACTGAACTATGAAGATTGTAGATTCACTACCCTTTGTTATTTCTTGTTGATGACTTTTTCTCCTTCTTTATTCTCATGACATAAAGGCATTTCTTTAGTGGGATATGATAGACGCTATTGACTGTAAGCAGAGTTGAGCATTTGACATGATTTAGATTCTGCAACAAATATCTGGAGAAACTGCTAAAAGGAAGAATTTTAAGGTTTTAGAGGAGAATTTCTTTTGAAAATCACATTTGGCCAACCAATGGATATGTTCTACAAAATATACCATTGCCATGAACCTCTAGTTTTCAGATAAATACTAAGGAATTAGTCATACTTGTTATGTTTTATATTGCGCTGAATATATGGCTTCATCCTACTGAAATAAAAGCAAAAGTTTGGTATAACTTTAGATCAGCATCATAACTACTGCTTCCCAATCTCTTCTTCACTCACTTGTTTGACTGATAACTTTCTACAAGAATTCTGTCATAGCACTGAGACAGATGACTGAAAGTACATACAGATGCACACTGCCACCACCACCAATAACAATATTGCCCATATCAATGCCAAAAATCCAAGTTATTGGCACTGCTCCTGTTGAGTAACAGGAATACATGACCCTGCTACCATTCCTCTGATATGGGCACTTTCATCTTTGTTGCTTTGACCTGTTTCCTCTCAGTCTTTTCAACAGTTCTTGTTACACTTCTCCTTTGAAAGCTCTGACCGTGTAAAAAATATATGGCTAATTAAAGTATTTGCCCAGTATTTATGTTATTGTTAATTGGTCCTGTTTGCTGTCTGTTACTTACATTGACTCTGATTGGTTAAATAAAATGCCGAGGCCTGAGATTGGGCAAAGACAGAGAAGGTGGGACTTCCTGAAATTAGAGCAGGAAGCCTGTACTTTAGACAGAGGATTAAAAGATTCCAGCCAGCTTCAGGAAGAAGAAATACATTCCAGCCAGCAGCAGGAAGAAGAAGGAATTCCAGCAAGGAGCAGCAGGAAAGAGGCACACACCATGGGTTAGAAAAAGGAACATCATTCCATATGGCCAGGAACATCGGCATATCATGGAGAATGGCAGTCCAAGGGGACGTATGTATATATGGAGTCATATTTGGGTAATAGAATTAAGAGCTAGCTTAGATGGGCTAGGATTGCACAATTCAGGCCAAAGCTTGTTAAAATCCACATGGTGTCTCTGTGTATTCATTTATAATGTCTGGTTAAAGAATTAACAGCTGCCGAATCAATTAAATATAACCTAAATACTGGTTAAATAAATTAATTAGCCATATTCCTTTCTACACTTATCCTCTATGGATGAGACCCATCCTTCTCTGATTAGAATAAACCATCCTCTATTCAACTCCCAAGCATCACCTCCATTTTTACTTCTTATTGGTCAGTTCTAAGGGGTCCCTTCTTTCAAGTAGATTCTATAAGTTCCTTAATCCAAGGAGGGTGCTTTTCACTATATTTCTCCTATATTGGTTCCATATATAGCATGTATTAGAATTTATTAAAATCATATGTAAATTCCATAAGACTGGCTTTGGTTTAGGTACAATCCCAACTTGTCACTATTGTATCTTCAAGACCTGGGTCAGTGACAATAATAGTAATTTTCTAAAAACTTGTGAATAAATATAAGCAGAAATGAAAGAATCAATCTGAGCTCCTCATTCTTAAATTACCTGTAAAACTTAAGAAATATGTTGGCCCTGCCCCTGGAGGCATTGCAGATGTGGTTGCTATCTCACATGTGCATCAGTAGGTGGCAGAGAGGAGATAGGCTATATCTACATTCAGTGTTCTGACCTATGAATATCTGAGTGAATAGTAGCCTAACATTCCTGGAAAAAAAAAAAAAAGCTGGATACTAACACAATATTGGCCACCATGGGGAAGGGGGCTGTGATGACTACCAGCCCAGTACCAGGCATGCATGGAAACAAACTAGAAACAAAAAGAACTCTGCATGGGCCTAGATGTGGGGGTTGTGGAGACCCAGCCCTTGGGTAAGATCTGCCACAGATGGGGTCACAAGGGCAAGAGAGCTGTCCCTGCCCTTCACATACTGCAGAACTTGGGAGAGCAGGCCCTATACCCTGCCTGGGTAACACACTACAGCTGGTCTTGGACATGGGGATTGTGGGTGAGCCAGCCCTGCCTTCTGTCTGCTATGTGGTGGTGTTGACTGGGGAGAGATTCCCTTCCCCTCCCCTTTGCCCTCACCATCATTGGCCAACAGGAGATCTGGCCCAGATGGGGTCACTAAAGCAGGTGACCTGTCCCTGCCCATCACATGCTGCAGCACTCAGGAGAGCAGGCCCTGCATCTTTCCATAGTTGATCTTGGCCCTTCAAGTGGGATTTGCAGGTCCAGAACCAGGGATTTATATTGACCCACCCCAACATCTACCTAATGGATGAACTGCTGGTGTTCAAGAAGAGGCCAGTTCCACAACCCAAAACTATAGGATCTCTATGACACAGGACAGTTACAGCATATCTGAGAACAGTTCCAGTGAGGTTCTAGTATTGACAAAGTAGCCAAAACCAGGGGCCTCGTACCAGACCAAGGAGTCATTTAAATGATTATTTGCAAGCAAAATGTGTGGACAAAAGAGAATGTTATGGGACACACTGAGACTCACTTCAGCTTCCACAATGAGATTTAATTTTTTATGCTGGGACAGATTGCAAGGGTTGAGGGTGTGTCTTAGGGGAGGTGGGAGATGAGATGGAATAGGGTGCATGATGTGAAATTCACATAATAAATTTTTTTTTAAAAAAGGAAATATGTTGTCTAGAATATATGGAGTATATAGACTTTAATGTTTTATTTGTATACATTTCAGGTATGCTTACAAAATAGTGCTAACAAATTAAAATATTTATTATGGCTATGTAAACATTTATATTTATATCACATATGATGGACTTGAACTATAACAGAATTTTGGAAAGTGTTTAGATTCTTCATCCAGTATTTGTACATGTGCTCTGGTACAGACACAATGCTTGGCACCATTAATTTTTAAGCTTGAGTGATAGATAAATTATCAGATGTTCAAGCAAAGTTTGAAATTGGAATTTGGGGCAAAAGAAAGCATTTCGCTTTAGACTTTTAAATTAGTAAGATTAGAGCATAGTTTCCTGCAAATTTCTGCTTTTCCTGGGCAGTGACCAGTTTCTGGAGAAGGGAAAAATAAAATAAAAAAGCAGCTGCAATCTGCACACAGTTAAATGCCAGAGGCAATGTGAGTGCTGTGCAGGGTCAGGCCAGGTCAGAATAAAAGTGACTACTAACCAGTCACCCATCTTGTAAAATGACATAGCAACTACTTATCACTTACTGCCCTTTACAAATATTAAAAATAAGTCTTAGACTCAGCTACCAAACATGGGAGGTTTCCCTGTGGCTTTATTGACTAAAAGTGTTTTGAATGGAAATTGTAGTGGGAATTTCTTTAAGTCAAAGCTTAAGTTTTCTCTTCATCTAATCACTATGCTACTTTTTCCTGTTGATTTGTCAGCGATTAATATTGTGAGATGGTGTCACCTTGGGAGCAAAACCTCCAGATGACTCCATGTTATTGTGACACATTTGATAGTCTTTGCCTTTGGGGCATTATAGTTTTTAGTTTGTTCTTATTTTTCAGTATGTTTTTAGTTTTCTTTTACACTTCATAGTACTTTTTAACAAACATTATCCACCCCCTGTTAACTTTATTCCGAAACTCCTTGAATACTCACAATTCTTTCTGCCTGAGCATCTCCAGTTACTAGTATATTTTGTATATCTCCCTCAAGCAAGTTTTTAAGCATTTAAATTGATTATGCCTGTGGGGGAACTTTTAGTGTTTTTACTATTTTGACTAGAGTCCTTCTAAGCTTTTGTTTCCTCACTTGGAAAATGGAGAGTGATTAAGAGATTAATCCATTCTTAATTGCATTAAATCAGTGTATAAAATTGTTCTGGATGATTGAAAATTATTGATGCTTATAGATATGAATCTTGTTCTGCAGGTTAAAATCAATCTGCAACTTGATCTGAACCCAAACTTTTCTTTACCATATAGGAGAAAGGCAAATATACATGTGGTTAGGAGAGTTTAGAGACTTAGTCTTCTAATGTAACTATCAAGAATGGCCACTATGATTGTTTTTTTTTTTTTTTTTACCCCATAGGTCACTGTCTTATCATTTCTTTCATTTCCTTATTTTTACTCGCCCAGCTTTTTATTTATTGTGACTCTGCCTGTTTTCCTTGATAACCACTTTTTTTTTGAATAAGAGTTCCACAGCATCAGGTTCCTTATCTTCCTTGAACACTTTTATATGTTCAATGAGAATAAACAGTAGTGGTCCCAATTTAGCACTTGGTAAATAGGATTTTGTGACTGTGAACACAACATTTGTCATTGGAATAAATCCTTGCACTGGGCCTAAGGGCATAAAAGTTTTTTAGAGGTCATGTAATCTATACCTACAGAATTTCTTGCTATGTCTACTCAACATACTATTTCCTTATAAGGGCAATAAGAAAATTCCGACATAGCAAAAAATATTGAAAAAAAGAGAGAGTGTCCTGAGCCTGGCATGAAGCTATTATATCAACATCCACAGGCAGAGAGAGTAGGAGTTCCATGCCAGTTTATCTAATTTAAAAACAGGGAATCATCTGGTCTCCTGAAGAGTTAGTTATACAATTCCCATGAACCCTGAATGTTCTTATCTCTTGAAACTCAGAGGAAATAAGTAACAGAATAAATAACAAGCTACATGTTTGGCTCTTTCAATCTGGTACTGATCTCTTCTGATCATGTACATGTATGTATATTTTCCATGGTGTGTGGTATAATGTACAAACATAAAATTGTTTAAAGCACCATAGTACTCTGTAGAGTATTGATTACTTACAAACAAAATGGAAAATTTCAAGTTATTGTCCTTCTTTACATAAAGGAATGAAAGGAGAGTCTATAAAAATATACAGATTTGGATAGTGGAATATGAAATTTGCAATAACTACAATCAAAGGAGAACAATTTATTTGTGTGTGTAGATGTTACTCATGTGTTATTGTTAATATTAATGTATGATTGCCACAGATAGAAAATTTTCATCAGGTGCTAAAAATCATGTCTCTTTTCAATTTCATAAATAAACTCATTTCTCAAATTTATGAGTTAAACTATCAATACTGATAACAAATTTCAGAAATACCTGTAAATACACATGGCTGTCAAAGAAATTGTACGTTATTTCTTCAATATTGTGAGATTCAATTAAGAACCTAATTAAATACCATTAATAATTTGACTCAGGCAACATAACCAGGGGAGATCATCTTTGAAGCCAATAAACTAATTCTGCAACTTATATACAAAAGTGATAGTTGATTAAGTTTTTCACTTTCTAATCTCTTACTCTGATATCAAGAAATTTAGGCATTAAATATATTTTGTTGATTGAACTCTTCTGTGCTTGGAAAAGACAATCGAAGCTATAGCTGGAGGGCCTTTTCTATTTTTTCCTCAAATGCTTTGAGCCTTCCATTTGGCTAATGCAGTAGATGAAGTGATATTCCCCAGTGTCTCCAGCAGCGGGTGTGCATATACATTAAAAATAATTGTTCAAGGGAACAAATTAAATCTTATGAGAGACAGAAAACATATTGTATGTTCTCAAAATTGAGTAAGTAAATCTGTCACGTCTATAATTTTCAGAAGGAAATGGCTGTCTGTAATAATTATCCTAAGTTGTGTATCTACCAGGCAGCTCTATATAATTGATTTACTACAACTGCTCCAACGAATTACCTTGGGCTAGTTTCATCCTGTTCTAGTTAGGATAAACACCATGACCAAAACCAACCTGAAAGAGAAGAGGGTTTATTCGGCTTATAGAGTTATAGTTTGTCAAACTGGGGAACCAAGCCCGGAACACAATGTAACAGCTTGAAGTAGCAGCCATGGAAGAATAATGCTTACTGGATTGCTTTCCATGTCTTGAGAGCTAACAGTTTATAGCCCCAAGGACTATCTGCCCAGGGACAGCACAGCCCACCATGGGCACTGGCCCTCACACATCAGAGATTAATTAATAAAGTGCCCCCACATACATGCTGATAAGCTACTCTTATGACATTAGTTCCTCAAATAAGATCACTTTTTAGATGTGACTCTAGTTTGTAGCAAGTGACAAGACCTCAACAGCACGCCCATATCCTATAGCCAAATTTTAATGGAATAACAGAAAGTAAACTGGTCATTTTAGCACAGGATTGGAAATTGTTGTATTTTCTTTCATTACTGAACATACACTTAGCAAAGACATTGCAATATATTTCAAGGTTTCTGCATCATAACTATTCTTTTAAGCTTTTACACCATACGTGGTTTTCTGTCTTGGTACCTACTTCTAATGACACTCTGTAATAGTCAGAACAGCCAATGAAGATAAGATAGACTGGTGACTTATTCCTACCTTGCTGACTCCATTGACTAAGGGAAGATTTGTTCTTTGTTATTAAATAAATGTCCACTTGGAATTATTTGGGAGATTCATCTGGGCCAGTGGTTCTCAACTTGTGGGTCGCAAATAATTTAGGGGCTCACATATCAGATATCTTGCATATCAAGTATTTACATTATAATTCATAACAATAGGAAAATCACTGCTATGAAGTAGCAACAAAATAATTTTATGCTTTGAGTTCACCACAACATGAGGAACTATATTAGGGTCACAGAGTTAGAAAGGCTGAGAACCAATGATCTAGTCACACAACTCTCTTGTCAAAATTAGACAGGTACAATCCTGTGTTTAAAGAAAGAATATTCCTAATGCCATATACAAAACTATGGACAGGACTTACCACCAAACAGCTTTATTTATAGTTTCTAGTGCATTGTTCGTAATAGTGAAGGCTTCTTCATGATAATCATTAATCTATAAAGCTGTTTTCAGAGTGATGAAGTCACTGAGCACCTGTGAAATTATAAGCTACCTAGAGACACATACATTTATTACTGAGGACCATTCTTGTATGAGCTTTTTCTTTCTAAAGTTTTGGATCAAATGAATAACACTAGAAATTTGAGTTTCCCTTTAGCAATCAAACTATGTTCAGTTTTTAAGAGAAAAGAGATTTGGTTTTTAATAATTCAAACTTTATATTAAGTTCTGTGAGGATGTTTGGGTATCCAACTTCTTATTTCTTATCTAATCTTCATTTCAATTTTGAAACAAGTAGGTGTATTCCTAGGTCATATATATATATATATATATATATATATATGTTTATGCACATATAGATGTACATAAACATAAATATGAAAGTGATTAGCATATATATCTAAAAGATATTAGCACAGTTTTGTAGATAACACTATACTTGGGAACCACTTCAAAGAAAAGAGATTTGCTTTAATAAAAACCATATAATATCATCAGTCCCAGGAGAGATTAGCAGTGTCCCATTGTAAAGCTGCAACTTTAGAGACCATGTGCATAACAATGTGTTTGTGAGAGTCCAGCAAATGTCCCGAAAATTATGTTCATTGCTTAAGTTTCAGTTAGTGTTCTGTC
Organism: Lophiomys imhausi; assembly: GCA_907164525.1. Classification (NCBI taxonomy): domain Eukaryota; kingdom Metazoa; phylum Chordata; class Mammalia; order Rodentia; family Muridae; genus Lophiomys; species Lophiomys imhausi. The sequence continues at coordinate 3,229,812 of CAJQZJ010001896.1, read as the reverse complement.
TTCCCCCTCCCCTGAGGTTTCGTGGATTGAAACAAACTGTTGCATTATGGAAACTCTTTATTTTCTGACAGATGAATAAACATTGTCCTCTTCCTCTGATCAAATGTTGTATGCAAAATTATGTGTGGGTGCCTGCACATATAAGCCTAGAATTGAGGAAGCTGAGGCAAGAGGTTCCTTAAGCATGTCTTCCAAGCCACCCTTGCCTATGTAGTGAGTTCAAGGTCAGAAAAAGGGTTCACAATGGCATAGCACCAAGAATTATGTTGTCTTGAAGGTGGTCCCAGGTTAGAGAAGAACTTGAGCTACTTTTAGTTTTATGACATAATGCAAATAACCTGCTAACATGGTCACAGTGAATTTTTAAAAGAATTTGACTGATAATCACATTCTCATGAATACTTTGAAAATTAAAAATAATCAAATATGAAATTTATTCTAGTATATAAAGTTCTATAAATATATCCCCTGGGGATCCCAGCAAGTTTACAATGACAAAATTTCCCATAGAACAACTGCTAAGACTATGAGACAGTTAAATTTATATGCATTGGTGTTAGATATAGATTTTTACAGAGCTAACAATACCAGTTGATTTAATGTATTACATCATTTTATATAAAATATATCAGGCATTGAATGGTTAAGATAAACTAACTTTTGTTTCCCTTTAAACAGCTTACCAAAATCTATATAAAGTAATATACTATTGGGTATATACATATACACAAAGATATATATATTTATATATATATATATATATGCATGTGTATGTGCGTTTATGCTACTATGTATGTGAACATATGTTGGACAAGTATGTGAAAACCAGAGATCTGTGTCAGGTGCCTTCATCAGTTATTCTTGCTACTTTTTTACGTTGGAAAGTGTCACTCTATGAATCTGGAATTCACCAATTGGCTAGACTGGCTGTCCAGCAATCAATAGTGATCTTCCGGTCTCTGGCTCACTAGTACTGGGATTAATGCCATATGCAGCTCTTTTTTTTTTTTTTTTTTTAATGGGACCTGGTAATCCCAGTTCAGGTCTTTGGCTTGTAAAGCAAGGACTTTACATACTGAGCCATGTCTCCTTCTCTTCTAGACATATGTTTCAAGTATAGAACTTGAAAACCTGTTTCAAAATGTATCTTCAGTATGTAGTCATTTTTATATTAAATCTTGTCTTTCTGTATTGTATTCAATTAATTTAATGGAAAAAATGAAATGAACTCTTACAAAACTAGAAGGTTAATAATTAGCACCAATTGCTTTAGTCATCTAGCTTCATTCAAGGACAATGCTTATATGGAACTTCATTTTGAGTTCTATGTGTAACTGTATTTCCAATATGGCAGATGGCTGATACATTTAGAATTGTCCTTGCCCTCAGCAAATCTCCTACTGCATTCTGTCATCTAGCTAGTACTCTCAATTGCAATTCTCAAGGCTAATAGTATAAAGACTTTTCCTAATTTGGTGCTATTTTCTGGTCTTGGAGGCATGCTTTTATGTATCCAAAATAAAACAAAATTACACAACATTTCATACTTCCCAAAGCAGCCCTCAGTCAATACTGTCCTGAGCACTGATGATACTCAGCTTCCAAACCTCCTATAGAAATAACTATTTTACTCTGCACTGCCACTCAGTGGTTCCCTGAGGGACTAAGAGCCACTAGATCGCACTACTACCAGTTGTGATCATAAACCTGTGTGAGTTCATTCTGAGACTACTATATCACCCAGCCAAAGGACTTGCATACAAATATTTGAGTCCTAGCCAATGTGGGAGAGATAAGTTACATCAAGAACAATGATATTTCATAAATTAGCTCTCCTAGTTAGGCATGCCTGCATATGTGCAACTCATATCTTAGCATATGTATAGCTCAACTTCTCTTTTTGTGCATCTACAAAAAAATTACTTCATTTTCCTCCAAGCTATCCTGTAACTTATTATGTTACAAATAGAGTTCAGCTAACAGTTAGGAAAATAAATCACTTTTTAAAAATTAGAATTTATTATTTCATCTCTAGCAGAAAATATTTGAATATAAATAATGAAATAAATAATGGAATAAAGACTAGAAATGGAACTAAGAACACTTTTCAGCTGGAAGCTTGGTCCCTGAAATTAAGAGGTCAAATGTGAGTATGTTTCATGTAATTTCTTCCTACAAAATGTTATGTACGCTGAAATCTTTGTTATAGAAGTTGCTGGTACTGTTGGTATCATTGCATTCCTCCTGCAAATGGTAACTCTGAAGGGCACACAGAATTGTGATATGTATTCTAGAAATGTAACCAATGAGCTTGGAAGGAGATAGGATATTAATTGTCCATGAATAGCCACATGGAGTCATGTCTCATCCCCTGTCCTGCCCTGGGAGGCAGGATAAACAAAGGGATGTTCTCAGTGATGCCAGCAGGCTTCCCATGGAACAATTAGTTGTTCAATGTCTAATTCAAAGGCTGCTTAGGGGATTCTTCTCCTTGAGTTAATGGGAATATGAGTGCTCAATGAAGGGAGATTAGCCCCAGAAGACAGGGAAACCCATTAAACCCTTATTTTGATTTGAATTGGGGGTGAATAAAGTGCTCAATGTTCAGGGAATTTAGTGAAGTTAACATGCAAGAATGAATGGAGACTGACTTCTCTATGTGACAAGGGAGACTTTGCAGCAGTTAGTACCTGAGAATCTCTAGGGACAGAGCTGAGACAGAGGTGGCCATTCATCACACTCTAGAGATTATGGGAATTTTTAGTAAATGCTATATCAATGTAGTTAAATCTTCCCAGAACCAATAAAAATGCCCCTTGCCTTTCTCTCCTCTATTACAAGTAATTGCTATTCATCTTGTTATGGATATCTTGAAAGTATTCACAGGGTACTTGGAATGCCTGGGGGAGGAAAAGTTTGAAGGAAAGAATGTCACTGTATATCATTAGCATTCATGACAAAATTCACATTAGATATTTGAAAGGCAGGTCCCCAGCAGGCAATAGAGAAATCAGGAACTATGTTGTGCCAAAAATACCATTCTGGCCGGGACCTCGGGGAGTGTATGTCAGGTAGAGTGAAGGAAAGTGATGTAGAAAGAAGAGATGTATGTGTTTTTCTATATGCATTTAGTTTATTTATATGCACACATTTTCTGAAAAACTAGTATGCTCTGGGACTTGACAGGCAGGTTAAGCCTGAAATTTCTGAACAATGCAGCTGTGATTACACTTCTTCTCTAAAGTGAGAGTAACATTTCACAACATGATCAATATGTTTCCAAATTAGTATTTTTCATGTTAACCATCAAGACGCTCATACATGGGACGGCTGGTGCAGGATATGGCCCTTCTAGTGAGAAAACGGTCAGTAGCCAAGTGTGACTTTACATTTGGGAGTCCACATTTACCATACTAGAGCATCGCATACAGTGACAAATAACTGCAGGAAATTACAGGTCACTTAATGATGTACCAGGAATGCAGGTTAATACATATCCACAGGTACTCACTGCCTTGCAAAGAAGAAATGTTCTGAGGAATGTATTACTCAGAGATTATGCCATTATGCAAGCATTATGGAGTTTTCTCATACAAAACTTATGATGCAGTTCAATTGCTCTGCATGGCTTGTTTGTTCAATCAAGAAATTCAATAATTATAAGTTGTTTGAGGCAATAAGGAGGAGTACACTTTGAGATAATAATCAAATATGTAGAGCAGAAAATGCAGAAGCAGTCATTTATCACCCCCATTAAGTATTATGTAGTGTACATGATGATATGTGTTGTACACGTACTCAGGTGGTAGCATAGTAGATTATTCACAAACTTATGGGTAACTCATTTTGCAACGAAATTATTATACCCATGATGTTAAGAGATGATAAAAAGTTCAACTTAATCATAATTCTATAGGATATCTGTCACATAAGCAAATGGTCCTTTGACAGTAAAATACTCTGCAATACATAGCTAACTGTGGGGTGTGTGTGTGTGTGTGTGTGTGTGTGTGTGTGTGTGTGTAGATGTATGGGGATGATAACCTTACTTGATGTCATTTTAGTGTAAAGAGAGTTCTTCTGTTCTTCACTGACCTATTTTTCTATTCTAAACCAAATGGATCATGGTTGCTTGATGGCAATGAACCAAGGTTATGTGTCATTATTTCTCTTTTTTATCTTAAATGAAAGTCCTGACATCTCCTTTCCGGAACAATGAGCTAAATTTTGTGGAAATAAAAAGAGCAAAAGTTCAAACTATTATTACTTATTGAATACTAGTTCTATAACATCACTAAAATAAAGTTAAGGTACTCAAAAGTTAAAGCTAATCAGCCATACATTCATCGTATTCTTATAGGTTAATACATTCTATGTACAGGAGAAATGCATGCAGAAGATACTGGAAAATTGTCATAAAATATATTGTGAAAAATATACATGCTATAGATATTCCATTTATTCCTGAAACTGCAATTTAATTAATTACTGTAGTTATTAGTAAGTATAAACTGTAAGATTAAGGCAGCGGAGCAGCCGGCTGCTTGGCAGAGGAGCTGGCAGCCTGGCCCATGTGCCTTAACCGGTTGCCTGATTTATCCTGGGGAAAGAGCTCCGGTACCAAGGGTGGCCTACACCACCTGTACCTTTACTCTATTAATTAATACAAGTTGTTATATGAGGCCAGTAGAATTACCAGCAGCTTGGCGGGAGCTACCTGGGTATGAGGGGAGTCTGAGTATCTGGGAGTCCGACGGCCCGGGACTGCTTGGACTGAGGGCCTAGAAGCCTCCACAGTCTTTTCCCCAATAATTAAATACACCAAGACCTTTTAATGTTTTAACACTTATGTCTTTGCTGGGCAGACTCTCAATTAACTACTCTAAGTTAACCCGGATCACCTAATCCCAAACTACCATGTGCCTGCGATTACCTTACAGAGTTCTCAAGATGTGTATCTCCTTCGGTGTACTGGTGGAAAGAGAGGGTATCACTGTGTGTGCTCAGGTTCCTGTCTAATCTCAGTAAGTCCTGCTTTCCTATACTCTTTCTGCCCAGCTAATTGGCCATAAGCGACTTTTATTAACCAATCAACAGAATGCTTCAGAAGGGGCAGTAACAAGATCTCAACATTGAATTCAACCTATTAAACAATGATATTAGACCTTCCCTCAACATCTCCCCCTTTAAGTCTAACAAAAGGCTCCTTTTCTTAATAACAATAAATACAACAATAAACACAATACAGTAACAATAAATACAATAAAAACAATTATGAAAACTAAAGGTATGACATACATTCTCAACGTCCAGTCCATATGTATTTGACTAGTCAACAAGGAAATATATTCTATTACATATCTCACTTGATGAGTTTAAGGATCGATACCTAATTCAACTTCCATCCTAACCTACATTAGTAAGTAAAACATCTTAACCTTAAAACATCCTTTTAATTCCTAGATGAATTAAAATTTACTGTGATACTATAACTATGTAGTCTTCAATCACATCAGAAACCTGAGAAGGATAAATATATCTGAATAGACAGGAAGTGCAGAGCAAGCAACTTCCAAAACTATGAAATGACAGACAACTGACTGCCTAGACAGTCCCCAGTTTCTATACCATTGGAGCATCATCTTCTGCCTTCTGGCCAAGCATAACTCACAGACTTAGTTGTGGACCAAGAAATAAGATTTGCCCATTCTGTCTTTGCAGAATCAGGCCATCAATTTACCTGCATTGAAGATTTGGTCCGTCTTGGACTGTATATAGTCTGGTGAGAGCGCAGGGGCATTTCTGCCCAGTAGGAATTATCTCGTGATGGGAGATTTCTATTTGATGCTCATTTTCTTCTTTTGAGTCAAATGGGAACTGTCAGGAGCTGGCAGTATCATGTTAAAGAATTTTTAAAATAATAAAAATATCTTTAAATGCCATAATCTACATATCTCTTGAGGTTTTTAAAGACCATCTATTCATCTCCATTGAGTAAGCAAATGTTTGTCTGTAACAACTTAATATCTGGTTAACTTAGAAAACATCTGAGATTAACTAACTTAAATATCTTAATAAAATCACAAGTTTGAATGATTATCAACTTGCATTTCTTAATTACCCTTAACAATTTGTGATAGTTGCTGTCAAATGGATTAGAACTTCACATTTCAAATTTAAGAATTACATAGGTACAACACATAATCAAATATATCCTTAATTTTGTATCAATATACAAAGAGCTATCATTCTTGTATGTCTATAACCTTAATTTTGTATTAATACCAAGGATCTATAGGAGTAGATTCAATAATCTATCCTTTTATCTTATCAATTCTATATTATATATCCATATTCCCCCTCTTTTTTCTTTTCAAGTCTTCTCCCCTTATATAAGAGAGAAAGGATAAAGAAAGAGAAGGAAATCCCTGAGCCTAACTTCCTACACCTTGTTTAACAAGACCATATAACAATTTATAACCATTCTCCCTAAACAACATCTACAACCTGTCAAATGACCAAAATATTACCCCCCCCACCTTTTGGGAATTGGGTGTCACTCTCTTAAAATTGCTTCCTACTGAATTGGGATGTAGAAAACCTGTTTGGGGGCCCAAATAAAACAGAAAAAAATGGTTAAGCAAGTTAATAGTAACATTTGTTGTCCAGTCTCTATGTGCTCAGCAATTTGAATGTCCTGAGAAGCTTGTAGTCCGAAGTTGAACATTGGGTGGGAAAGTTCAGGGCTTCATTGAAGTCCAGACTGGAACAGTCTGTGAAGCTAGATCATCTGGCTTGGCTTGTCTTCTTTGGTGTTTGGTCCCTTTGCTGTCCTTCTGGACTCTTATTCTCTATGCTATGCCAATGTTCCAGGCCACGTGTAAGGATCTTTTTTAATCTACACTATGACATGTCCTCCTTGTTTGCTCCTGGCTTCTCCCTGACAGGCTTCTTCTTCCCAAGATGCTCTCTGTCTCTCAAAAAGCCCACATACCTTAGTCCTTCCTACCCCCATCTTTGCCCAATCTCCAGGTCTCAGCAATTATTTAACCAATCAGAGTCAAATAAGTAACAGACAGCAAGCAGGACCAATCAACATTTAGAATGCTTAACACTAACCCATCAATTCCCTCCTTTTGTCTAATAAAAAGGCTAAATTTTTTAACTCATATAGTAAAAACAATAAGAACAAATATGAAATAATCAAGACAACCATACATTAAGGTTACACACATAATGTTTAGCCTATTTGTATCAGGCAATCTTGAGGAAGAAAAAAAATCATTTATCAACTTGGTTTGTCTAAAGTTCCAAACCTAAATAATTTCTATCATATCCTATATTTATAAACTAAAGATTTTATTTAGACTTGAAAATATCCTTTTAAATCCTAAACAACTCAAGTTCAATTGAAATTTTATAACTATTATGCCTTCAACCCTATCAAAGACATAAGATGTGATAAAGTTATTATTTGAGTGAGTAGGAAGCATAGGAGGGCAGCTTCCAAAAATAAATATGACAGTTTGTATTCATGGTATTATTGTAGCTTAATACATTCTATGTACAGGAGAAATGCATGTAGAAGATACTGGAAAACTGTCATAAAATATGTTGTGAAAAATATATGTACCATAGATATTCCATTTATTCCATTATTAAAATTAACTTTAATAAGTGAAGGTTTTTTTTTCAAGTTTACATTGTATTGTATTATTAAAGTTCAGAGTTAACAAGTTTGAGTTTTCTACATAGGAAAAGACCAGTCAATTTCAGGTGCTTCATAGAAAAATTAGCATTAAAAAACAAATACAAATTCATAATTGGCTTTATGGTTGATGGGTAAAAATAACTATTTTAAAGGGTAGCAGAATCTAACCATGTCAGAGACCTTTATAAACAAACAGTAGACTTACCACACAAATTGCATTCAAACCCCACTGTAGCAAAAACGTAACCACAAAATTTGGCTACAGTTTGGGAAGCTGCAGGCCCTGTACTTCCTATAAAATCAGATATATTTATCCCTCTCAGGTCTCTGAGGTGGTTGAAGAACAGATAGCTAGAGTCTCATAATTAAATTTTGAGTTGTTTAGGAGTCAAGAGAGTATTATAGATCTAAGAAGATACTTTTAAAATTGTGTTGCAAGTTAGTATGAATGTTGAGTCAGATATAGACCTTTAAACTCATGGAGATGTTTAGATAGTAGAATGTTAAAGTCAGGTACCAAATACATATGGACTGGCCATTGGGAATGTACGTTAAGCCGTATATAACCCTCATAACTGTGGCCTAATTACCTCTGTTGTACTGTATTGTATTTGTTATTTTAAGAGAAAGAGCCATTTGTTGGACTGAAAGGGGAAACTGTAGGGGGAAATAAGATATACCTTAAACTTAAAAGAAAAAAAAAGGGAAGAGGATGGGGGGTTGAGGGTGGGAGGGTGGGACTGGAGGGGGAATAGGGAGGGGACTGCGATTGAGATGTAACTTGAAGAAATAAAAAATAAAGGAAAAAAATGAAAAAATTGGCTACAGCTAATTGTTTCCAAAAAATCCTTTTAAAAAATTAAGTTATGACTATAAAAAAGTTTGTAGTTTTTCTTTGCAAAGTAAAGTTTAAATCTTTAATAAATGGAAACAAAATGATCCTCTTAAAATTTTTATAAATAGCTCTCAAGACATATATTACTCATCTGCTGTAATCTTTCTTTACCTGAGACAATTTCCCAGGATCCTTCCTCCCAAAGGATTACCTAAAGACTTCTTCCATCACTTTGCCCACATGAATGTGGCTAAACTTTTCTCGAAGTCAACTGGGCAAATGCATTCCTGATCTGCCCTTCCCCAGCTACGACAAAATCAAATATGTTTCTTTTTTTTATAATAATTTATTTTTTATTTCTTCAAGTTACATCTCAATCACAATCCCCTCCCTACTCCCCCCTCCAGTCCCACCCTTCCACCCTCCTCCCCCTCAACCCCCCCATCCTCTTCCCTTCCTTTTTTTTTGTGTTCTGGATCTAAGAAGATATTTTTAAAATTATGAGGCAAGTTAGTATGAAAGCTGAGCTAGATATAGAACTTTAAACTCATGGAGATGGTTAGATAGTAGAATGTTAAAGTCAGGTGCCAAATACATATGGACTGGACATTGGGAATGTATGCTAAGCCATATAACTCTTATAATTGTGGCCTATTTATTTCTGTTGTTTTGTATTGTATTTATAGTTATAAGAAAAAGAACCATTTTTTGAACTGAAAGGGAGAGCTGTTGGGGGGAAAAAAGAAATACCTTCAACAAATATGTTTCTTTATGTAAGCCTTCTCAGACTAATATTACTGTCTCTGAAAAAAAAAATGCCACAATTAAAGAATACCAGGAAGAGGGACTAAAATAAGCTGAATCAGAAACATCTTCAATACAGCCTGATCCTTTATATTTTATTAGTTTGTCTTTAATAATATAAATAATAGCAGTAATAGTAGCACATATTACTTATTAAACCCTGAATTTATTTGATACTAAGTTAAGCATTTTCAATAATTAAACTTGTTCTCTTCTGAAGATTTAGTTGTAGCTACAGTTTACTGGTGAGGAAATGAGGTTACTGTACGGCAAGTAAACTCCACAAAAGCCCTTTCACCTTATGAGAGAAAGACTGTAAGTAAGTGAAGCCACTGTGAGACCTCAACCAAGACTGCCAAATAAAGCCATTCCCTCTACTCTGTCCAGTCTTCACTTGGTTCCACACTGATAGACTCCAGGGGAACAACGATTAGCCAACATGGCTTTGTACAATTACTATGTTATGAAAACAAAACCAAACAGGGATTCTAAAAGGAATAAGTTATCATTGACAGCGTGAAGAGGACTCCTCCCTCTTGAGATGGCCACAGAATCTTTGAGTCACTAACCACTCCTTCTTTTTCCCTCTGAATGACTTGGACTAACAGTGTCAATCGTGATCACAGGAACTTAGGGTTTTAGTGGGTTTTTACCTGTTGCAGTGTACTGCAAGAGTAAATTGTTGGCTCTGAAAATGAATTAGGCTCTTTATTATACACATACAGCCACCTATCCCCTCCTGAGGATGGCTGCTGTGCGACCGCAGACATGTGCTCACATTCTTTGCTTCCACAACACTCCTTACACTAGGAGATAGAGGAAAAGGTCATTTTTGTGCAACAGTCTACCACTGATTGCACTTTTTTTTCTTTCTCTTCCTAAGTTACCTCTTCGAACTTCCTTCCTATTCAATTGGCCACATGTTACACCAACCAGTTAAAGTTTTTCTCAGACTGACTCCGAGTCACTTGAGTAGCTGGCATCTTGGCAGCATAGGATTTTCCAGAATTTAACAGCAGCATTGTTGAGAGGCAATTAAACTTTCCTCCTGACCCTACTCCTGTTTTGGTGAGGTAAAGGCTGCCAGGGTGAACATATAGTGGACAGACTGATGGAATAAATGGTAGAGGGTCTAGTTGTCCAGGGGCTATTGAGCAGGAACTTTAGGCAATAGGAAGAGGATGGAATTAATGTGCATTTTCCTGTGTGTGACCTGTGACTTAGTTTTCTTTTCCTTTCCATAATGGAGAGCTTTGGAAAACTCTGTGCTAGTGTGTGTGTGTGTGTGTGTGTGTGTGTGTGTGTGTGTGTGTGTGCGTGCGTCTCGGTGAACTCTTCTGTGCTTGTATGTGTGTGTGTGTGTGTGTGTGTGTGTGTGTGAACTCTCTCTCACTCTCTCTCTCTGTGTGTATGTGTGTGTGTGTGTGTGTGTGTGTGTGTGTGTGTAAGAAATAATAAGAAAGAAGGAAAGAAGGAAGAAAATAGACTTATGAGAATTAACAGTTATATAAAAACATGGAAAGGCCAGTGAGAGGAACTCAGGAAAGGAATTATTGGGCTGTATTTAATCTTGTGTTTTGTGTAATGACTGATGTCATGCTACATCATTCAAACCCCAATAGCAGCTACAGGAATCACACCCAGTGCCACAGCTTTCCATCAGTCTAGGCTATTAACTATGAAGGATTTTTTAATTCACAACCTTGGTAGGAGGAGCTATGTCTTCTTAAATTCCATAGAGAATGCTTTGGAGGGTTTGAGTGATATTGGTCAATGAAATGGTTTTTCTTCTTGCCAGTGTGCCATGTTACCAAACAGCTCCCACTTTAGTCTCCTTGTCCATAAAATTAAAATAATAATTATAGTCATTGTATAGGATTGTGACCAAAAAAATTCTATGTACATCTGGGAATCTGCACTTTCAATAAACTGTATAGTCATTTTTACCTTATTGTCTTAATTTTAGTTCCATATCCTTCCCTCAATATCTCATTCTATCTCTTCTTCCTCTTAGTTTTCTCCCCCTTAATGCACTGCTAAAGGACTCTGTCCATATTCTTATCTGTCTGATACGGCCAGCATAATGTGTTTGAGACATGGCAGGAATGACAAAGTATAATATGGGCTGTCTGTTAGGCGATAGGCTGTTCTCCTCGTCTTTGGATAGTTATGGTATTGAAGTGTCGGTTAACCCCTCAATTTATTGTTTCTTTGTCATCTGAGTCTAGTTATACAAGATAGGCCACATCAGTTTGGATCAACCAATTGTTGGTTTTTTTTTGTGTGTGTGTTGTTGGTGTTTTTACATTATGCATATGTGGACCTAGTAATAGTGAATTAAAATATATTTTAAATGAAGCTACTATATTCACATTTATGTGGGGTTTTCTAAATTTTAAGCAGATTGTGATGAATTCAACTAGCAGCTAATGACGATTTTTAGCTTTGCTGCATTTATATATGCATAAGATGCTCCTGATATAGAAAGACTAACAGTGTCCCCTAATTTACTTTTTCTATTCGATTACAAACACATTCAAACATATCCAAGAAAGAGTGACAGCTAACTGTCCTTTATATTATCATTAATTTTACACTATATCTAGGTATTTAACAAAGACACATTTCCTTTGCACTTTCATGTGTATTTACTCATTTTATCATTTATAAATCCTATGAGTAGATGGTCTTCTTCCCATTACATTTCTCATAAGACTCAAATATATGGAGTCTGATTTCATTTCTCTAAAATCTCAGATCTACAAAGTATGTGTGTGCCCCAGAATGTCTAGGTTTCACAGCTGGTTCACTTGACCACTGGCTAAACATCCTACTTGTTACACTGCTCAGGGCTGCTATTAAGCTGAGATTTTCTGCTCTAAAGTGTCCACCCTTTGGTCTCAGTTCTGCTCTCCTGAGACACAAATAATAAGTTTAATCCTTCTTCCACAAGACAGGCCTTCAAATATTTGAAGGTGGCTTTCCTCTGTTGCTAAGTCCTCACTTCCCCAGGCTAAATATACTCATTTCTTTCCACTGACCCTCATAACACTTGGTTCCAAGCCATTTCATCATCCTGGCTCTACTTCTCAGGGGAGTGCTTCAATTTGTCAAAGTTTTAAAGCATATGCTCAAAATAACACAAACCCCATATCTGATCACAAAAGTGGCAAAAATGGCAGTCTCACATCTTTGTTTTGGTAAGCATAGTTTTATTAATGGACATCATGAGATAAGTAGTTATGTCAAAAGGCAAGAAAACACTGAATGTTGGCCTAACACTCCGTGTCAATTTGGGACTTTTATCTTTTAAAAGATTTGGTGTTGACATGGCATGCATTTACTTACTGGATTTTAGTCATAGAGTACAGGATAACTATTCTACAGCTCATAGACCTAAAGAAACAGGAACCAAGCATAACTATGGTATAAGAAAATCCACCTAGCAGCAGATCAAAACAGATGCTGATACATAGAGTCAAACATTATGTGGAGCTCTGGGAATCCTATATAAGAGAGGGATGAGGAAACTGAAGGGACAAGAACAACACATGATGACTAACAGATCTACTCAACCTAGGCCCTGAGAGGCTTATAGAGACAGAAATATTAACCAAAGAAGAAGAAGAAGAAGAAGAAGAAGAAGAAGAAGAAGAAGAAGAAGAAGAAGAAGACCAGACTAGATCTAGATCCCTCTATACATATATAGATGATAGGCAACTGGGTCTTAATACAGCTCCCTTAGCAAGTGAGGGGGGTGATTTCAGTCATGGGCTCTGTTGCCTGTTAGTGGGACACCTTACCCTAGCTGGGCAAACATGTTGGGCCCTCACTTAGCCATCATGTGACTGATGAATTGAGGGGGGTGTTATGGGAGAGCTCTCCTCACCCGAGAAGGGTAAGAGGGAGAGGGGGAATAGGGTGGGAGGCTCAGACTGGAAGGAGAGGAAGGAGAGGGCTGTGATCAGGATGTAACTTGAATAGATAGATAGATAGATAGATAGATAGATAGATAGATAGATAGATAGATAGATGTTATAAAAAATCAGAGAGATGGAGAACCAGGTTGTATGGCATCCAAAGCATAAACAAGACTTTCATGCCCCCCTCCTCCCAAAATTGGTGTTGACATAAACCACAAATCTCCAATCTACTTGAACTCTAAATAAGTTCAAATATCATAGTTTTTTAGGCCTAGTCACAAGATTTACCAATACTTCACCCAAAATAGCATGTAGTTAGATTCATGCTTTGTTTTCATTATATTTAATTTTTAAAACTATGGATAAGAAGAAATATAGAAAATTTTCTCATATAGTCCTTTATTTTTCTTAAACATATAAAAAGTGAAGTTATTTTCCTTACAGTTCTAATATTATTCCCAACATAGCTATATTTATACTTTCTCTCAAGGAAAATAAAGTGTTCTGTTCCCATACATCTGTTAATAGAATTTTACTAAAAATATTCTTGTTTGTTTCTTAATTAGAATTAATGAAAAAATGATAAAACTAAAAAGAAAAACATGTTTCCTCTTTTAGATGAATTTACATACAGGTATATGCTATGTGCTAGTATATATGTGCATGTCTGTCATTCTTTTCAATATAGATATTTTTGATTTTTCCTAATAGTCAATATTTCTGTCAATCAAAAATTTCATCAAATATTGAATATGATTGGGCTAATCACTAGAAACCTCTCTAGACTCATCTTTAGTAGAATGATTGATATAATAGATTAATTTTCTTTCTCATATATTTTATCAATAATAATTTTATTTGAGCACAATTACATATCTTTGTCTGTATTGCTTGTTTTTGTTTTGTTTTGTTTTGTTACATGAGACAAGGTCTCATGTAGCCCAAGTTGATCATGAATTTGTTATATAGCAAATGGTAGCTTTGAATTTCTGTATTTTGTATTAAGTATCAGAGTTTAGAAATGCAAATAGAGTACTAGTGACCCCCCAAATTCTAGAAGTAAACTTACAGAAGAAAAAATCGAATTTCTCTTTAGCAGTAGTAATTTTTCTTTACACTTTAATACTCAATCCATTATTGAAAACTAGAATTATCAGTTTTCCAAGTGTTTAAAATCCTGTGCAAAATTAAATTTGCTACTCACTTCAGGAAACACTTAGTTTTAGAAGATAAACACACTTATCACAGTAAATTGGGATCTGCATCTAGTTTTTCTTCACTGTGCCCATTCTTCTGAAATAATATCTGTCCACTCCTACCAAGTAATCCATCCTACAAACAAAGGACACAAAACAAACTATGCAACCAAATAATCCATACAAGTATCATCCATTCTCTCCTAGTTGTAAGATAGTACTAGGACTATGTTAGACTGTTCTCCTTGGCTAACTGAGTAAGCTTAGAGTTGTCAGTGTTTCTTATTAACTTTTTTTTTTTTTTTAATGAATGGAGAATGAATGTTGTAACCCTCCAAATGATAGATGTATTCCTCACCTTTGTTCTTCTATCTCAGGTAATGTGAATACCAAGAACATTTCTATGAGATGCATTTACCTATACTCTGCAGATATAAATACAGGCACACACAGAATCTTCAGCTGAGATTAGGAGATATGTCTGTTGTCACAGATCAATAGGGGGACACAATTGGGGAGAACTCTTGTGACTTGAAGGCCAGGGGCTTATTCTCAATTCTGAACTGAAATGTGGAAACAGTTGGTATCTGCTGGGCTTCTGCTTCTTCAGCTAACCAAATGGAAAGTCTTCTCTTACCATCTTTATACAGAAGTGCCATTAGGTTTAAAATCCAGTGGAGAATGGATTTTTTGAAGTCCCAATGCCAATTTCTTCACATCGGCCTCTTTGAACAAGAATCCAGGGCCTCTAGGAAATACTGAGTTTCTGAGACAGACTTACATTGATGGCTGAGTTAGTAGTCTAGCTTTGTTTATCTGATTTGAAAACACACACAATTAGCTAGGAGTCAGTACAGTATTTGCAAAGTTGAAGCAGAGGGATTATGAGTTCAAAGCAACTTTATGATACATTGCAAGACCCTGTCTCAGAAACAAACAAACAAAAAACAGCAAAAAAAAAATCTGAAAAAATATAAAATAAAATGTAGAGATGATTTCACTTCTGCAACAAATGCAATTGAATTTATTTAATACTTTTAAAAATTTAGTATGTAATTATACCTTCCCAAAAGGAAGCTGTGCTCTATGATTGCATTAAACGTGCTGCATTATTGCTATCTATTAATCCATTAGTTATTATGGTTTCCTATTTTGAGAACTTGGCATGACAATTATCATAAATGATAGCTTATATTCTGAAAATAATGAACATGATAGTATTATTTATCTTGTTACTTTGCCTGACTTGATGGCATGTTGGGTTTCCCAGTCAAAATCAGATTTTTTCAAATCATAAATGTTTCACTTAAATTTATTTTTTGATTTAAGTTGGTATTAAATAACTTCGTGAACGCCAAACATGAAAGGCGGTTGTAAAAATTACTGAAACTCTTCTCACAGCTACTGGTCATAGATGTTTATTACACTGAAATAAAACATTAAAGCCACCTGAAGAAAGCAAATGGGATTTTTAATTTGTCTGATACAGTTAATTAACTAGTCAATTAAAAACAAAAGGGCAATTAACACTGAGTACATTTTTTTCTCATGATGAAAACACCGGCTGAAAGTGGATCTTGATCTCTGCTAGGAAATTCGTTAATGTCAAATACTGTTTCTATAGATAGGTTTCCCTATAATAAAATCCATTTATGGCCATGCTTTCACAGCAATATTTTCTTGACAAATCCAAGGGTACAAATAAGTCAGGGTTAGGGAGAGAAATCAGATAATGTTTGAAGATGCAGGCCTCTTTTGGCCATTGTATAGCCTTAAACTTAGGAAAAGCAATAACCAAAGGTATTTAGGGGGAATTCCTGTTTTCTTTTTTGTTTTGTTTTGTTTCCTACTGCTACTATGACTTAAACATTTCAGATAGTACAACTGAGTAATGAAAAAAATAATGTCTAATTTTACTGGAAGATTTCCATATACAATAAGTCACATAATTCTCTATCACCCAAGTTGACATTATCTAAATCTACATACAGAAACTAAATAACATTATATTAAAAGACTTGAACAATTCCTTTTATCTCGTCCATGTCTGCCCATCATAAATTGAAGTATTCTAGGTTACTTTTGGCATTCACCGTAGCTTGCTAAGTATAGTAATTAAGTGCTGGCAATAGTTTATGAGCTCCTTTCAAAAGGCTCATTTCAAACTCTGTGTATACACATCCACCCTGACATTTTAGTCAACCAATACCCCCATTTCTCCAAGAAATCAAAAAGCTAGAAAAATTCTCTTTTAATAGGTAACGAATGATATTGTCTCACTAATTGTGATAACTATCATTATCTCCCAGGTCTGCTGGATATACCAGTTTTTGTTATAGTAAAAATATCACTTCATTCACCAAGTCCTTATGACAAGTCAATATTTGATGTTCATATCTGTTCCTGGTTTACAGACAATTCAGGGACTGATTGTTGGATTTTTAGAGCCAAAGGATAAATAGTTTATCCTTTCTAAATAAAACAACAACAGCAAAAGCATCATAGTGAGCCACGTAAAGAAGCTTTTATGATTGTTTGAATTAAGTAAAATTTGCACTGGGTATGATCCCTTTGTCACAGCAATAATTTCTTAATTATTTACTAATATAACTGTAGAAATCAGATGAAGGTCTCAAATACATGGTTAGAAGAGGTCTTAAAAAGGCAGGATTCATCATCTGAAGTTGTTGAACATGCAGGATGCAGGTTTTTTTTTTCTACTTCAAATATGGTATGTTCCTTGAGATTGTCTATATAAAGTTAGATAAATGCAGTTCTGTAATGTTCATAGTGAGTGAACTCTTCCCTGCTAAAGGTATTGCACAGTTTAGATTGCATTAGTCCAGGCATCCGCAAAGAAATTTCTCCAAGCTTCAAAGCCATAAAAGGTCAGACAGTAAACATTGTTAGCTTTGTAGGCCATATGGGCTGCCATTCCACTCTGCCTCCGTCACAATAGCCCATGCATACATCAATAGGCACAGTGGATTCAAGTGGGCTTAAGTCGTTCTCCAGACTACCAGTTGTTGACCTGTGCCAGGGCTTAGGTTAACATGTAGTAGGTAATGTACATGTTGCTGTGACAAAATACCAGACAAAAGTAACTTAAGGATGAAAAGGTTTATTTTGGTTCACATATTGAGGGTATAGTCCATCAAGGGAGTGAGATATTCCTCAGGCAGCTGATCGCACCACATCCCCACATTGTGGCAGTGTCTCAAGGAGCAGAGAGATGAATTCTGATTCTTTGCTAATTTTCTCCTTCTGATGTAGTTAAAGACCTCAGCCCAAAAATTGGTACCACTGATGGGGTGATGTTATTCATTCTAAATGTTAATTAACCTGCTCCCATGCTTGCTGTATGCCACGTAATTGTTGTGTTACCTTGCTTCTCTCAGATGGATTAAATAAATGCTGAGGCCAGGGATTGGGTAAAGACAGAGGTAGGTGAGACTAAGGTGGTTGGACTTCTGAAGCAGAGAGATTGTTGGGTAGAAGAAGCCACAAGAAGAAGGAAAAAGCAGCCTACAGAAGAAGCCTCCAGAAGAAGAAAGAAGAAGCCAAGAGCAAGAAGGAGGACACATGCCATAGGGTAGATGAAAGATCATTACATGTTGCCTGGAACATCAGAATAGCGAGGAGAATAGCAGTCCAAAGGGATGTATGTATATATGGGGTCATATTTGGGGAATGGAATTGAGAGCTAGCTTAGATGGGCTAAGATTGCACAATTCAGGCTAGGCTTGATAAAATCCATGGTGTCTATGTGTGGTCATTTATAATGGTGGGTTAAGGATTAACACTCCAGATACAATTAACGATAAAATAAATACTGGATAGTAAGTAATTTAAATACTTAATTTCTACACTGATATTTAAGATAGATCTTCCCATCTCAAATAACCTAATCTTTAATTCTTCACAAACATTTCCAGAGGCTTGTCTCTTCAATGATTCTATATAATGTTATCTGAAGAATCATTAATAACCTCCAGGAAGTTAATATAAATCTGTATTTACACACACATACAAATATGAATCCAAACTTATACACTGTATAAATATATATATGGTAACATTTGAATGCCTGGTAAACAAAATTCCATCATTGACCAATGTTTTGTGTTATCAGAGAATTGTAAATATTCATACTAAGTTGGATATTTAAAAGCTCCAATATACTGCATATTGCATTGAGAAAGGCTTGCCAACAAAATTATTTGTATATTAGAATTGTCAGAGTTTTTTTTTAATTATAAGGAAGGGATTATAGACCTATGCATGGTCTTTTCTTAAAGTATTTGAAACATTGAAAAACTGACATTGAGAAATTCCATGAGAGAAAAAGTGAACATACAATCTAGAGGCCACAAAGTTCATCTTGTAATAATAGAGCAATAACCTTAGCAGTCAGGTTATGAACTGAGGCATCTACTTCTTTGATCCAAAATACCATTTAAAAGATTGCATGGCCTATAACCCTCACCTGAAATGGGATTCTGGTGACATATTTATAGAAGTTTTTAAAACCCTAGAAGGTGTTATAAGTTAAGTTTATATTGTAAAGGTTACAACCTTTCTTTCTTCATTCCTTTGGTCTTAAGAAATCTCAAGGTCCTAGGAATATGTGATTGCCTTTCAGGCCACTGACCAGCATATATTTTATACAGTGAATATTCCCACTCTAGTTTCTGTGAGTAAATACATACCAGACTTTTGCTATCCAGATAGGTTTTATTGATCCAGACTATTTTCCTAATCCTGAAACAATCTTAACTTTTACAAACTTAACTTTTACAGAAAGCAAAAGATACATAAATGTTTAGTCTGTCTTCATACAGCAACAGCACATAAAATATCTTTTGGGCTTTGCCCTCATTATAATATGCTGATAAGCATTCAGATGGGAAAGGACAGTTTTGAACTGGATATATATCAAGCAACTCTAGAATACATAGAACAAAGTTAATGGTGATTTCTATATCAAACTTTTCAATTTTTGAAGTCCACAATTATAACCAAAGCACAAATGCTCCACAGTTAACCAGAAAGTAGTGGGATCTAAGTGTCCTAATTTAAATTTTAACCATTTTTACTAGCTGCTAAGCTATTCAACTGCCAGTTACACACCTACCACATTCTCAGTAATAACTACGTTTTCTCTCTTACTGTATTATAAAGCACTGTGTGGAAGTAGTATTTGCAGTGTTCATAGTGTCTACCTATAACGTAAAGTATGAAAACTCTGCCTACACCATGCTTTTGGTAAGAGAATGGCTATATATCAGAGTTCTAGAGTCCTTTAGGAAATTGTTATAATTTGAAGATGAAAAGTAAAAACACTAGTGATATGCAGTAGCAGAAGACACCTTATATCACAAACAAGATTTGGAAGAATAATTGCTTTAGTGTCTCAGGCATTTTAGAGAGAAAGCATGTCTTACTGTTTCAGGATTCTCTGTTTACAGGTATTATTGTAGGTTGTTTGGATGAAAAGTCAAGTCGTCTCTACAGTGTAGGAAGCATGAAAGGCAAATCTGTTTCTCACAGCAGCAAATATAAGATTATATTTAGGGTAAAGAGAACAGGAAGCTGGAATAATGGGAGGCAACATGCACAACTAATAAGCAGCAGAGTCTGGATTCTGCTGGCATCAGGGAAGCCTTGTATGTTGAGTCAATTAACAGTTGGGAGAAGAAGGACCTGTTGGAGTTGGGATTCTGACAGTAGAGTTTATATCCTTTATACACTTCAAGACTAATGAAGGAAATGAACATTGCATAACATTTGCAGAAATTCCTAAAATGGAGAACTGTCAGCTTTTAGCTACAGGTTCATATTGGGTCATGATAACACCTGTGGGATAGCATTTTTTATAATATTTATTTATCAGTTCAAGTTACATCTCAATCACAACCCCTCCATCCTCCCCTCTCAGTCTCACCCTCCCACCTTCTACTCCCTCTCCCATCTATCCTTCTCTACCAGTGGGGGGACCCCCACATATCAGCCTCCTTCATTCATCAGTCACATGAGGGTTAAGAATCTTGCTCTGGGGCCTGACATGGCATCTAAGCTAAGGTAAAGGGTCCCACTAACAGGCATGATATCAAGGATTTAAATATTGGTAGTAGAAATATTATGCTTTGTCTGTGTTACTAGTTTGAGTGTTAAGGTGAGAGTGTTTCCCTTTAAAAAATACTGCAGCAAAGGAAATGGATTCCTGGAACTGAGAGGCAAACCCAATACTGTTAGAACTCTATAAAAAGTGGTGCATAAGTTGTTCTTCTCTAGAGACATCCACAGGGCTTTAATCAGAGAGGAGGACAAGAGAGTCTGGTAGGAGAAATAATGAATATCCATGAAATAAGTGGACCATATAATTTATCTTGTATACTGTGACTTTTGGGAGAAAGAAGTACTATTAATAATTCTGTCATGACATTTGAGTACACAGATATTGTGCAAGGAAAACAGCAAAATATGGTTATGGTACTAGTGTGCAGATTTGAAGAAATATACAGAATCTGGGAAAAATTTATATGTAAATCTAGCAATATCTTTACAGTTAAAATATAAGGTTTGTGTAGTGCTTAGGGAACACATTGTCATGAGCATATTTTGTAAATAAACCAGTTGGAATGGGAAGATCCCAAATTTATATTATTTTTAATATTATTCCAAGGAGCTCGGAAGTATGATGGAGAATGAATCAAAGTTTTAGAATACTGTCAGAATAGGAAACCCGTTTGTTTTATTTTTAAAATAATTGATGTTTGTATTCTAGTGGGTAGGAAATCATAGTTTGAGGAACAAGGTTTATATAGAGGTAAAGGTTTTCTAAATCATGGAAACTGCTGCTGTAGATCAAAAATTAACCCTTTGGGGACTATAAAAGCAAATTGTAATTCACCTGCATAATTATGCCATTTATTTTTCCTATAATTCCATTTTTTTGGGTAGTAGAAATTTAAATTAAATCTTGACCAAATACTCAAAAAGAAAACCTAATGATCTCATATATTTGAACATTTATGCCTCTTTCTTGCATCACTGTTCTTTTGAACATTGTGCTGGACATTTTTCCTGTCTTTGCAAACTCAGCCTGTGCCTTGGAACTGTTTCCTTTTGTTTAAGCCCTGATATCTTTCTCCATTCAGACTTATCATCTTCTGTGCCACTCTACAAGCAACTTATAGGTACACTCTACCTGGTGAGGCTTATGAGTGCTGCTGGAATCACAATCTGTATCTCACGATTGATTGATTATCTTTCTCTTTCTAAGAATGTTCTTTGTAATTTTGTTTCTATTTCTATGTGGTTTTTGGTTTTGACTTCCTTTTGCTGTATTTTATTGTTTTGTTTTGTTTTCCATTTTTTTTTAGTAATCCTTTTACATCTCAATCTTACCCTTGTCCCTCCCCTCCTCTGTGTCCTGTCCTCCTGCCCCTTTTCCACAACTACCCTTCCCTTCTCCTTAGGTAAGGGGACCCTTTCCCCACTCATACTATCCCACCCCAGCACATCCAGACCTATCAGGTCTGAGGGCTTCCTCTTCCACTGAGGCCAGGCACCACAGCTCCATTAGAGAGAAGTAATCAAAAAGCAGGAATCAGAGTCCTTGCCAGAGACATCCCCTGTCCCACATGCTAGAGGACCCACAGGATGACCAAGCTGCCCATCAGTTACATATGTGTAAGGGACCTAGGTCCAGTTCATGCCTGCTATTTGCTTGGTAGTTCACCCTCTGTGAGACACCATGGAACTAGGTTATGTCTCTGTCTTCTTGTGGAATTGTTGTCTTCTCCGGGTCTTTTTATCCTTCCCCTCACACCATTCTTCTACAAGATACCTTGTGCTCCACTTAATGTTTGGCAGTGAGTCTCAGGCTCTATTTGAATCTGCTGCATGGAGGTTCTCAGAAGACAGGTATGCTATACTCCTGTCTATAAACACAGCAGACTATCATTAAAAGTGATAGGGGTTGGTTCTCAGGTTGGGCCCATTATTGGTTGGACATTCCCTCAATCTCGGCTATATGTTTATCACTACACATCTTGTATACAGGGTAAATTTTGGGTTAAAGGTTTTATTGGTGGGATGGTGGTCCTCTCCCTCCCCTAGAAGCCCTACCTAGCTGGAAGAAGGTCTCTTCAGTCTCCATATCCCTTGCTGCTAAGAGTCTCCCCCATCTCCTCCCAGGTCTCCAGCTTGTCTCAGAGATACCCCCTCTCAGTTTCCCATCTTTCCCTTCTCACCCCTCTTCCCTTCTCTCCCCACAAATGATCCTCCTCTTCCTCCTCCCTCTCCTACCCAGTTCCTAATCATCATCTACTTCCACTATATATTCTACTTCCCCTTCTGAGTGAGATTCAGGCTTCCTCCTTTGGGATCTATTAGTTACTTAGCTTCTTTGGGTCTGTGGATCATAGTATGGTTGTCCTGTACTAAATGGCCAGTATTTGCTTATAAGTGAGTATATACCATGTGTATCTTTCTGGGTCTGGATTAACTCACTCAGGATGATCTTTTCTAGTTTAATTTGCCATGAAATATAAGAAATCCTTGTTTTAATACCTGAGTGGTATTCCATTGTGCAAATGTACCACATTTTCTTTAGCCATTCTTTGGTTGAGGGGCATCTAGGTTGTTTCCAGTTACTGATTATTATGAACATTGTTGAGCAAATGTCCTTGTGGTACAGAGGGGCATCTTTTGAGTCTATGTTCAGGAGTGTTACAGCTAGGTCTTCAGGAAGCACTATTCCCAAATTCCTGAGAAAACACTAGATTGATTTCTAAATTTTTGTACAAGCTTGCACCCCCACCAGCAATGGAGGAGTTTTCCTCTTTCTCCACATCCTTGCCAGCATGTGCTGTCCCTTGAGATTTTTTTTTTATCTTAGTCATTCTGATGAATGTGAAATGGAATCTCAGAGTCATTTTGATTTGCATTTCTCTGATAACAAAGGGTATTGAGCATTTCTTTAAGTGCTTGTCCTTCATTAGAGTTTCTTCTGTTAAGAATTCTCGGTTTAGCTCTGAGTCCCCATTTTTAATTGGATTATTTGGTTTGTTGGTGAATACTTTTTTGAGTTCTCTCTATATTTTGGATATTAATCTCTGTCAGATTAGAGTTGGTGAACATCTTTTCCAAATCTGTAGGCTACTGTTTTGTTCTAATGACAGTGTGCATTGCCTTACAGAAGGTTTTCAGTTTCATGAAGTACCATTTATTGTTTTTTAATCTTAGAGCCTGAGCTTTTGGTGTTCTGGACAGGAAGTTGTCTCCTGTGTAGAAGAGTTTAAAGCTGTTTCCTACTTTCTCTTCTAATACGTTTACTATATCTCATTTTATGTAGAGATCTTTGATTCACTTGGACTTGAGTTTTGTGCAGGGTGATAAAGAAGAATCTATTTGCATTTTTCTACATGTTGACATCCAGTTAGACCAGCACCATATGCTGAAAATTTCTTTTTTCCATTGTACGATTTCAGCTTCTTTGTCAAATATCAAGTGTCCATAGGTGTATTGGTTTATTTCTAGGTCTTTGATTTGATTCAATTGATCAACCAGTCTGTTCCGATGCCAGTACCATGCAGTTTTTATTACTATTGTTCTATAGTAAAACTTTCAGTCAAGAATAGTGATGCCTCCACAAGTTCTTTTATTTTACAAGATTGTTTTAGCTATTCTGGGTCATTTTTATTTTTCCATATGAAGTTGAAGATTGTTCATTCAGGTTTGTAAAGAATTGTGTTGGAATTCTGGTGGGAACTACATTGAATATGTTAATTGCTTTTGGCAAAATGGCCATTTTCTCTATGTTAATCATGCCATTCCATGAGCATGGGAGATCTTTCCATCTTCTGATATCTTCTTCAATTTATTTTTTCAGAGACTTGAAGTTCTTGTTATACAGGTCTTTCACTTGCTTGATTAGAGTTACACCAAGATACTTTATGTATTTGTGGCTATAGTGGAGGATGTTGTTTCCTTGATTTCTTTTTCAGGCTGTTTATCATTTGTGTAAAGGAGAGCTATTGATTCTTTTAAAGTTAACTTTGGATCCAGCCACTTTGGTGAAGGTGTTTATCAACTATAAGGGTTCTCCAATAGAATTTTTGGGGTCACTTATATATTCTATCATATCATCAGTAAATAGGGATACTTTGACTTCATTCCATTCTTAATTTTAACTGTATGGGTATATAGGGTTTTGACTCAAAGTAACTCTGTGCAACACCTCTATGTAGTTTCCACAGAGGCGAGAAGAGGGCAGGGCATCAGAGTTCCTTTAACTGGGATTACTGATTTTGAGTTTTGAAGGAGGAGCTGGCACTTGGACTTGGGCCATCTGGAAAGGCACTCAGTACTCGCAGTTGCTGAACCATTTCTCCAACCCTATTTGTTGTTGTTTGTTTGCTTGTTGGATTCTTGGTTTTTTGTTTTTGTTGTTTTTTGTTTGTTTGTTTTGTTGTGATTTTGTACAGTGTCCTTCAAACCAAGATTTTAGATTCATTTAGATATTTACACTTGAATATGTAAACACATATTCAAATATATAACAGGAAAAGAAATGGAAAGGCCCTCAGAGCACTTGTGAGGTCATGGTCTGCATCATCAGTTCAGTGTTGCTTATTGAACTGAGCACTGTTTGTTTCTTCTGTGACTTTCATCTCTTCTTCAAGTCTTGAAAACGTTTATACTTTATTTTTTATAAAATGAAATATAATCACCTTTTCATAAGATTTTATGTATTTACATTTTGTTTCTCATTTATTGATGATTCATATTTATTTTTGATAAATAGATGCAGAAATACATGAAAGTCTTTTGAAATATAAAACATCAAGAAATCATCAAACTATTATTCATCAATTATATATATAATATCCAAACACTTTCCAAATTTATTTGAATTCGAATATAGTTCTGCTACATCAAATGTTTCATTTGCTCTTTAGTAGCTTTATCAGAACCTCACAGGTGAGATTTTCCTAAGGTCATTCTAATTTTTTTATGAGTTTATCAGTGTAACAACCTATTATTAGATAATTGTGTGTGTGTGTGTGTGTGTGTGTGTGAAGTAAAGGGCATGCTAGTACTTTCTCTTAGTTTCATTTATCATAGAGTAGCTAAAATGTCAAAATAAATTAGCAACAATTATGCTATAACCCCTTGGGGAAAGTACATCTCCTATCAGTGAGATAATAGCACTGGAAATTGATTTCTTACAGAAATTGTGTAATAATATTGGCTTTAGTTCTATTAACATTAAGAAAAGTAATGATTCCTAATGAATATGCTCTCAGTAATTTTAATAGAACATTTAGAAAAATTGTGATTTCTATGGAACCTTTGTTAATATATACATAAACATACACACACACACTCACACACATAAGTGTAATGGAATATAATCATTGAAAATTAAAATTACAGACTTAAAATCCAATCAATGGGAAATTTAATCCACATCTTATGCATTGAATTGAGTACCATTCTAATTACTCAAAATGTGACATGAAATGTGTGAAACTCAACAAAACATAACTATTGTAAAATATAGTCATTTATGTTGCTTTATTTTTATAATAAATTTTTAATAAATATAGTCAATACTTAGCATACATATTAATATATTCATATTTGTTAATTTTGTTTCCTCCAATAGATTGCTAACACACTGAGTAGAAGATACAATCTTCTTTCCTGCTGATTGCATGGGAGAAATTTTTGACCTTAGAACGTGGAGATGAGGTTGCTATGGAAACTGGTAATTCTGCTGCCACTCATAAACTCTTGTACAGGTAAAGTGTTCTATTATTATGAGTTTAGATTGATAAATATATTAGAACTGTGTGTCTTTCTTGAGATGAAACAACTTTGGAAATGAACAAATCATGTTATTTGAATGACGAAATGGAAAAGTTGTGAGACTATTATTTACTTCAAATACACATTTTAATTCTTAAGATGATGTAAAAAACTCTTCTGAAACATTGTTATTAAACTGATAAATTCTCAAATATGATATTTAGTAAGGCATGATTAAGTGATTTATAATTTATAAATTTATTTTAGTGAATTTATTTACACCGAAGTCTTCAAGTATCTAAAATAAAAATGATGAAAGATGTTCTTGCAAAACTGGAAAAAAAATGGGATTTTTCTTCTTCAATAACCAAAAAGGAGGATAGATATTTTCTTCCATTCAATCAAAGAGCAATCATATCCATTTATTAAATAAATTTTCCTTGTAACAAATCACCTTAAATCAAAGGTTTTAAATCACCTGAAATATCAAATCACCGTGTGCTGGCGTGATGGTTTATGGGATTTGGTTTAGGATATACTTCACTAGCCTATGCTTTGGATTTTACCCTAATGCATTGTATCTATGAGCTAGACTCATCTGAGACATAACCACTCTTTGACAAGCTCAGCTGAGATAGCTATGCTGATTTGCCTTTCAACCACATGGTCTTTCATCTGCTTGTGAATCAAGAGTTTTTCACATGGTGGCTTCTCTGCATTTCAAAATAAAAATCTCAAGAACACCATCTCCTATAGTTAAGCTGTGTGTCTCAGTATTTGTTTTGATTCACTGGTGGGTGGGATCTCTTGTAGGATAATTATGCCAGGTTCCTGACTCTTTGGGTCTGTAGATTGTAGGATGGCTATCCTGTACTATATGGCTAATATCCAGTTATAAGTGAGTATGTATATACCATAGGTATCATTCTGGATCTGGGTTAGCTCACTCAGGATGAGCTTTTCTAGTTCCATCTATTTGTTTTCAAATTGCACGGTCTCCTTGTTTTTGATGGCTTCTTAGTATCCAATTTTTCTTTTCTTTTTTATTTTCCATTTTCATTGTTTTCAAGTTACATCTCCAAGTCCACTCCTTCCTCCTCTCCAGGTCCCACCTTCCACACTCCCTTTTCCCATTTCCTTCCTCTCCTTCTCCTGGGATGAGGGGAGCCCCCACATATCAAACTCCCTCAGTTCATCAGTCACATGGATACAGAGCTAAACAGAGAATTCTTTCTTAAATTTAGGCAAGTCTTAACCAATTGCCTATGTTTCCCTTCTGAATTTCACTGTTATAATCCATTAAAATGTATGTGTTTTATTCCCTTATATTCCAATTTAAAACATGAATTTTAAAAAATTACTTTAATTTTATTTTCTTTTTCTTTTTTTTATTTTTAAATACTTTATTTTTTTTTCAAGTTACATCTCAGTCACAAACCCTTCCCTATTCCCCCTTCCTATCCCGCCCTTCCACCCTCTTCCCCCCAGCAGCTTCCCCTTTCAGTCCAACAGATGGTTCCTTCTCTTATAACAGTAAATACTATACAAAACAACAGATATAAATATGCCACATTTATGAGAGTTAAATGGCCCAGTATACCTTCCCAATGTCCAGTTTATACATATTTGGCCCCTGACTTTAACATTCTACTATCTATCCATCTCCATGAGTTTAAAGGTCTATATCTGACTCAACATTCATACTATCTTGCAACACACTTTTAAGAGTATCTTCTTAGATCTATAACGCCCTCTTGATTCCTAAACAACTCAAAATTTAACTATGAGACTCTAGCTGTCTATTCTTCAACCACCTCAGAGACCTGAGAGGGATAAATATACCTGCTTATATAGGAAGTGCAGGGCCTGCAACTTCCAAAACTAAGAAATGACATACCAGTGACTGCCTGGACAGTTCCCATTTTCTCTCCATACATTCCTGCATCAGTCTTCAGCCTTTGGGTCCTGTTTCTCTGACAGACATTTGTTGTAGAGCAGGGATTATGAAGGATTTACCTACCCTGTCTTGGCAGAGCTAGGCTGTCGACTTCCCTGCTACCAAGTTTTGTCCTTTTTGGACAGCAGTCTGTCAGCAGTTGGAGCAAGGAGTTTTTTCATGCCAAGAGATAGGCTTGCCACTAATTCAACCATCTCACACTGGAGATTCTTCGATGCTTATCTTCTACTTGGAGTAGAATAGGGGGTGCTGTCAGGCGCTGATATGTCTCAATATAAAAAAAAAAGAAAATCTTAATTTAAGATAACATCTTTGGGATTAAAGGCGTGCGAGTCCAGGACAGCCAGAGCTGTTAAACAGAGAAAGCCTGTCTCGAAAAACCAAAAAAAAAAGATAACATCTTTGAATGCCATATTCTGCAGATCTCTTGGGGTTTTTGAAGATGCCCTATCCATCTCTTGTATTTAGATAAGCAAATGTTGCTTGTCTCTTAACAACTTGATTACTGAGTAGTTTAGAGAATATCTGTGATAGACTGTCATAGTAGCTAACAAAGTGACATGTTTGCATGACTAGGAGTTTGTTTTACTTAACTATCCTAGACAGTTTTAGACGGTTGGTATCAAGAGGCCAGAGCTCCACATTTTATTTTTAAGTATCTCTAGGTATGATACCATTAGGAAGCGTTACCTTTAATTTTGTATCAATATACAAAGATCTATTCAGTTGTGGTTAAATATACTCTTAATTATGTATCAACATAAAAAGATCAATGCCTATGTAGCCCAATACAATCTTAATATTATGTCCATATACAAGGGTCAATACCATTGTGGCCAACTATAATCTTAATTTTGTATCAATATACAAAGATCAATACCTATGTAATCCAATACAATCTCAGCCCCCTGCTTCCCTTTCTCTGAGTCCTGCCCTCCCATCCCCTTCTCAACAAAAAAGGAGAGCTCGATATCATCCTACCCCAGCATATGGAGTCACATCAGGTCTGAGTGTTTCCTCTTCTGTTGAAGCCAGGTATCAGAGCCCTGTTGAAGGGAAATTATCAAAAAGCAGATCTCATAGTCCTTGCCAGAGACAGGCCCTTCTCTACTTGCTAGGGGCCCACATGATGACTGACCTGTTCATTGGTTACATATCTGTAGAGGGACTAGGTCCAGTTCATGCATGTCCTTTGAATTCCGATTCAGACTCTTGTGAGCCCCCATGGACCTAGGTTAGTTGATTCTGTTGGTCTTCTTGTGGAGTTCTTGTCCCCTTCAGGTTTTCTATCCTTCCTCCTCCATTCTTCCACAAGATCCCCACATATGGTCTACTATTTGGAGGTGAGTCTCAGCTACTGTTTGAAAACTCTGCTGCATGAAGGTTCTCAGGGGAGAGGAATATTATGCTCTGTCTGTAATCATCGCAGAGTATCATTAATAGTGATAGGCATTAGCTCTCTCCCTTGGGGTTGGTCTATAGTTAAGTCAGTCATTGGTTGGTCATGCCCTCAATGTCTGCTATATCTTTATTCTGAGACGGAGTCATCCCTGAGACAAGGTGGAGATCTACAACAAGGTATGCCCTGGGAAGAGATAGAGATAACTCTAGCTGAGACTCCTACCAGTGGGAAATATGGAGACTGAAGAGGCCTCCCACAAGCTAGGTAGGACTTCTAGGAGAGGGAGGGAAGGAGGGAGGGGATAACGAACCCATCCACAAAACCTTCAACCCAAAATTTACCTTGTATAAAACATGAATTGATTGTAATGGGTAACTTTTGTGTTTTCTGTTATTCAATGACTTCACATTTTCTCACACCTTGACTACAGATACTACATCCTGAGTATTGGAAATGACTCCTAAAATGTTTAACCAGAAATCTGATCTGTGTTCCTGTTGACTGTAAAGGGAAAGGACATTGCTTTTGCAGTGATATCAATGACTACAGACTCACAGTTGAGAAAGAGGGACAGAGAAGACTTATATGACAGTCCCTTTGCCCATCCTCCCAAAAATAACAGTCTAGACAGAAATCCATCAAAGTGAACTTTTAGAAACTGTGGGCAGGTTTTTGAAGACCACGTATCTATCTCTTATATTTGGATAAGCAAATGTTTCTCGTCTCTTAGCAACTTGATTTCTGATTAGCTTAGAAAATAACTGTGATAAGACTGTCCTAGTACCTAACAAAATGACATGCTTGAATGACTATTAGTTTTCAGTTCTTAATTATCATAAACAGTTTATGACAGTAGGTAGCAAAAGGCCAAAACTTCACATTTAATTTTTAAGCATGACCTAGGTACAATACCATAAAAAGAGATAACCTTAATTTTGTATCAATATACCAAGATCAATACCAATGTGGCCAAATATAATATCAAGAGATCTGCAGAATATGACATTCAAAGATGTTTTCTTAACTTAAGATTTTTTTGATATCGAGACATGTCAGCTCCTGACAGCACCACCCCCCATTCTACTCCAAGTAGAAGATGAACATCGAATAATCTCCAATTGGAGATGGTTGAATGAGTGGCAAGCCTATCTCTTGGCATCTAAAAACTCCTTGCTTCAACTGTAGACAGAATGTTGTCCAAATAGGACAAAACTTGAAAGCAGGTAAGTCAACAGCCTAGCTCTGCCAAGACAGGGTAGACAAGACCTTCATAATTCATACTTTTCAATCAATGTCTGTCAGAGAAACAGGGCCAAATGGCTAAAGATTGATGCTGTAATGTATGGAGAAAAATTGGAAATGGTCCAGGCAGCTACTGGTATGTCATTTCTTAGTTCTGGAAGCCACTGGACCTGCACTTCCTATATAATTAGATATGTTTATTCCTCTTAGGTCTCTGAGGTGGTTGAAGACTGTATAGCTAGACTCCCATAGTTAAATTTTGAGTTGTTTAGGAATTAAGAGGGTGTTCTGGATCTAAGAAGATGTTTTTTTTTTAAATTGTGATGCAAGTTAGGATGGAAACTGAGTTGGATATAAAACTTTAGATTCATGGAGATGGTTAGATAGTAGAAGGTTAAAGTCAGGTGCAAAATACATATGAACTGGACATTGGGAATGTATGCTAAGCCCTATAACTCTCATAATTGTGGCCTAATTATTTTTGTTGTTTTGTATTTTATTTGTTGTTATAAGAGAAAGAACCATTTGTTGGACTGAAAGGGGGAGCTGTTGGGGGGAAAAAGATATACTTTAAACTTAGAAAAGGGGGGTGCAGAGGATGGGGGTTGAGGGGAAAGAAGGTGGGAGAGTGGGACTGGAAGGGGGAGTAGGGAGGGGATTGTGATTGAGATGTAACTTGAAGAAATAATAAATAAATTAAAAAAATTGTGGGCAGAGGGCAGGAATCAAATGTGGTGAGAGGGGAATGGGAAGCAAGATGGCTGTGAAAGAGAAGGGAAATTGGTGTGAGGGTGGGCGTCTCTGGGACAAACTTGAGACCTGGGATAGGTGAGGCTCATAGGAGGTATGGGGTGACCCTAGCTGAGACTTTTAGCAGTGGGGAATACTGAGACTGAAGTGGCCACACCAGGTAGCCAGACACGATTGAGGAAGCTGGAGGAGTCATGAACACCAAAGAAGAACTACATAGCCAATTAACTTGGGCAAAGAGGGGACTCATAGATACTGAACCACCAACCAAAGAATGTGCATGGACTGGACCTAGGCCAACTACACATATGAAGCTGATGGGCTGCTTGGTTCTCAAGTGGATCCCCGAATAATTGAAGCAGGGACTATCTCTGACTTCGTCTCTGTTACCTCCCTCTGGATCCCATTTTCCTAGCAGAGCTGCCTTATTTTGCATCAGTGGAAGAAGAGGCATTCAGTACAGATGGGTTTTGAGGTGACAGAGTGGTTGGTACCAGGTTGAGGGGGATATAGGTTAAGTGGGTAGTGTGGTAGGACTGGGAGGAGATGAAGGAAGGGTTTGCGATTGGGATATAAAATAAACAAGTTAATTAATTAATGAAAAAATATGTTAAGGATGCTGAAATGTAGCTCTACTATTGATGATTTCTGGTTGGGGAGTTGATAGGGAAAAACTCAGTTTTCTTTAAGGGACTAACCAGTTGGAGTTTGACCATTCTCCTTTGAGTATATGGGCAATATATTTGGACTTGTTTTTGTGTTTGCGGGGAGCAGTGGGGGAGTCACAAGAGTAGGAGTGGAGGTCCTGGGAGGACTAGGAAGTGAGTATTATTGGGGTACATGCAGTGAAA
The DNA here is from genome assembly GCA_907164525.1 of Lophiomys imhausi. Lineage (NCBI taxonomy): Eukaryota > Metazoa > Chordata > Mammalia > Rodentia > Muridae > Lophiomys > Lophiomys imhausi. The sequence goes on along the minus strand of CAJQZJ010001896.1, from coordinate 3,197,321 downwards.
CACCAAATAATCAATAAAAATACTATGTTGGAACAAAAAGGAGCCCTGAAAAACTACCATTGAATTTGTTTTGTATTGGCCATCTACTGCCCTTATCCTTAAGAGCATTTTGTAGACTCTGTTGGAGAAACTAAAGTTTTCATTTCTGAGAGGTCAAAAATTTGTGATACCTTCTTGATTAGGGATGGGACCTTGTGCCCACTTCCCCTCTCACCACTAGGACTCTATCATGTAAGCCCTTTGCAGGCTCCCAGGTCTATGTGAGACAATTCTGCTATAATTCAAAGACCTTGTTTCCTTGCTGTCCTCTGTCCCTTCTGGTTCTGATAATCTTTTAATCTCCCCTTCCCCAGGGTTTCATGAGCCCCAATAGGGAAGGATTTTATGCAGATATCTTATTTAGGACTGAGTATTCCTAAATACGGTCAATCACCCTCCACTCATAGTGTAGCTTCGAGTCTCTATATTTGTTCATATCTACTGCTGGATGAAGATTCTCTGATGGTGACAGAAAAAGGCATTGATCTCTGAGTATAGTATAATGTTACTAGGAGTCCTTTTATTGCAGAGCAGTAGTGTTAAGTGTTCCCTTAGGTCACTGGCCTATCTAGTCTCATGTTCTTTATCACCCAAATAGTGTCAGTGATAGACTCTATTTCGTGGATTGATCCTTAAATCCATTCGAATATTGGTTGGTTGTTCCCAAAAATGTTGTGCCACTATTGTATTAGCACATCTTACAAGCATGCCATTATTGTAGATTGAAAAGTTTGTAGCATGATTGGTGTTTACGTTTCTGCTTTGGTAATCGGCAAAGTATCTTCCAGGACCTTATACACAAGTCAATAGGGGTGAAGACTCTAGATAGGCACCAGCTCGATTTCTCCATAGAATCCCACATCTTTCCTCTGGCAAAATTTCATTCCCTACTCATGAGATGGCAAGTTTCCTCTGTCCTGGGCTGTAATCATTTATTACCTCACAATAAAACAACAGGACCATTTGATTATAGAGTCTTGGAACATCTGAACTAAAATTAAAATTTTCTCTTGCTGATATGTTTAGGTCCTTATGAAAGCAACAGAAAGCTTTCAAAGTTACAGATAAAATATTAAAATTTGACATTTGAAATACTAAATATTATTAATGATGCAAATAGGAAAGTCATAGGGAAAAAGTGATAATTATTTAAACCACCATATATATCTGGACCTAGGCACCCTACACATATATAGATGATAAGCAACTTGATCTCCATGTAGATCCCTTAGCAAGTGGAGGAGGGGCTGGCTCTGATGTACACTCTGTTGCCTGCTAGGAGAGCACTTTACCCTAGCTGGGCTGACATGTCATATCCCAGTGCAAGAGGAAGCTCTTAGCCTTCATGTTTCTGATGATAAACTGAGGGGGCTGATATGTGGGCTGCTTCCCTCATTCAAGGAGAAGGAGAGTAGGGAGAGGGGGAAGAGGGTGTGAGTGTGGGACCGTGTGGGGAAGAGGGAGGGGGCTGTGATCAAGAAGTAACTTGAATAAATAAATAAATTATGAAAAAAAAAGAGAAATAGAAAAAGCTGGACAGTACCCAGAAACAGCCCTTGAGCTTGATCTCTGTTTTCCATGTGTGTATGCACTCGCACACATTCACCTATTCTCTCCCTCTCCCTCTCCCTCTCCCTCTCCCTCTCCCTCTCTCTCTCTCTCTCTCTCTCTCTCTCTCTCTCTCTCTCTCTCCTGAGAACCTATTGGGTTAGACCTAGGAAAGTATTTGCTTTTGAGTCTTAGACTTTGCTTTGGAGAAAACAGACTAAAAATTCAAGGATATAGGCACAGAGATAGTCAGATTTAGTGGCTGAATAGAATTAAAGGCTTGCTGTAGTATCATATAAAGGTTTGTATTATCTACCCATGGCTAAATGTGATGCTCTTCCCAACCATATTAATTACTTATGAGAAATAACCTGTCTTAAAATTGGAAGATTTCTTTCCTGTATGTATGTTTACATACAAATATTTTTACTTTATTTTCAAAATTTCTGACAACATAATCAATTTTTAATTAAGTTTTCTTAGAACTGATACCAATATAAAATATCTAATGTTATCAACATTTTTATATAGTTTACTTTTTTATAAATGGGTTAACCTAAAAGAACTCAGGAAGAAATATAACTCCTAAATACTCAGAGTGAGCAACCTTTTTAGAAAGTTCATTGGGAAGTATTTATGATATCTTGCAACTTACCCTGTTTCAAGTGAGCCTTTTATTGGATTGAAATCCAGAGTAAATGAGATATCTGAGACAGAAAGCCATGAGAATGGAAATGTTAACGGTGACCAAGATTTCTTCTCAGAAGACTATGTATCACACAGCAAATCCATGGAAATTGACAGGTGTAATAAACCTGCTTTACTCAAGGATCCCACAAGCACATAATGGATATTCCTTTGGGTCTAGGTGTAATGAATATTGAGTATATCACAAACCTCACTCTGCCTATGGTATGTTCAGATTTATTGTTAGCATAATAGAACCTTCAGGAGCAAAACACTAGGCAATACTTCTAAGCCAAATGACATCTTTGCATTTTCTGATAGAGATGTCTCAAAGTAGAATGCTGAAAACATTATTTTTATGCAATTGCCACTGTTAGGGTGGTTGTAAGTTTATCAAACATTCTTCACAAGTAATTGATTCCTAAACCCTGAATGAAGTTTTACTTGGACTGATAGTAATATAGGAAAGGCATTTATGTTTTGTCAGCATTGAAGGAGAATGCCTGGTTTGTAGGCTGACATTCCATAGGAAATGTGAGTCCTTAGCAGAAGAGTGTGCCAGGGTGTTTTGAACATGAGGTGTTTGAGAGTGTCAAGTTGAACTTCCTCTTACTCTTTCTCTTCTTGCTCCTCTTCATTCTTCTTTGTGCCTCTATTTTTCTCTTTTCCTAACTCTCTTAGACAAGGTCCAGTATATCTCATGCTGGAATCAGACTTACTGTGTAGCCAAGAATGACCTTCAACCTCTTTCTTCTTCCTAACCAGTGCTTGGACTACCAGAAGACAGGCATCATTAACACACTTTTTTGTTGTTGCTTTGTAGTACTAATAACTGACCTCAGGATACTGTAGACAGTATACAATCACTAGCATCATATGATGTATTTATTTTAATGCTATTTATAAATAGGCACTTAAACATCACATTGGTGTTATTCAAAACAGAAAGACTCATTTTTCTTCTCTATATTTAAACTTGCTACAGGCTTAAAATAAAAATTTAAGCGTGTCCAAAAGATCACTAAACAGTTTTTATTTCGCATACTTCTCTGATCTGAACACATGCGTAAACATTCCCTTGCATATACAATAAAATGAGCCCAGCCTTTTATAATATAAAATTTATATCATACTCAGAAATGACCAAGGCTATTCCATGCTGAGCCTTTGTGCTTGATAATCAATTATCTGGAATACTCCTCAGATCTTCCTGTAATTGACTGATTCCATTAGACCCATCTCAGATCTATCATATCCATGTACTGCCCTGTAGAACTAAACCCACATAGCCTGCATCTATTCTAACTGGAAACCAGTGTAATTTAGAGTCATTTTCAGTGGACTTCACAATGCTTGTAATGAACTGATTTACACATGTTGTTCCTTTTCCATTTTTTTCTTTATATCTAGAGTAATATAAACTCTATGCAATTAAAATATTGTTAGTAATAATTGTTATTTCATCTTTGTTTCATAGGACAATACGTGACAACCAACATATACTGTTAAATAAATATAGAAATGATTGACCTATCAGATTCAATCCCAAGACTAAATAACAATAATTTAATATTCTTAAGTATCTTTAATAATTTTAGTAGATATATTATAATCTATATTTTAACATAAATAATTTAATTATAATACATCTCTTGGTGTCATCCTGTTTCTATTATACTTGTTATAATCATAATTTAGGGGGCTGGAATGGTAGTTAAGCAGTTTAGAGCATTTTCTGTGCTTCCAGAGGATCTAGATAGGTAAAATTTTGGGATGGTTTAAGAAGTGTCACACTTAAAATATAGCCAATGCTATATTAGTAGTCGAGGGTAGCAGACATATATCTGTGTTACAGCAAAGATTTTAGAATATTTTCAGACTGTATTTCATCTACTTTCAGGATTTAATATAACTTTTTATAGTTTGGGAATTTCATGCATGAGTACAGGCATTTTGAGCAAATCCATCTCTTTGCTCTCTCTTTCAAATTCTGCCATACCCTCCCTAATGAGGGTCTCACGATCAAGTTCTGGAGTACACCAAGAGCAATGACAAGACAATAGCCTGTATTTCATCTTAAGATGTATTCATTTATTCCTACATGGGCCCAGTGTAAACAGTCCATTCAAATACCCGTTATTTCTCCCCGGAAATTCTGCTGTAACCTTCTCAGGATTCTCTATATTTCATGGTTTCCTCTATATTCTTTCCAGAAAATAGTTTGTTGATGCTTATTCTTGTACAGACAGACCTTTATAATACACAACTGAGTTTGCCATTACTCTAGGTCAAGATCTCCACTAATCTCATTTTTATGAAATTCAAACTGTCTAATCAAACATTCAAATGAAATTCCCTGCAACAGGTACTGGAACTCCTCCATGAAATCCAGCCTCTTGTGTCAGGAGTCCTTCCTTCCTCACTCTGTATACTGTTTCCTGCATTCAAATCAGAATGGCCCCCTGAAAGTTCTTGAGACGTTTTCCTCTTTCTCCACCAGTGCTCCCTTTCAGATCCATCTCTTCCTATTTACTTCAAATCTAACCATTCAGCCAAAGTTAAGTGTATGTTCACTCCGAAAAATCCTCCAAACAATGGAGTGTTCTGCTGATCTTTCATTGTCACTCTGTTATTTTTTTTTTATTAGAGCAGGTCACATTTCTCAGTATATACTCAGGAGAAGCATATAATATTCAGGGTTTCAGTCAGAATGGGTAATTTGGTGAGACCTTGTTTTAAAATAAAAAATGAAAAGACCTAGATTATAGCTCAGTTTTTGCCTAACATGAACCATGCTTGAGAATCAGTACTAATACTACGATATATACATGAGCAAACAAACAAGCAAACATTGTGTTTTATGTAATTTTGACAAGGATTCAGCATAGTGTTTTCAGCTATGAGCAATGTTGAACTCACTATGAACTCTCCAAATGATGCTGATATAGACTTTGAGGTTGCCCATTGCTGATACAGGGACAATTACATTCAGTAGACCATGACCTCTGACATTCTGTTAGATTTCCATAGAATACTTGGCAGTGACCTCCAACTCCCATGTGCTCTCCATGTTTCTCCATTTCCAGTCGGAAATGGTCAATGTACTTTGCTCTATTTTGTAATCTCCTAAAAGCTGAGTGTACTTTTCAGGAATTTTGCAAACTAGGTATTTAATATAACCTTTCTTCATATTTTAGTATAGAAACAGCATTATTAAAATGAAATGCTTGGGAGTATACAAGCTCACTACTTCTGAAGTGCTTTAGAATATGTCACTATTTGAAACTTAAAGCTTTTTCTGTGACAGAAGCTATATCATGATAAATGATTGTCATTTTTCCAAATTTTCTGGTATGTTGTTAGTTTGTAGTTATCCATGGTAAGTGTTTCCACAACATACACTGTCACATGCTACCATTAGTACTTTAGTGGTACTGATGAAAGAGTTTCCAGTATACCAAAATGAAATTTCCAAGGATGAGAAATGGTTCAAGATTATTGGACCCATCAAAAATTTGCATTAGGCATAGAAATAGTGTATTGGAATGCAATTCCAATCATCAAATCGTGTTTGAATTACAAGATTTCCACATTTCTACAAGGGTCAAATGACCTATGGGGTTTATGATAAAGAGTATTATAAATTTTGCAGTTTTGTTATGTACTTCATATTTATTACTCAGTTTGGTAATATACATACTTATGTGCATAAGCACCAAAGTGTACACAATTTTTTTAGATACTTTTTTTAATAATATTGATGCTACTCTGTTTTGGCACATTTTAATTTTAGCCTCTTTTTATTTTGGACATATTTTGTATCTGGACAACTATAGTGCTATCCAAAAGGATTATCCATAAAGTCAGTTAAAGAAGTTAAAATCATAGCATTCCGACCTAGGGGATAAGTACACATTTAAAGGCATTCACATAGACACATACATTTACATATTTTTGTACAGACTGATTAATATACTGAATAAAATCAAGGCAAATATTAGTAGACAGGGAATAGTTCGGTTCCCCAGGACACATCCACATACAAAGATACCTAATTTTTCACCTAGTAGATATTCTTTGTTTCTCTTTTATACTATACTTTGATACATCATTTACACTACAAAATTGGTGCTAAATTTAAGAAGAAAGATAACAGATTTTTGACTCTTAAAAAAACTTCATCTATAAGAGTACATAAGAGAGTATAGAAAGACAGATGAAGGGATTCTTTCCTCTCATGTAATTAAATAAAACAAACCTGCACATCCTGATCTTCCACTAATAACAGGTGTTTCTTGCTCACTTTGCCAGGAGCTCACAATAGAACATATTTGGCACACACAAACTCAAAACATTTCAGCAAAGAACAAAACCCTCCTGAAACATTCTTATGAGCTCTATGATTGGTTCTCCACCCTGAACTCTGAGACAATAGGAAGTGTTTTAGAACAAAACCCTCCTGAAACATTCTTATGAGCTCTATGATTGGTTCTCCACCCTGAACTCTGAGACAATAGGAAGTGTTTTGTGTGTCAGAAAGAGCAGGGACTATTGTTTTTATTTGTCTTTCCCCTGTATTTGAATACATAGGAATTTCAGAAACTACTTATAATAAGAGAACACAGAGTTCGCATAGTCTCTGAGACCTGGCTTGAAAATGAGGGTGTTCCTCTCGCATCAAATATTTTCTAATTGTTATTTATGAAATGTTAATCAATAGATCATTGACGAAGACAGTCACAAGTTGACAATGCTCACAAACTACTAGAGCTGTACTAAAATGATACCACTCTATGCCTGAGAATGTGCTATGTCCTTCTTCCTAAGTCTTCAAAGCTCATTGATTAAGTAGCTTGGTAAATCAATGTATGAAAATATTACAACCCCACAAAAATTTAATGCATCAAGAAAGGCTGAACCATGTTTCACAGCTAATATGCTAAGCACTTAGCTAACATATTCCCAGTTACACCAGTGCTTTTCTTCAGTAAAAAACTGAAAATTAAGGGAAATCTGCCTTCAGAAATCATAAGGACTTTTCATTACATTGACAACCTTGTCTTGGTTAGAACTCAATCTCCTTGCTTTTTGTTCAGTTCGATATTGGGCATGGCCTTGAAGGGAATATATGTAAGATTCCTAAGAGATAGGTAGTACCATTCTATGCCACACACAAGATCAGGTGAGACAAAATTTCAGCTGAACTTGATCAGCCTCCTTCTTCTTATATAACTCTTTTAACCAATTACTGTCAAATCTGACCTGCAGTGACCTCAGGTCATTACTAGTTTCAAAGGTAGCAATGTCATTTTTCATCCAGTGTCTAGACTTCCTACTTTTCCATAGCACTTTACAACTTCTGCTATTTGTGTGACCAAGGATCACAATGACCCTTCACCTCATAATTTTGTCACTCTTTACCACTGTCTAAAGTTTCTTAAAACAAGTCCCTTATTAGAAATCATTTACAGTGAATCAAAGGTCTTGATTGAACCCTGACTAGTACAACTCAAAATTGTCATACCTGATGTGGGAGAATTACCAAATTACTATGCTTTGATTTCCCCAATGACAGCTGTTGAGTTCCGAGGTTCTCAGAGGATGAGATTTGTTATGTAAAGTATGATTAATATACTGAATAAACCCAAGGCAAAAATTACTGGAGACAGAATACTTAGGATTTTAATCAGCCTAGCACAGATGGTTCAGCTACTTTGTGTTTTGACATTGAATACCTTACCATGCTACTGTCTCTAAGGGAACCTACCACTGAAATCGCTTATCAATCTAGGCCACTTGCACCATTCCCAGAAGTCTGCTTTGGCCTTACATTCCACAGTTTTGTATATATTTATGTTTCATGTCTGTGGACTCTGCTAATTATACAAAATAATGAAAAACTAATGTTCCTTTTAATCAATGAACCTCTGGGTCATTTTGCTTTTGAGTTGGCCATGATTTGTGTAGCTTTCACTAAATGTGAAAAATATACTAGTGAGTGCAAGGGGATATCCAGTCACAGGGGTGCGTGATTGTGAGTTTTCGTTTTGTTTTGTTGTATGGCATCTACTACACAGTACTCTGTAGAATAAAGAATTGGTGCTTTTTTAGTATTTTATCTGATTGTTTATGAAGTTATTGAAAGAGCAGTGGTGTCATTTGCTTATCCAGTGTTATTTTCTGTGACTGAAACTTGACACAAACCAGGTGTCAGTCATCCAGTGTTCTAGATGATGAAACACCCAACCACATTAATGAAAGGGGAAGATTGGTTATTCTCATTTGAATTCCTTTCTATTTGTTTTATTCCCATGTAGTACTCTGTAGGAGACAGTAGTCATCTTTTCTTTGCTGTAAAACCACAGCTTGCTTTAAAAATATATAACAATCATATGTTCCATATTGTGCTTAACTACCCCTCCCAAAATGCCCCCTATATGGACAGCTTCATCCCTGATGTAAGCCGTGCTCACTGATGAAACCTTTTGGAAATATTTGGGTCATGAGGGCTCTGCCTTCATCAGCTGAATAATCAACCCATCAACAGATGTAAATACTCTGTTTGAAATTGGGAGAGCTGAGGAAGTTGAGGCCTCATTGAATGATGATCACTGAGGGCATACCTTTGAATGGTGTCTTTCTTTGGCCCTCACTCCCTTTCTTTTTTCTTTTTTAATTTCAATATCAATTTTAAAAACATATTTACACAAACTTTTCTCCTGAAGAAGTATATTTTTCCTTAAGCCATTCATGAATACTTATTTTTAGAGATTTCATTTTTATTGTCTTATGATTTTATTCATAGTTGTTGTCTTTTTTAAAATACTTATTTATTACTTCAGGTTACATCTCCATCACAGTGTCCTTTTTCCACCACTCCCAATCCCACCCTCCCACCCTCTACCCCCTATCCCTTCCATCCCACTCCTCCGGAGTGGAGTGTCCCTACATAACAGTCCCCCACCCCAGTTCAGCAGTCATATGAGGTCTAAGAGCCTCCTCATACACTGGGGGCACACAAAGCAGCACCACTAGGGCAACGTGTCTCATTGACAGGAAACAAAGTCTATGTTCATGTTCCCTTTGGTGCATTGGTTGTAGTATAGAGCTAAACAGAATTCACAAAGGAGGAATCCCTAATGGCTGAGGGACACTTAGAAATGCTCAGCATCCTTAATCATCAGAGAAATGCAACTCAAGACTACTCTGAGATTCCATCTCATACCTGTCAGAATGGCTAAGATCAAAAGGTCAAATGACAGCACTTGCTGGTGAGGGTATGGAGAAAGTAGAACTGTCCTCCACTGTTGGTGGGAGTGCAGGCTTGTGCATCCACTATGAAGGTCAGTCTGGAGAAATCTTAGAAAACTTGGAATAGCTCTGCTTTGGGACCCAGCCATACCACTTCGGGGACACATCCAAATGACTCCTCACCGAATCACAAGGAAGTTTTCTCATCTATGTTCACAGCAGCCTTATTTGTAATAGATAGAAACTTGAAACAGCCCAGTTGTCTCTCAACCGAGGGATGGATTAAAAAACTGTGGGTCATTTACATAATGGAAACTACTCAGCCATCAGAAACAACGAAATCACGCTATTTGCAGCCAAATGGATGGAAATCCTGAGAAGCTCATCCTGAGTGAGATAACCCAGGCTCAGAAGGATGCACGTGGCATCTATTCACTTATAATCATATTTTAGCCATATAGTACAGGATAACTATGCTACAACCAATGCACCAAAGGGAACATGAACATAGACTTTGTTTCCTCACTCCCTTTCTTCCATATCCCACCTCTCTCTCTCTATGACACTTGTCTGACATGAGGTAAGTCATTTTTTTTCCACAAGTTTCCTACCATGATGATCTGCCTCACCGTTGTCCAAAAATAAAGGAGGTAATTGACTAAAAGAAAGCTCTGACAATATGTGAGTCAAAACATGCTTTATATTTCTTAATTTGTTTTCAAACAAGTTGCACAGCATAGGAAGTTTATGAGGAACAATCTTAAGTGTAATTTCAATAGTCTATCTGCTTTGATAAAATATGTTGAATTTGATTCCATTTCTGAACAGCCAATTGGATTTTTCCCAACTTTGTTTGAAGATATTATGTATCTGCAGAGTGTCTTCCCAAGCATCTGTCCTCCTTTCTTTCTGTAAAGATGTTTTGTGCAGGCTATGTTAAGTGTCTGCTATATGTCTCAATCACAGTGACTTCTGTTAATACCACCCACCATACCTACATTCATTGAGATTTTAGTTGGTACCATCATATAAGATATGAATCATGACTGTTCCCATTTTGCAGATGAGGAAACAAATGAAAACTAAAGAGATTAAATGACTTGATGAATATAGTGTGACAAAGACATAGTAGAAGCTGCATTTCAGCATGGTCTGACTTTGAAAAAAACGTTTACCCTTCTCCATGCATTTTCCATTTTTCATTCTTTCTTGTCCCTTAGAGCACACATTTGGATTCTTCTTTTTAGGCTCAAATTTAAGCCAGTAGATCTGTGTAAATATCCTCACATACTACTACATGCATCTAGTTCAATAGTATTCTTTCAGTCTCAATAGTTATCTGAAACTTAGTTATCTGCATTTTCTGCATCAGTTCTCTATTTCTTACATTATAGATATTCATGAGTATGTGTCTTACAGACCTTAAAACATCACTAAACATATCCATAGCTGATTTATATTTTTATGTTCCAAAGTGTCTTGGAAATATTTGATTAATATATTTTGTTTAGTGAGTTAACATATATTAAAATTTTGAAATGTCATTTAGGTATTAACAATGATCAAACATGACTGTTGATATTTTCTATATGGCTTGCTCTCTTATCATCTTATATCTTTTATCTTAGATGGTCCTCACTACAAATCCTGAGTTGGCAAATTGCATTATTATTATTATAGACAGAGAAAAATAAGGCACTTGTGAATAGTTTGGAGTGGAGTTAGTATTTGAATGCAGGTTCTTAGGATGTACGTTTTACTACCACACTCAAGAATTGTTCAGCAGAGGAGAAAGATGACAACCACAAATATATATTGAAAACTTGTGTGTGATTAAAATATCTCTATGAGATGGTATTTCAAGACAGGGTTTCTCTGTGTATCCCTGGCTGTACTGGAACTCACTTGGTAAACCAGGCTTGCCTCATACTATCAAATATCTGTCTGCCTCTGCCTTCATAGTGCTGATATTAAAACTGTGTGCAACCACACCAAGTTCTAAGAAAAGAATATTAAATCCATGTTTGGGTTGGATACTCAAGGTCTTGAGACAAGGATTTAAGTGATGATAATTTAGATGAAGATAATCCTGCAACATCCCAGTATAAGTTAGGTGACCCACATTGATGTAGGGTGATGTTTATTAATGAGCAGGTCTCATCTGAGTAGGACTGAGATTCTCTGGGTAGTAACACTGAGGATGCCTCAACATACTATTAAAGAAGATAAAATATGTAGTTTTTGAAACCTGTTGGTGGTTGTTATCAGCACCAAGAAGAGACTAGGTGCTCCAAGCTCTGTCTAAGCATAAAAGTAGCTCATAAGTGAAAAGTCACAAATATGTGCATTGCAATTAACAAGGAGATGGTAACTTTGGGGAAATATTTTATACTTCATTTTTAAAATTCCAAAATCAAGAATGCACACAAATTGCAGCACCTGCCTAATATCACACAGTTAAACAAAAATAGTGAGGGATAAATTTGAATAAAAGTAAACACTGAGATTTGACCTCAGGACACAAATATTCTTTGTTCACATTTCGAGTCTTTCTCATGTGCCAGTTAGTTTCCAGATTCAGAAGAGTCAAGGATGAGTAAAATTCCATACCCTCCAGGAGTTTCTGGTGCAATGGGAGGGTTACTATGATATAAGTTAATTTTATTTTTCAATATAAGTTTGGAAACAGTTTTACTGGAATGAATGTAGATTGCTGATTCAGAAATTTACTCTAGATCCTGGAGAAGTGATGCAGAGCTTAAGGGTGCTTACTATTATTACAGAGAGCCCAGGTTCAATTCTTAGTCCTATCAGACACCTCACAATCATCTGTAACTCCAATTTCAGAAGCTGCAACACCCTCTTATGATACCCACAGGTATATGCACACACACAATTCACAGAAATTTACAAAAACAAATAAAATATGAAATAAATATTTAGCAGGAGAAAGACATTAACTTTGGTGGAAGTGTTAGAGAGGTTGAAGAATAATAGCATTCATGGCAAGGGACAGCGACATTCATACATCTTTGGGGAAGAAAATGGCAAGAGAATCTGCAAAAAAGTGTGTAGAAAAGGAAGAATGGTGTGAAATAAAGATGAAAGGAAGGAAACACCATGCTAGTCAGAGAGATTTTACTAAAGTCTTAGGATTTAGTTCTAAAGCAGGGAAAGTATATCAAAGAGCGTACAGACTGCAGAGGATTTGTTTCTTTTATTTAGCATAGCGGGACTCCAGATTAAATGTTCTTTAAGAAAGATATATATATATATTTCTAAATACTTTGAAAAGGAGTCATACTATAAAAGGGAGACATCAGACCCACAAAGGTTGTGTGTGATTGATCCGCTGTGGGGTGGTGACACCTGCAATGGTGTTGCATTTGAGCTAGCCTTCTTCCTTTAATTCATTTTCTATGGATTCTATCCACACCCAGGTTTAATCCCCAGTGTCCATAAAGTAATCTAGATTTTGAATATATATTTGGTTCTGTATGTATACTTCAGAAAATGATGACATATGCCCATATTTTCTCTAGAAAATAAATTATACAAGAAGCTAAAAATAATATGAGAAAGCTTCTTATAATTTGAATCTGTAATATCTCCAACTGACTGATGCTTTGAATAGTTGGTCTACAGTGGATGATGCTGTTTTGGAGGCTGTGGGACCTTTTGGAAATATGACTTGTCTGGTGGAAGAATGTCACTAGGGCAAGACTTTGAATGTTTTTCTCATGCCTGCTTGCTTTCCTGTGATCCCTTCTTGGTCCATGCTATCCATGGACTGTTGCTATCCATGAATCAAGTAGTCTCTGCTCTGTCTTTCCTGCAGCAGGAGTAATAAACGTTCTGAAACTGTGAGCCTAAATAAGCCACCTGTACTTAATCTCGTTTCTATCAAATGTTTTAGACATGGCAATGAGAAAAGCAACTGATATAAAATTTCCTCATAACAAGAGTTAAGGTGGAAACATTACTCTTTAATAAAAATGTAATTACAATGGCTGATTGATTGATGTTTGTGGGGTGGGTGAACACACATGCCATATCCACTGTGTGGAAGACAACTTTCTCCATTACCATGTGAGTTTGCGTTAGGATTGATTTCATGTCACAGGCTTGGGAGCAATAACTTTTAACTGCTGAGTCATCTTGTCAGCCCAGAAAAGTTATTATTACCACTAGAACCCTTGTGCATTTTATTGCTTTATATTTTTCTGAGATGCTTTATATCATTTTGTAATGAAAATTGACCAAATTATTGCATTAATTCTTTGAGTGTTTCATGCAATGTGTTTTGATCATCTTCTCCCCACTCTTTCCAAATCCAAACCCCATTCCTTACACATCCATCTCTGTATCATATATATATATATATGTATCATACATCATATATATGTAACATATATATACACATATATCATATATATGTGGATATATATAAAATATAATATATATATATATATAAAACCTGTCAAGTTCAGTTGATCTGCTCAAATATTCTTGGATATATGGGCTTCTACTGAAACAAGGTCAGCATAACAGGGGCAACATACTCTTTATCAAAGAAACTCCCCTTCACTGACAGTTACCTCACTACAAATAACTGCTCTGCTCAGGATGAGACTTTCTGTCTGATCAGGGTTGAGAGATGCACTGATCAGATATGATATGTTAGATGATTATCTAAGTAGCCTACAGGGCTGAGCCGTAATCTTGATTGAAATATTTGGGGAATTCATAAATATTTATTTATGAACTTTCAATGTTTCAATGAATTCTTAGTTTAGTAAACAATCAATGGTTCAGCAATTCCAAGTTATATGGCTGGCCTATATTGTGTTAATATTTTCAGAAAAAGAGCACCTCAGTATCATTTGTTTATATGGTTTAAGGTTATTCAATTTTATACCTCAACCATTGACATTATAGGCTGGAATCCATATATAAAAAGAACAGGTGATTCATGTTTTTCTTCATTCTCTTATATCACTTGATATAATAAATTCCATACATTTTCCTACACATTTTAAGGTTTAATTTCTTTATAACTGAATAAATTTTATCTCTCTGTATATATATATATATATATATCACATTTTATTTTTCAAAGAATGTGTTACAAATTGTTTTATCATTGGGCACATGAATTGAGAATCACATAATTGTTTTTCATAAGATTTTGATATGCACCACGTATGCTGTAGTTTGAGATAGCCAGGGTATACAGAAATAAAATTCCTCATTGTTATTTCCCATGTTCTTTGCCTGTCTCCACTCCTGAAACACCATCTTTTTCTTTCCAGTGGCCCCCTTTCTACTCTCATAACTAATATTCATATGCCTATAGTCCAGCCTAGATATCGATCAGGAGATGGGTGGATAGAGATAAGGCATATGAATATTAGTTATGAGAGTAGAAAGGGGGCCACTGGAAAGAAAAAGATGGTGTTTCAGGAGTGGAGACAGGCAAAGAACATGGGAAATATGAAAGCAGAAAGGAGATTATGGGCAATGGAAACATGTGAGGAGTGGGTGGGGTTAGAAAAGAGGTATGAGAAGAGTCTCAGCAGAAACAAACTTCGTTTTAAAATACGTAGCATAATCCTAACTAATTATGCATTATTTATGCTAACTAAAAGCTAGATTCACATGCAATGTTTGCTTTTCTGGATATATATGCTTCATTTAGAATATTTACAGATGTTAGGTTTCTAGTAAGGTATCAGAGGGAAGAGAGGAAGGGTTCTTCCATAGATGTTGTAAAGAGATCAAGGAAATGAGGATAAGAAGATTATGTGGGGAGTTAGAAGAGTTATTGTAGAGGAGAGACTGTGGAGAAGGATCACTAACACTAAAAACAGGAAAAGAAAACATATTGAAACCTACTGTTCTAGAAGTACCCTAACACATATACATGTGCATATATAGTTTAAGTGAGAGTACCTTATACTGAGAGAGGCTATGTGCTAAAGAGACATATTATGCTACTAAATCCAGTTCCAGTACCAGTAATTGGCTATGGTTTATTGAGTTGTTGGCCAAAGTAGGGCTATAGACCCCTCAGACAGCGTGGGGTATTGCCAGTGTTATTGATTATACTCCACTGATTAAGACCCTATAGTGAAGACACCACACATGACTCCAGTTCCAGGGGAACAACTACTTTTCTGGCTTGCAGGATCACTGCATTCACAAACATAAGACCACTATCTATCTGTCTGTCTGTCTGTCTGTCTGTCTATGTGTCTGTCTGTCTGTTGTCTATTTATCTATCTATTTAGTATACATCCATCTATCATCCATCTAGTTGTATGTATCTCACCCCATACAAAATTAAAAACTAGAAATTTAAAATTTAAAACTATAATGCAAGGAAAAGAAGTAATCTTTTCTTTCAAAGTACACTGTCAGGACACTGTATGTTTATTGCATACAGATCCTCACATTGTAGCGGCACTAGGTCAACAGCTCACCAGACGATTTAAACAAAATGGCTCCTAGAAAGTGAAGTGAAGAAATCCTAGGATATTGATTTCAAGCCTTTCACATTGTAGACAGATAACAATTGAGACCTTAGTATGAAATTTTAGAAGAACAGAATGACTCTTAAAGTTCCAATACATTCTTCCTGTGGTTATGCTAACTAACTTGTCTTAGTACAGACAACTTGTAGAAACAGACTGGGTGTGAAAAACAGAAAACAACCAAAACAAAATAAGAAAAATATATCTTCTCTCAATTTGAACTCTTATCGCTTTGTCTTTTTCTCTTCTTTGTTTCTTCTTCTACATATACACCATCATGCACTTCATCACACCCAAACACACCTAAAGTCAGGTATTCCAGATAGACTTACTATGACTTTCCTTAATCCTTAGGATTATATATTTATTTATTTATTTAGATGTACAGTAAGAAATTTTATATATATATATATATATATATATATATATATACTTCTTACTGCCAAAAGTAACTATTTCTTATTAATATAATTGCTAACTCATGCTTTAGGAAATTATATTAGGTGAATAAAAGTTTTTAAGAATGTAAGTCAAATTTTAAATTTAAATGTATCTATAATTATAAGTATCAAAACAGGTAAAATAAATCATTAGTATATAGGCTAGATAATACTTAATTTTTTCAAAATTCTGGGTGCAGAATTGTTTTTTTGTTTGTAAACAAGTTTCATCCTCAATAAACTTGACTTGTGTTTTGGAAAGGATAATTTTTACTGTATAGGATCATTGTTTGCATTGGAGGGTACTTGGTGGCGTACCTGGCTCCTACCTATTAGGCCTTACTATAAGTACCACCTTTACTTGTGACTAAAAATGCCTCCAAGTTCAAATGCCTATGGAGAGCATAGGGACATTGCCCCAGCTGAGACCAGTGATGTATACTTTAAAGAACTACTTGCAATAGGCTGGGAGATGATGAAGTCAGGAAAGTAGTTGGCCACAAGAATGAGGACTTAAGTTTGATGAACTGAGTCCACATTTATGAAAGTTAGTCTTGTTGGTGGGCTGTGTAATATTAGTGTTGGGGAACAAAGATGGGTAGACTCTAGTGCTTACTGGCCAGACAGTCTAGCCTAGTCTGCAAGTTTCTCAATGAAAGAATCTGCCCCAAAAAAGATAGAAGAAATAAGTAAATGGTGTCTTTAGAAACAAAATCAGACTTTCATGCACACACACACACACATACACACAACTATCTGTATTTTAAATAAGCAATAATTACATTCTGTCTTTTAGTAAAGTAGTGCCCTTTAATATCACATCATCAAGAACCAGCATGGATATCGAGTCCTCCCATCTAGGACCTTTGGAATTATTTTACTCTCAGTCCTTTCCAACCTTCTGGGAAGAGGTCCTCCATGAACTTACATCTCTTTCTCTTTCAAGACCATTCATTTTGCTGCATACAGGAAACGGATCTCACTAACAAAGATAGATGCTACCTCATACTTTCTAAGAAGCACTTTTAGAAAATCTTTCATTTTTTCTGATTGCTCACTCCGTTTATTCATTTTCTGAAGTTCTAAAAACAACAGGATTATTGTCCTCTGCAGATGGCATTGATGATCAAAAAAAGGGAAACAGATTTTAACATAAAAGTGGTATATTAAGAAGGAAGTTATAAGACATTACTATTGATGAAATTCTCAGCAAGCCCAAACATCTGGACTCAGTAGCTAATAACTATTACTCATCAAATGAATTCTTACAGTAAAATTGTACATAAGGAAACTAAGGCTGAGAGAGATTGGTCCCAATATCATGCTCTGAGTGGTCATTCCAGATTGTTCGGCCTGGGAGGACCCTGTGACTATTTTGTGATAGAATTCAGACATTCTTGTCAAAATGGGAATAGCCTGTCATGACCATATTTTCATGTGTCTTTCATTCCTTCTTATTAAAACCTAAATGAAATGTGCTTTAGAAGGTTATATATTCTTGACGTGACAATCAGGTTTTGAATAAAAAACTCCTATATACTTGGAAGCAAATGTAAGTTTCTTTCCCCAGATCTGTCAGGAGCAAGCTGTCTCTGTAGAAATGACTCAGAGGCAGCTCGCCTTTCCTCTGTTGCTCTCTTCAGGTCTAGCCTGGCTATTCATTGTCCGAGACAGAAGTCTCTGGCCATTTTCACATCAGACATGTGTCCTCCTGCTGGAAGGTCTTTATTTTGGCATAAATAGGCTCATGCCAAGGTCTGTGCTTGTAAAATAGAGAACTCAACACTATTTATATCACACCAGAGCTGACTGAGTGCCACTGACTGCTAACCTGTTTCTCTTCCAATTTTAAGGTGCTTTTTCCTTTGTGGCTTTTCTGCCAGCTGTGACATCTGTCTTAAAGAAAGCATTTTCCTGGACTTACTTCACCCTGATAGAGTTCACCATCCTTACTGCAGTACTAAGCAGTGGTTGAACTGAATAGCCCTCTTTCTCCTCGCTCAGGGTTATATAGGATCTATGGTTAGTCTGCTTCATTGTTGGCTTCTGTTTTTAGAAACCTAATCCCCATGCTAAATCCCTTCCGATAGCCTGAACGCTCACATGAACTCAATGTGGACGCTCAAGTAAGACAAACAAAAGTGAGGAAACATGTTTTCCACAAGCCCTTCGCATGAGGTCTCTTTGGTACTCAGAAAACTCTGAAGGTTAAGAAATATGTATTTCCATTTAAATTAGGAGAATGATTCAAGAGAAACTCAACAGCTGCCCAAATTCACATGGCTGGTGTTGATAGAATTGAGACTTGAATACGGGTCTGCCATATCCAAGTATCCAGCAATTTTCCACAGGATCACCCTATGTTTACTTAATTCTCTAAAAAGTGTTGTGAGCATCTCGTTGGGATGATATTTCAGCAACAGTACTATCTTCATCATTGCATTTTTTCTTTCCACTTTTCCTTCTTCCTCAATCACTGTCAATTTTACATTTTGAGATAGTATCTCACTGAACTAGGGATCACAAGACTTTAGGCTAGCTGGTCAATAAACTCAATTCTTTCAATCACTGTCTCCCCCAAACTTGAATTACAGGCACATCCAATACTTTTGACATGAGTGCTAGATATTTGGGCTGGGATCTCCAAGCTTATACATGCACCTTCACTGATTAGACAAACTTCCTTTAGCTGTCTTCAAAGGCTCCTCCATTATGTTTTGTTGTGAGAGGTACATGCCTGCCTAGAGTCTTCAATGATGGAGAAATTGGATTGCAATAAAATCACTGTCTAGAATTACCTTTATTTGTCAAAAATTTTCCTATGTAAGAAACCTAGAGCAGAATTCTGATCCCAGACACAGCGTTGATTGCTCAATGGGACTGTAGATACTCTAACTGTAAGTTTATTTATAAGATGGTAGATGATAAATTTGTAATTATCTTCTATTTCTGACATTGTGACATTTATTGATGTACCCACATTTCTGTCTAACAACAGGATTATAGAATGGAGGAGAAGAAACACTAGTAATAGCAAATTATATATTCACATCTACTTAGCCTTGGTCTCATTCAAGTATCTCTATAGTTCTCTCCAGAGACTCCAACAACTTGCTTAATTTAATATATCCCTTTATAAAATGGCTCTTCTTTGAAAAATGTATGCTAGAGGCATTTTTCTGTTACCCACACATACAATCACTTTTACAGAGACTTTGAGTTTTTCCCTAAAGAATTTTCTGTTCATTTAGTTAGCTACAGCCAGAGGTAACATTAACAATTTGTACATCTCTTCAGAGGCACACAATTTACTAAATGTCTTTTAATTGGCATGGGAGCTTGTGAGGCACTTTGCAAGAGGCAATTAGAAGAATTATTTCCTTAATTACAAATGTATAGAGTGGGTTTTTTTAGTTTGCATTTTTCTATATACAGTCTGAATTTCAAACTGATTATGTAGGATCATCACACAGAACATTCCAGGTTTGCTGTCTGATGTATTTTATGGATTCATAATAAATGAGACCCTGAACACTGAATGCTGAGAATCTCAAAACCTGACTCATCTTGTTTTCCTTTCAGTACTGAAATAAGTGACTACTAGGTAGGAATAATAATATTATTCATTCTGAAGGCAACTTTCAAGGGTTAGGCTACATGCAAAGTACTGAGAAAACTTCTGTTGGCTCAATCAATAACTTTTACACTCCAGTGATTATTTAGTTTTACATGTATACATTCAGGTACACATACCTGTGAGAACTCTTTTTTTTCTTTTCTTTTTTTTTTTTTTTTTTTTTTTTTACTTATTTAGTATACAGTGATGGGTTATCTTTTTTCTTTTTATTTTTTTTTTTGTGTGTGTGTGTGTGTGTGAATTTCACATCATGCACCCTGTTCACTCTCATCCCCCATCTCCTCTAAGATCTGCCTTCCACCCCTGAAATTTCACCCAACATTAAAAAAAAAAAAATCTCAGTGTGGAAGCTGCAGTGTGTCTCAATATGTTCCACAATATTCCATTTCATCCACACGTTTTGCTTGCAAATATTCATTGTAATGTTTCCTTGGTCTGGTCTCTGCCTTCTGTCTTTTCCTTTTGCTACTTTGTCAATACTTGAACCTCACTGGGATTCCTCTCAGATATACTGTTGCTGTCCAGTGTCATGGAGATCCTGTAGTTTTGGGCCTGTGGACCTGGCCTCTTCATGTACTACAGAAGTTCACTCATTGGGTTTATGTTGGGGTGGGCCAACTCAAAGCCCTGGCTCTAAACCTGCAACGAACACATGTAAGGCCAGTTCTAATGTGTTTTCGAGGTAAGAGTCAGGGTCTGCTCTCCTGAGTGCTATAGCCCATAAGGGTTGGACCAGTTTTGTTCCTCTCGTGAGCCTATCAGGGCCTACTCTCCAACCTGCTACCTGTGGTTAGGGCATCAAAGAATAGAGGAGATCTCTCTCTTGCCAACACAACACCACCACTAAGCAGACAAAATTAGGTCTGGTTCTCTACCCTCACACCCTCAGGGCTGGTTCACACACATCCCACACACCTAGGGCCAGCTATACTGTGCTGCCCAGGCAAGGTGTAGGGAATGGTCTCTAGAGTGCTGCAGTATGTGAGGGACAGCAACAACTCTCCTCCCTATCAGGGCAAGATCTCCTGTCCACCACCTGTGTTAAGGGCAAAAGGGAGGGTATGGATGGGATCTTTTCCTCACCAGCACCATCGAAAAGCAGACAAAAGGTAGGTGTTCTCCAACCCTCACTCCCTCAGAGCTGTCTCACCCATGACACACACATCCAGGGCCAGGCAGAGTTCTTCTGGTCTCTGGCTTGCTTACTGTCCTGAGATCCCATCTGGTATTTGCCTGATACTGGACTGGTGGTGGTCACAGGCTAGGTCCCTGTCTGGGCCCCATGGGACTGAGCTGGTGCTGGTCTCCAGCTTGATTTTTTCCAAGAATGTTAGGCTACTATTCATTCAGATGTTCATAGATCAGAACACTGAATGTAAACATAGCCTCTCTCCTCTCTGCCACCTACTGATGCACATGTGACACAGCAGTCACATCTGTAATGCTTCTAGGGGCATTATAATGACACTTTTGTTCAAGTATATAATATGCTTTCATTATATTTACTTTCTTTTTCTTTCTTATGTCTCTACTTTATCCCCCCATTCCTCTTTTCTCTTCCCAAGTAATCTTTTATTTTCATGTCATAAGGTACATTATAATTATGTCATATATATTTACAAATAATACCCATGATTAATACATTAAAAGAGTCATGTCGCTAAGAGCTTACAAGAGAAAACTTACTTGTTTTGCAACATTCAAAGCAAACACCCTAAAAAATGATCTTACTTCCTATAGTCTGAGTAGTTCTAGTATATTATTTATCTGGAAACATCAGATAAAATTCTCTTAAGAAATAAGTAAAATTAAAGAAACAACAGAAAAAGAAAAATAGAGAAAGAAAATATAGGCCAACCAATTCAAGACCACAAAGGTAATGCAGATGGTATCTTAAAAAAACCTACTGAAAGGTCAGCAGGCAATGGAGGACCAACTCAGGCTAAATACTAGAGTTTATTTTTATTTTTATTTATTTATTTTTTTTGGAATTTCTGATGAAACAATTGGATGCCAACACCCCGGGACAAAGTCAAAAGCAAAATGTTTAATATCTTACTTGTCTTTTATTATTATTTTCCTTTATTTTTTATTTCTTCAAGTTACATCTCAATCACAGTCCCTTCCCTATTCCCCCTCCAGTCCCACCCTCCCACCCTCAACCCTCCATCCTCTTCCCTTTTTTTTTCTTTTAAGTTTAAGGTATATCTTATTTCCCCCTACAGTTTCACCTTTCATTCCAACAAATGGCTCTTTCTCTTATAATAATAAATACAATACAGTACAACAGAGGTAATTAGGCCACAGTTATGAGGGTTATATGGCTTAACATACATTCCCAATGACCAGTCCATATGTATTTGATACCTGACTTTAACATTCTACTATCTAACCATCTCCATGAGTTTAAAGTTCTATATCTGACTCAACATTCATACTAACTTGCAACACAATTTTAAAAGTATCTTCTTAGATCTATAACACTCTCTTGACTCCTAAACAACTCAAAATTTAGTTATGAGACTCTAGCTATCTGTTCCTCAAACACCTCAGAGACCTAAGAGGGATAAATATATCTGATTTTATAGGAAGTACAGGGCCTGCAGCTTCCCAAACTAAGAAATGACATACCAGTGGTTGCCTGGACAGTTCCCATTTTCTCTCCATACATTACAGCATCGATCTTCAGTCATTTGGCCCCGTTTCTCTGACAGACATTGATTGTAGAGCAGGGGTTATGAAGGACTTACCTACCCTGTCTTGGCAGAGCTAGGCTGTCGACTTACCTGCTTCCAGGTTTTGTCCTTTTTGGACAACATTCTGTCTACAGTTGGAGCAAGGGGCTTTTCCTACCAAGAGATAGGCTTGTGACTAATTCAATCATCTCCCACTGGAGATTCTTCGATGCTCATCTTCTACTTGGAGGAGAATAGGGGTTGCTGTCAGGAGTTGATATGTCTTGATATATAAAAATCTAAAGTTACAAAAACATCTTTGAATGTCATATTCTGCAGATCTCTTGAGGTTTTTGAAGAGTTTATTTTTTAAATAAATATTTCAGTTTGTTATGTTGCTGTATAAAAATATTGAAGAATTTCCAGCTGTAAAATGGAGAAAGAGTAGGGAGAATGATCAAGCTCGGATTTGGAGTTTTATGTCAAAGCTATTTTGGATTTGCTCTTGCTTTGGTAGATGCATTTTGAGAAGGGACAAACGAGGTCAAAAGATAATCAGAAATCATGGCCAAAACAAAAAACAAAAACAAAACAAAACTGTAAGAATCTGGCTATAGTTATGGGCCTTGTACACCTGATCTCTCCAAGTCTTTTTTCATAATGTGTGTTGGATTTTGTTGATGGCTTTTTCAGCATCTAGTGGGCTGATAGTGTGTTTTGTTTTCTTTCAGTTTGTTTATATGGTGGATGATAGTGAAGGATTTTCATATGTTGAACCATCCTTGTATCCCTGGGATGACACCTACTTGATCATGATAAATGATATTTTTTAATGTGTTCTTGAATTCTGTTTGCCAGTATTTTATTGAGTATTTTTGCATCAATGTTCATGAGGGAGATTGATCTGAGGTTTTCTTTCTTGAGTCTTTGTGTATCAAGTTTAGGTATCAAGGTGATTGTGGCTTAATAGAATGAGCTTGACAAGGTTCCTTCTGTTTCTATTTTGTGAAATAGTTTGAGGAGTATTGGTATTAGCTCTTCTTTGAATGTCTGGTAGAATTCTGTGGTAAGAAGATGGAGCGATCTCCCATGATCATGGATTGGTAGTAACATAGTAACATAGTAAAAATGACCCACTTGCCAAACACAAACTATAGAGCTCTATACTCATTTTTAATTGGATTATGTGATTTGTTAGTATTTAATTTCTTAAGTTCCTTATATATGTTGGATATTAAAAATGAGTATAGAGATAAGCCAAAAATTCATTTAAGAGGAATCCCTAAAGGTTAAAAAGTACTTAAAGAAATGCTTAACATCCTTATTCATAAGGGCAATGCAAATCAAAATGTCTCTGAGATTCCATCTCACACCTGTCAGAATGGCTAAGATCAAAAACTCAAGTGACTTCACATGCTGGCAAGGATGTGGAGAAAGGGGAACACTCTTCATTGCTTTTGGGAGTACAAACTTGTACAACCACTTTGCAAATAAATCTGGTGTTTTCTAAGAAAACTGGGAATAGTTCTACCTCAATACCCAGCTATACTACTCTTGGGAATATACTCCAAGTATGCATTACCAAGTTGCAAAGATACTTCCTCAGCTACGTTCATAGCAGAATTATTTGTAATTGCCCAAAACTGGAAGCAACTCAGATGTCCCTCAACTGAGAAATGGATAAAGAAATTGTGATATATCTACACATTTGAGTACTACTTCACAATAAAAAAAAAAAGGATATCATGAAATTTCCATGCAAAAGGAAGGAATCAGAAAAGATCATCCTGAGTGAGCTAACGCAGACACAGAAAGAATCCCATGGCATTTACTCACTCCTAAGCATATATTATTCATCAAGTACATGACAACCATGCAACAATCCACAGACCCAAAGTAACAGGGTGGGCACAAGGAATGATCCTTGATTACTTCTAAGTAGGGGAGATAAAATGGACAATGGAAGTGAATGAAGAGATGGATTCAAATAGGAACTCAACATTACTGCTATCTGAAAAGCTTTATCCAGTAGAAAATAGAAAAAGATGCAGAGACCCATAGTCAAACATTAGGTGAAAATCAGGTTGTCTTGAGGAAGAGTCAAGGGAAGGTTTGAGGGAGCTGGAGAGATCAAGGACACCTTATGGAAACTCCCATAGCCAATTAACTGGAACACAAGGGGGCTCATAGAGACTGAACCAAAAACTAAAGAACATACATGGACAGGTCCTAGTCACTATACACATATGAACTGGAGGGGCTGCTTTGTACTCAAGTGGATCCCCTAACAATTGTAAGAGGGACTATCTATGACTTGGACAAGGTTGCCTCCCTGTGGATCTTATATTCCTAGAACTGCTTTGTATGCCTCATTGAAAGGAGAAGCAATTAGTCCTGATTTGACTTGATATCCCAGAGTAGGTTGGTACCATGTTAGAGGGGAATAAGGGGGAAGTGGGTGGGAGATTAGGCCTGGGAGGAGGGAGAGGAATGGCAATAGAAATGTAAAATTAAAAAATTAATATAAAAAGGAAAATAAAAGAATCTTGCTATAGCAATAGAGTACTTGAGTGGACATAGGACATTCTTAGAGGTTGAATGCTGATATGAAGTCATATTTTATAGAGAGGTGAGAACATAAAGATGTCAAAGAGGACACATAGGAGTTTGATTTTACAAGTTATGTTAATGGTGGTGATGTTTTCTGAATTTGAATAAAAAGTGAACTCCATCAAAATTTGGATCCTGTTACTTCTCTATGCAAATTTCAGAGGACTTTCAGGGTGTTTTATTTTTATTCATGTAGAAATGTTTAGTAGAAAAATTAATATCTGTAGAACAAAAAAAAAGGAAAAGAATGACTTGGAGCTTACTGACTTCATGAATCCTCAATCCATAAGTATGAATAAAATATGGCAGAAACAGAAGAGATTAGAATCTACAGACCAAAGAAGAGGTAGCCTGGTCACAGATGGTTAGTTAAGGAGAGTGGTTGTTAGTTAATACCACATTTACTACAGATGCATGAATAAGAAAGGAGGAGTCTCAAATCATACACATGAAAATAAAATTTAATTTCTAAAGTGAGAGGCTTTGGAGATAGCTTCTTAGGCAAATTGCCTGTCCTACAAGTATTAGTACTTGGGTTTAAATCTTCATCTTCTTTGTAAAATAACATAGGCTCAGAAGGATGCACATGGCATCTATTCACTTATAATCCGATTTTAGCCATATATTACAACATAACTATGCTACAGCCAATGCACCAATTGGAACAGGAACATAGATTTTTTTTTAACCTGTCCATGAGACACTTTGCCCTAGTGGTGCTGCCTTATAGGCTTTCAGTGTATGAGGAGGCTCTTGGTCCCTATATGACTGCTGAACTTGTGTGGGGGACTAATATGTAGGGACACTCGACTCCAGAGGAGTGGGTTGGAAGGGATAGGGGTTAGAGGCTGGGAGAGGGGGACTGGAAGGGGTGGAAAGAGGGTACCATGATGGAGATGTAACCTGAAGTAATAAATAAACATAAAAAACAACAAAGAACATATTAATTTTTGATAAAATTTTGTAAAATGGATGGATCAATGAGAGAGTAAAGAAGTCTATCTGTCAAAAAATGCTGTAAAACAGAAAGAGGATTAGAAGTGTGTGTATTTAAAATGCTATCAGCTTCGATAAACTTAAAGGTTTGAGCACATCCTCTATGTTCTTATGCTGAATGACCTAATAATGTACCTCAGTCTTGACTTGGTTGGTTATTCTTCCCCACCTCTTCTCAGGAAGAACCTGAGGAGAATGGGTTTTTCAAAAACACTGAAACCAATGCAGAATTCCTTCTTGCTCAAACTCCTTTCTTCCTCACATTCTGAGTGACTGTACACCTGCCCTAAACAAACCAAGGTCAAGCATCAAGAAATTAAGAAAAATAACTCTGACTTAAAACCTGCTGCAACTATGTTGACTGTATTCTCTATATCTTTCCCTAAACCCTCACAAGATATGTAAGTTAGCTTATTAATTTTCAAGAATTTTCTTTTCTTTCTTTGGATTTAATTCTTTTGTTTTCTGTTTATTTATAAGTTTTTATTATTATGTAGATTGACCCTACATAAGCACAGAAAATACTTTACCAATAAACTTTACTCTAATCTCAAAGAAAAAAAAATTGGGGTATGGAGCCACAACTCTTTTACCCCAGGGCTAGAAGGCTAGAGGATAGAAACAAAACAGTCCAGGTGCATGCTGGCCAGACACTCTAGCACAAATTGTAAACTCCCCCTATTATCTCAGAAAAGTCAGGTGGATGAGAACAGCTGGAGAAGATCACAAACACTGTCCCAACATGTAAGCTGCAGGGGAGCTACAACCCCATCCAACAGTCTGTGGCCTACCAACCTGCACTATCATCTACACCAAGACCAGTTGGATCCCAGGAACCTACAGGAACACATCCCACCACATCCCCTCTCCTGAGTCCCCAGTTGAAACAAAACGGGAAGGGGTGAGCTCTGGGAGACACACTGAGAACCTCCACATAAGGCCCCATCCAGCCAGTGCAAAGCTACAGATCACCAAGCAATGTGACTACCACACCAACTAGCCCCCCCCTTGGAACCAAACCCATAAGGCACCAGGAAGAAACAGCTAAGAACAACCAAATGGATAAAGGTCTGAGAAAAAACAGAAACAACAAACATCATGGATATATGACTCCAACAAAATACAACTATGCTAGTTCAGCAATCTCTGAACACTTCACCACAGCTGAAACACATGAAAACAAGGACAATTCTACATTATGGAAAGTGATAGATTCTTTTTAAGAAGAATTTAAATCTTTGAAAGAATTCAAAGAATCCACAATTTCAAAAGCAAAAGCAATGGATAAAACTATTACAGAGCTCCACGCCAAAGTGGCTCAACTTGAACAGGAAAAAGACAGGGCAATGAAAGATTTCCAGGCAAAGACAAGCAAATTGGAGCAGGAAATGTACAAAATCATTCAAGACGTGAAAATGGAAATGGAAACAATAAAGAAAACATAGAGTTAAGAGTGGAAGTGGAG
This sequence comes from Lophiomys imhausi, assembly GCA_907164525.1. Taxonomy (NCBI): domain Eukaryota; kingdom Metazoa; phylum Chordata; class Mammalia; order Rodentia; family Muridae; genus Lophiomys; species Lophiomys imhausi. The sequence goes on along the minus strand of CAJQZJ010001896.1, from coordinate 3,169,440 downwards.
AATCAAGGGAAAAGAACAGGAACTACAGACATGAGTAACAAAAATAGGATACAAGAGATGGAAGACAGGATCTCAGGCATGGAAGATTTGATGGAAGAAATCAGTACAACATCCAAAGAAAATGAGAAAGCTAAAAAAAAATCTCTCACCCATAACATCCAAGAAATCAAGGACTCAATGAAAAGATGGAACCTAAGAATTATAGGCATAGAGAAAACAGAAGACTCCAGACTCCAAGGTCGAGGAAATATCTTCAACAAAATCATACAAGAAAACTTCCCCAATCTAAAGAAAGAGATGCCAATAAAAATCCAAGAGGCTTACAGAACACCAAACAGATCAGAAAAGAAACTCCTCTCGCAACATAATAATTGAAACTCCAAATGTACAGAACAAAGAAAGAATATTAAAAGCTGTAAGAGAAAAGGTCAAGACACATATAATGGCAGACCCATCAGAATTACACCTGACTTCTCCTCAGAAACTTTAAAAGCTAGACGGGCCTGGAGAGATGTCCTACAAGTCCTGAGAGAACATAGGTGCCCAGCCAGACTACTATAACCAGCAAAATGCTCTATCAACATAGATGGAGAAAAAAAAGATATTCCATGACAAACTCAAATTTAAACAATATCTACCCACAAACCCAGCCTTACAGAAGATCCTAGTAGGAAAGTTCCAACCCAGAGAAGATAACTACACCCAAGCCAATAGATGAAATAGAAGACTCCACAGCAACTAAACCAAAAGAAACACAGGACAACAACCTACCAAAATAATGGGAAATAACAACCCTTGGTCACTAATATCCATCAACATCAATGGATTTAACTCCCCAATAAAAAGACACAGACTTACAGATTGGATCTGTAAACAAGACACATCCTCTTGCTGCATATTAGAAACACATCTAACTAACAAAGATAGACACTATCTCAGAGTAAAGGGCTGGGAAAAGGTTTTCCAAAAAAAATGGACCCAGGAAGGAAGCTGGAGTAGCCATCCTAATATCAAACAAAATAGTCTTCCAACTGAAGTTAATAAAAAAAGACAGAGAAGGGCATTACATACTCGTTAAAGAAAATATTCATGAAGAGGATATCTCAATCTTGAACATCTATGATGCAAATACAATGGCACCTACATTTGTAAAAGAAACTCTTCTAAAATTTAAATCTTAAATCGATCCCCACACATTAGTAGGGGGAGACTTCAACACCCCACTCATAATAATGGACAGATCATCAAGACAGATGCCAAACATAGAAATAATGAGTCTAAAAGAGCTCATGAACCTAATGGACCTAACAGATATCTACAGAACGTTTCACCCAAACACAAAAGAATACACCTTCTTCTCAGAACCACATGGAACCTTCTCCAAAATCGACCATATAGTTGATCACAAAGATAACCTCAACAGATAAAAGAAAATTGAAATAACCCATTGCATCTTTTCAGAACACCATGAAATTTAGCTGGACTTCAACAGCAAAAGAATCAACAGAAAGTCTACACACACATGGAAATTGAACAACTCTTTTATGGATGAGTACTGGGTCAGGGAAGAAGTAAAGAAGGAAATAAAAGACTTCTTAAAATCCAATGACAATGAAGGCACAACATGCCCAAACCTATGGGACACAATGAAAGCTGTGCTATGAGGAAAGTTCATAGCACTAAGTGCCTTCAAAAAGAAAATTGTGACAGCTCATATTAGTGAATTAACAGCTAAACTGTGTGAATTTGAAAAAAAAAAGAAACAAACACTCCCAAGCGGAGTAGAAGGAAGGAAATCATCAAACTTAGGGCTGAAATCAACAACTTAGAAACAAAAAGAATGATATAAAGAATCAATGACACCAAGAGTTGGTTATTTGAGAAAATCAACAAAATAGACACACCTTTAGGCAAATTAACTAAAAGACAGAGGAAAAAAAACCAAAATCAGAATTGAAAAAGGAGATATAACAACAGAAATTGAGGAAATCCAGAGAATATTTGGGTCATACTTTAAAAATCTATACTCCACCAAATTTGAAAACTTAAGTAAAATGGACAATTTTCTTGATAGGTTCCACGTACCGAAACTAAATCAAGATCAGGTTTACAGATTAAACAGCCTTATAAACCTTAAGGAAATAGAAACAGTCGTTAAAACTCTCCTAAACTGCCGGGCGGTGGTGGCGCACGCCTTTAATCCCAGCACTTGGGAGGCAGAGGCAGGCGGATCTTTGCGAGTTCGAGGCCAGCCTGGTCTACAAAGTGAGTCCAGGACAGCCAGGGCTACACAGAGAAACCCTGTCTCGAAAAAAAAAAAAAACTCTCCTAAACTTTAGGAAGGGCAAGAGTTACTTGAAGAAGTGCTCAGATCCTTAATCATCAGAGAACTGCAACTCAACACCACTCTAAGATTCCATCTCACACCTGTCAGAATGGCTAAGATCAAAAGCTCAAATGACACCACATTCTGGCGAGGGTGTGAAGAAAGGAGAACCCTCCTCCATTGCTGGTGGGAGTGCAGGCTTGTGCAACCACTATGGAGGTCAGTATGGTGATATCTTAGAAAACTTGGAATAGCTCTGTCTCAGGACCCAGCCATACCACTTCTGGGTATACATCCAAATGAATCCTCACCGAATCACAAGGAAGTCGCCTCATCTATGTTCATAGCAGCCTTATTTGTAATAGCTCAAAAATGGAAACAACCCATATGTCCCTCAACTGAAGAATGGATTAAAAAACTATGGTACATCTACACAATGGAATACTACTCAGCTATCAGAAACAAGGAAATTATGCAATTTGAAGCCAAATGGATGGAAGAGGAAAAGCTTATTCTGAGTGAACTATCCCAGACTCAAAAAGATGCACATGGCATCTATTCACTTATAGTCGGATTTTAGCTATATAGTACAGGATATCTATACTACAACCAACGCACCAAAGGGAACAGGAGTATAGACTTTTTACCTGTCAATGAGAGCCCTAGTGGTGCTGCCTTGTAGGCCCCCTGTGTATGAGGAGGCTCTTGGCCCTCATAAGATGGCTGAACTGGGGCAGGGGACTGTTATGTATGGACACTCCACTCCAGAGGAGTGGGATGGAAGGGTTAGGGGGTAGACGGTGGGAGGGTGGGACTGGGAATGGTCGAAAGAGGACACTATGATGGAGATGTAACCTGAAGCAATAAATAAATTTAATAAAAAAAGAAAAAAATCTCCCAACCAAAAGAAGCCCAGGGCCAGATGGTTTTAGCACAGAATTCTACCAGACCTTCAAGGAAGAGCTAACACTAATACTCTTCAAACTCTTTCACCAAATAGAATCAGAAGGAACACTGTCAAACTCATTCTATGAGGCCACAGTCACCCTGATTCCTAAACCACAAAAGATCCAACAAAGAAAGATAACATAGACCAATCTCCCTCATGAATATAGATGCAAATACTTAATAAAATACTAGCAAACCAAATTCAAGAACACATCAAAAGTATCATACACCATGATCAATAGGCCTCAACTCAGGAATGCAGGGATGGTTCAACATACAAAAGTCAATCAATGTAATTCACCATATAAACAAGATGAAAGAAAAAACCACATGACAATCTCGCTAGATTAGGAAAAAACATTTGACAAATCCAAAAGCCTTCATGCTAAAAGTTCTGGAGAGAACGGCATAAAAGGACTGTACCTAGAAATAATAAAGGCAATATACAGCAAGCCAGTGGCCAACATCAAATTAAATGGAGAGAAACTTGAAGCATTTCCTCTAAACTCAAGGACAGGACAAGGATGCCCACTTTCACCATATTTCTTCAATATAGTACTTGAAGTTCTTGCTGGAGGAATAAGACAAGTAAAGGACATCAAGGGGATACAAATTGGAAACAAGGAAGTCAAATTATCCCTATTTGCAGATGATATGATAGTATACATAAGTGACCCCAAAAATACCACCAGAGAACTCTTTTTTTTTCATCAGACTTGTTTATTTAGAAACATGCAAAACTTTTAAATAATCCACTTACTTTTCATATGTTTAAATTTAGTAGGAAAATTCATTTGTTTTGAGATAACTATTTAGACTGAAACGGGTGCTCCTTTGTAGTCTAACTCTTCCAGATCCACCAACATTTTCTTTTTTTTTTTCCTTATTTTTTATTTCTTCAAGTTACATCTCAATTGCAGTCCCTTCCCTATTCCCCCTCCAGTCCCACCCTCAACCCCCCATCCTCCTTCTTTTTTTTTTCTTTTAAGTTTAAGGTATATCTTATTTCCCCCTACAGTTTCACCTTTCAGTCCAACAAATGGCTCTTTCTCTTATAATAATAAATACAATACAGTACAACAGAGGTAATTAGGCCACAGTTATGAGGGTTATATGGCTTAACGTACATTCCCAATGACCAGTCCATATGTATTTGGTACCTGACTTTAACATTCTACTATCTAACCATCTCCATGAGTTTAAAGTTCTATATCTGACTCAACATTCATACTAATTGCAACACAATTTTAAAAGTATCTTCTTAGATGTATAACACTCTCTTGACTCCTAAACAACTCAAAATTTAATTATGAGACTCTATCTATCTGTTCTTCAATCACCTCAGAGACCTGAGAGGGATAAATATATCTGATTTTATAGGAGGTACAGGGTCTGCAGCTTCCCAAACTAAGAAATGACATACCAGTGGCTGCCTGGAAAGTTCCCATTTTCTCTCCATACATTACAGCATCGCTCTTCAATAATTTGGCCCCGTTTCTCTGACAGACATTGATTGTAGAGCAGGTGTTATGAAGGACTTACCTACCCTGTCTTGGCAGAGCTAGGCTGTCGACTTACCTGCTTCCAGGTTTTGTCCTTTTTGGACAACATTCTGTCTACAGTTGGAGCAAGGGGCTTTTCCTACCAAGAGATAGGCTTGCGACTAATTCAATCATCTCCCACTGTAGATTCTTCAATGTTCATCTTCTACTTGGAGGAGAATAGGGGGTGCTGTCAGGAGTTGATATGTCTTGATATAAAAAAAATCTAAAGTTACGAAAACATCTTTGAATGCCATATTGTGAAGATCTCTTGAGGTTTTTGAAGAGGCCCTATCTATCTCTTATATTAGGGTAAGCAGATGTTGCTTGTCTCTTAGCAGGTTTATTTCTGATTAGCTTAGCAAGTAACTATAATAGGCTGTCATAGTACCTAACAGAATGACTGGCTTGCATAACCATTAGTTTGCATTTCTTAATTATCCTAAACAGTTCATGACAGTTAGTAGTAAAAGGCCGAAACATCACATTTCATTTTTTTTTCTTTACCTCCTAACCCTTCCATCCCATTTCTCTGGGGTGGGGTGTCCTTTTATAACAGTTCCTCATCTCAGTTGCGAGGTTGTATGAGGGCCAAGAGCCTCTTCATTCATTGGGGATCTATGAAGCAGTACCATCAGTGAAAAGTGTTTCATTGCCTGGGAGAGAGAACTACTAAACAAACAAATCAATAAGCATACAGTAGATAAAAAAGACTAAAAAAATAGAAAAAAATATAACTAATATATAAAAAAATAAATAAAAAATAAAAATTAAAAATAAGAAGTCTATGTCCAAGTTCCCTTTGGTGTGTTAGTTGTAGTATTGATACCTTCTACTATATAGCTAAAATCAAACTATAAGTGAATAGATGCCATATGTGTCCTTCTGAGTCTGGGTTAATTCACTCAGGATGAGCTTTTCTAGTTCCATCCATTTGGCTGCAAATTGCATAATTTCATTGTTTCTGATAGCTGAATAATATTCCATTGTGTAGATATACCACAGTTTTTTAACCCATTCTTCCGTTGAGGGACATCTGGGTTGTTTCCAGTTTCTAGCTATTACAAATAAGGCTGCTATAAACATAGATGAGGAAACTTCCTTATGATTCCATGAAGAGGCATTTGGGTGTATACCCAGAAGTGGTATGGCTAGGTCCTGAGGCAGAGCTATTCCAAGTTTCTGACAGGTGTGAGATGGAATCTCAGAGTCATCTTGAGTTGCATTTCTCTGATGATTAAGGATGTTGAGCATTTCTTCAAGTGTCCCTCAGCCATTACAGATTCCTCCTTTGTGGATTCTCTATTTAGCTCTGTCCCCCGTTTTTTATTGGATTATTTGGTTTCTTGGCATTTAATTTCTTGAGTTCTTTGTAGATTTTGGATATTAGCCCTCTGTCAGATGTGGGGTTGGTGAAGATTTTCTCCCAGTCTGTAGGCTGCCTTTTTGTTCGAATGACAGTGTTCTTTGCCTTACAGAAGCTTTTCAGTTTCATGAGGTCCCATTTATTGATTGTTGATCTTAAGTCCTGAGCTGTTGGTGTTCTGTTCAGGAAGTTGTCGCCTGTGCCAATTAGTTCGAGGATTTCTCCCACTTTATCTTCTAGTAGATTTAGTGTGACCGGCCTTATGTTAAGGTCTTTGATCCACTTGGACTTAAGTTTTGTACAAGGTGATAAGTATGGGTCTAATTTCATTTTTTTACAAATGGACATCCAGTTGGACCAGCACCATTTGTTGAAGATGCTGTCCTTCTTCCTTTGTGCTGTTTTGGCTTCTTTGTCAAAAATTATGTGGCCATAGGTTTGTGTGTCTATTTCTGGATCTTCAATTCGATTCCATTAATCTACTGGTCTGTTTCTATACCAGTACCATGCTGTTTTCACAACTATTGCTTTGTAGTACAATTTGAACTCTGGGATGGTGATACCTCCAGATGTTTTTTCATTGTACAGGATTGATTTAGCTATTCTGGGCTTTTTGTTGTTCCATATGAAATTGAGACTAGCTCTTTCCAAGTCTATAAAAAATTGTGTTGGTATTTTGATAGGAATTGCATTGAATCTATATATTGCTTTTGGTAGGATGGCCATTTTTATTATGTTGATCCTACCTATCCATGAGCATGGGAGATCTTTCCATCTTCTAAAGGCCTCTTCCATTTCTTTCTTCAAAGGCTTGACGTTCTTGTTGTATAGGTCCTTTACTTGCTTGGTTAGAGTTACCCCCAGGTATTTTATATTGTTTGTGGCTATTGTGAAGGGGGTTGTTTCCCTTATTTCTTTCTCAGCCCTTTTGTTTGTTGTATGAAGAAGGGCTTCTGATTTTTTTGAATTACTTTTGTGTCCAGCCACTTTGCTGAAGGTTTTTATCATCTGTAAGAGTCCTCCAGAGAACTCTTACAGCTGATAAACACCTTCAGCAAGGTGGCTGGATTCAAAATCAAATAAAAAAATCAGAAGCCCTTCTTTAAACAAAAAACAAATGGGTGGAGAAAGAAATAAGGGAAATAACTCCCTTCACAATAGCCACAAACAATATAAAACCTGGGGGTAACTCTAACCAAGAAAGTAAAGGTCCTGTACAACAAGAACTTCAAGCCCTTGAAGAAAGATATTGAAGAGGCATTTAGAAGATGAAAAGATCTCCCATGATCATGGATAGGTAGGATCAACATAATAAAAATGGCCATCCTACCAAAAGCAATATATAGATTCAATGCAATTCCTATCAAAATACCAACACAATTCTTTATAGACCTGGAAAGAGCTATTCTCAATTTCAAATGGAACAACAAAAAAACCCAGAAGAGCTAAATCAATCTTGTACAATGAAAAAACATCTGGAGGTATCACCATCCCAGAGTTCAAATTGTACTACAAAGCAATAGTAGTAAAAACATCATGGTACTGGTATAGAAACAGACCAGTAGATCAATGGAATCGAAGTGAATACCCAGAAATGGACCCACAAACCTATGGCCACCTAATTTTTGACAAATAAGCCAAAACCACACAATGGAAAAAGGACAGCATCTTCAAAAAATGGTGCTGGTCCAACTGGATGTACACTTGTAAAAGAATGAAATTAGATCCATACTTACCACCTTTTACAAAACTTAAGTCCAAGTGGATCAAAGACCTTAACATAAGGCCAGTCACACTAAATCTACTAAAAGAGAAAGTGGGAAAAACCCTCAAACTCATTGGCACTGGTGACAACTTCCTGAACAGAAGAACAACAGCTCAGGACCGGAGACCAACAATCAATAAATGGGACCTCATGAAACTGAAAAGCTTCTGTAAGGCAAAAGACATTGTCATTCTAACAAAACAGTAACCTACAGATTGGGAAGAAATCTTCACCAATCCCACATCTGACAGAGGGCTAATATCTAAAATTGACAAAGAACTCAATAAATTAAGTGCCAAGAAACCAAATAATCCTATAAAAAAGGGCGAATAGAGCTAAATAGAGAATTCACAAAGGAGGAATCACTAATGGATGAGAGACACTTGAAGATATGCTTAACATCCTTAAACATCAGAGAAATGCAACTCAAGATGACTCTGAGATTCAATCTCACACCTGTCAGAATGGCTAAGACCAAAACCTCAAATGACAACACATGCTGGTGAGGGTATGGAGAAAGGAGAATCCTCCTCCCACTGCTGGTGGGATTGCAGCATTGTGGAGGTCAGTCTGGCGATATCTTAGAAAATTTGTAATAGCTTTGCCTCAGGACCCAGCCATACCACTTCTGGGTATACATCCAAAGGACTCCTCACCGAATCACAAGGAAGTTTCTTCATCTATATTCATAGCAGCCTTATTTGTAATAGCTAGAAACTGGAAACAACCCAGATGTCCCTCAACGAAAGAATGGATTAAAAAACTGTGATACATCTGTACAATGGAATATTACTCAGTTATCAGAAACAATGAAATTATGCAATTTGCAGCCAAATAGATGGAACTAGAGAAGCTCCTACTAAGTGAGCTAACCCAGACTCATTAGGGTGCACATGGCATCTATTCACTTATAGTTGGATTTTAGCTATATAGTACAGGATTTCTATACTACAACCAACACACCAAAGGGAACATGGACATCGAGGTTTGTTTTTTTGTTGTTGTTGTTTGTTTGTTTTTCTCTCCCTGGCAATGAGACACTTTTCACTGCTGGTACTGCCTTGTAGACCCCCAGTGTATGAGGAGGCTCTTGGCCCTCATATGACTTCTGAACTGGGGTCAGGGACTATTATGTAGGGACACTCCACTCCAGCAGAGTGAGATGAAAAAGTTAGAGGGTAGAGGGTGGGAGGGCAGGGCTGGGAAGGGGGGAAAGAGGACACTATGGTGAAGATGTAACTTGAAGCAACAAACAAATAAATTTACTTTTTTTTTTTTTTAAAGTAAAGTCAGGTGTAGAAGTGTGTGAAGACAGTTTGATGTGAAACTCGTACCATCTTCCACATGTGCTCTGTGCTCATACCAGCAAGCACAGGATCACACAACATATGAATGCATAGCACACACACACACACAATCAGTAACAAAAGTATTTATAAAGGCAGAGGTCCATAGAGATGACTCAGTTATAATAGTGCCTAGTTCCCTTGCAGATGACCAGTGTCCCCATCACAGCACTCAACTCACATCTCACAACCAACTTTAATGCCAGATCCATAGACTGTAATCCTCTCCTCCAGCACTTGCAGTCACTGCATGCACATACAGTCAAAGTGCACATATACATAAAAATGAATATGTTTTCTTTTAATAAAAGAGGGTTTTTCTGGGTACTGCTGGCTGTCCTGGAATGTGCTCTGTAGATCAGGCTAGACTATCCACTTGCCTTTTTCTACCAAGTGCTGGAATTAAAGGCATATGCCACCATGCTTGGAATGAAATGAATTTTAAAAAGTGTTTACAAGGGAGGGAACTATCTGTTTTCACTAATTACTCAATGAATGGAAAATAAGACAATTAATTAAAAACCATTTGTTTATAATATGATTAAATATTTATATTGAATATGATAAAATGAATAAAAATGTATTTGTCAAAATAATGTTACTTTCAAGTTTATCTTTTATGTATGTTTACCTTAGAAAGATAAAAATTAAACTTAAGAATAGGAAATGAAAATCAAAACTAATGAATATACAAGAAATTTATAGATGTTTATCGGTGATTTCAAAAGTTCACTTGTTTGTGTCAAATCTGTTTGCAGTGTGTGGACCACCATTTACCCTTATTGTCCCACCCACCCACCTATTTTGTTTTTCATGGCTCTGGTTGAAACTAGACATAGATGCTATATTGAACAGTAGAGAATAACTGCTAAAAATAAGGGTGATTATGCTTTGCAAGGCTCAGCATGGGAGCCTCAGTAGTTATGAGCTCACGAGTTGCTGATTCAATATTTAATGCATCCCTATCTACAAACTTTCTTTGAGGACACAAGTCTATATAGGATTTTTTTTTCTTGAAGAATTTGCTCAGTGTCTGCTCTACACCATCTGTGGAGCTTTCTCTTTACCTTGTGTTTTGTTTTTATCTAATATGTTTTCTACTTATAGTAGTCAAACAGATTTGTAACTTTTGAATTTAGTTGTCACCCATAACCTCAGTTTTATATAAACACTCTGTTATTGGATTTTATATATGCACCGTTATCAATATTCCTGTGTTTTCCCTACTGTAATTCTGCAATTCCCCCCCCTTTCTCTCTCTCCTCCTCTTTCTTCTCCCCTCCCCACCTCTCTCCCATTCCTTCTCATTCTCCCTATCTCCTTCCTTCTTTCCCTTCCTCTTCTCTTTTTCTATCCACATTTTCAATGACTGTGCACAAACTTCCAAAGCCCTACCACCACCACCTTGTTGAATTCTGAAGAAAAAGGTGAGGGCACATCTTTCCCTACAGGACAGTTTTTTCCCAGTGTCGTCTGCAATGCTAATTTTCCCAGTGACAGTTATCCCAAGGCTCTGATAAGGTATAAGGACAAAGCCTATAACTTGTTTACAAATGTCTCATGTGTCTCATGCATCTATCCCTAAAGATAACCTGGGTAAAAACCCTTCTTTTACACCTACATCTAAATAATCTACCCTTCTTCCATAATTCATCACCAGGGAGTAAAATGGTAGGTATAACATGTACTGCATGTACACACATCCTTTTCTGAATGAGTTAGTATTCTTGTGATTTCAGCTCTTTGATTGAAGAAAAATTGTAAATCTGCAATTTGTTTAGTTCATTTTTGTCATTCTAAGATTGGGCATAAAACTGTGGGGGTTCTTTTTCTAGTTTTGTGCTTTTGAAGCAAAATCTTTAGTTCTCTAAAATTCACTTTCAAATGACTTCACTAAGAAAAAAGTGAAAAAAAAGATGAGTATGCAAGTGAAAGAATATGAAAGATATTCTGACAAGGTCAGAGGTAGTGATGAATAGGAAACCCAGAGGAGGAAAAAACAGAATTGGTGAGCATTGTGAAGAGAATATTGGTTTTCCTAATACTTTCATTCCCCTTTTCAGTTAAAACAGTTTTCCATTAATCCCTTAAATATGTTAATTAAGATACAATTTGATAGATGAAAATATCTTTTTCATTTGTCCCAAACAAAAGTAACAAATTGGGTTTGGTTTTTATTTTTGCTGTTATTATTGTTCTTGCTTTTTCTTTCTCATAAACTTCTAAGACACTAGTCAAAATGTTTTTTTAAGAATCTAGGTTTTCTAGGCATTTTACCCAGTTATCTCTCAGCAGTGTTCAACAGATATCAGAAAAAAAATTGTTTAAATCAGTCACTTATTGAGGCTGTCAGCCAGTTGAAAAGAACATTAAACATGAACTAAGAAAAATGGGCTTCCATGAAAGCTGTGGTAATTCACAAATATTTAAGGAGAGGCTGTAGCAGCCTGTGAATTGTGCTTGAAGCTCCGGAGAGGTCCCCACCTCTGCTCACCACCAAGAGTTGAACATGCACGGACTTTTAGTGTCTCAACCTTACTTCCATCTTTGTGAAGTACTGCTAACAAGAATATTTACTTCACTAGTGACAGTTTCATCACTGGTATACACTAAAATGAATTATGAATCTTAAAGAAACTACCCACAGCCTATTATTGTCATTCTGTTCCTGGTGTTTATTTTTCTCAATTGTTAGGATCCTTTCTTTGCTTTTGTTCTGTGCATTTCCATAACGTCCTTGGCCTTTGTTCTTATGTTATTACCACTTACAATGTTATAGTCTTTTACAATTTCATGTTAATCAAAACCGTGAATTTCAACAAAGGCAACAGCTCCTGCCTCATCTGTGACCTTTTTCCCTTTGATCCTGCCATCTGAAAGCTTTTTATACGTTCTAATTCTCTTCCATTTTAATAGCTCGGTGAAGCAGTGCTATTTTCTTTGACTGATAAGATCATTGAAGGTGACCTGATTTCCTCCAGAGATACACAATGAATAAAATACATTTACTCATAAACTGAAACATGTTCCACAGAAAGGGAAAAGAAAGTCTAGTTTCTCTCTGTTCTCTCTCTCTCTCTCTCTCTCTCTCTCTCTCTCCAACTCCCTCCCTCTCTGTCCATACACATTGGCAGATGACTTCTCAGACATCATGATTATACATGTCTCATCAAATTATGCAAGCTGATTCCTTTACTGAAGATCTCAGATTTTGTTGGTATTGTTATTTCATCTATTTTGGCATAAAATTTAATAGCATTTTTTTTGCAAGAAGAAATAGAGTGGTTTGTGTTTGGTTTTGGTTTTGTATTCTTAAGGAGCTCTTATAATGCAAACATCTTAATTTGAAGGTGTATCTGGTTGAAGCATAGAATTATTCATATTCCCATGTTGTTTTGTGCATGTGTGTCACTGGGTATGGCATTTGTGCAGTTTTTAGTTTGCAAGGTGACTTGCTTCTATTTAAGAGTACACTTGCCAAAAAGTTTCCCATATCCTTGTGAGTTGTTTGTTTCATAATAATGACTCATGGCTTAAACAGGTAGGCTATTCATGGGTGTGGAAAATTGAGAGCATTTTCTTCTGCTCAGTGAGGCTTATTCTTTATAAAGATTCAAAACAGTGATAACAATTACAAAGAATTCTGAGTAACATGCACATTTTTCTTCACTTGTACCTTTCAACTGCCCTATACTAAGCCCCCTCTTCTGCTTACCATGAGCAATAAATAACCTTGCTGTTGCCATTTCTATTCCAGTCATCAAAGAACAGATTCTCCTTTAGTTCCATGACAGAACTTTTTTGGCATAATCCTTTCAATTTTCAAAGCTTCATATTGTCTGTCTTCTCATTGTAGACTGCTTGATTTCAAGATGTTCTTGTATTCATCTGTGGTGCTAATGTTTCCTGAACTATTTGCAGCTACTCCTCTAAGTGGCTTGCTAAGAATGCTAGAAAACAAACTATTTATTTTATTTCTACTGAAGAGAGGCAAACAAAACATCTTATGATAACTATGTAGCCTCTATGTAGAATATTTCTGCCAGATTGGAGTGTGGCATGAGTATTTCCCCTCTCCGTGGCTAACGCTTGCTTCCTGAACTTTGTTTTCACATTGCAGTAGGGAAGTGGATCATCAGGACCTGGAGTTCAATAAAGCTGCTGCAAACATAGAGTCACTCTGATATATATATATATATATATATATATATATTTCAAGTAATTTCATTGTATTCTTCTTCAAAACAGTATCAGTATCCTAAGGATGCCAAATATGTAAATAAAATAAGCATTGCATCACTTTACAGTATAACATTAATCTACATTCTGTATTAAAGATAAGTATTTCCTAACAGCCTATTGCCATTTTCTCTAATTTTGTTCTTGCTTGTTTTTAACTTCAGACATATAAGTTATGTACAAAAGATGCATATATTATGACATATATCACACCTTTTGTATGGGCAAAAATTAAAAAATTCATGAAACATAAAACTCTATGTTAGTTATAGCCATAAAAGGTGTAATCCAATTGAAATGCTTATCATGCGTCTGTGAAGATTTTTTTTTCTTGCATGCCTAATGGTGTTGCATGGACAATTTAATTCTTCTCCTTTAAAATTAATCCTGGAGACATCCATTCTCCATCACAGAGTACATGTAAGAAAAGATCAGCTCTCTAGAACCCCAAGTTGAATGTAGACATTATACAGCACAAACTCATTTTTATTTTGCTTATTGTATTATTAACTGTGCTGTCTGCAAGCACTGGTATAATTTTATTTTAGTTTTTTTTCAAAGATATTTTTAAAAAATTGGTTTTGAAATTAAAATATGATTATATCATCTCTCCACTTCCTTTTTCTTCATCCAACGCCTTCCAATGCCGTCCCACCTTGCTTTCTTTCAAATCCTTGGTCTCTTTTTCATTAATTGTTATTGCAACATACATACATACATACATACATACATACATACATACATACATACATACA
>CAJQZJ010001896.1:3135664-3155144 GCA_907164525.1 Lophiomys imhausi | reverse complement strand
ACATACATACATACATACATACATACATACATACATACATACATACACATGGATGTGTGTGTATGCAATCTCTTCTCAGTCTGTATAATGTTACTTGTATATACATGATTCTAGGACTGAGAAGTTGGCATTGGACAAACAATTTGGGTTCATCTCTGGAGAAGACTCTATCTCCAGCCATCAGCAAACCTTAGTTTTCTGCAGTTATTTGTCTAGGGTTTGATCTCCAAAAGATCTCCCTACCTCCCATGTTAACAAGTCTGTTGGTGTTTCCTTGTTTATGCAGCCATATTGTTGAGGTATCATGAATAAAAATTCCTTGTCATTTCCAGAAGACACAATTTCTCAGCAGATGTCCTCATCCCATGGATCTTACAATTATTTCATGCCCACCTCCTTTCCATGGCAATTCCTAAGACTTATGTGCAGGAGTTGTAGTATAGATGTATCCATTGTTCTATACAATTTGCCTCATTGATATGTTCTGTAAATGATCTCAATATTTGCACGTAAAGTTTCTTTGATGATGGGTGAGAGGTGCAATTATCTGCAAGTATAAGTGTGGGGTTAAGTGTTCAGAATCAGGGATTACATTGGTTTGGTAAAGTGGCAGTGGGAGGTTTTTCTCTAAGATCCAGGACTTCACTACCTCTGGGTAATTTACTATGTTTCCAGTATAAGGGTGACTTGCCTTCTGTAAGGTGGCCTTATTTGTAATAGCTAGAAACTGGAAACAACCCAGATGTCCCTCAACTGAAGAATGGATTAAAAAACTGTGGTACATCTACACAATGGAATATTACTCAGCTATCAGAAAAAATGAAATTATGCAATTTGCAGCCAAATGGATAGAACTAGAGAAGCTCATCCTGAGTGAGCTAACCCAGACTCAGAAGGATGCACATGGCATCTATTCACTTATAGTAGGATTTTTAGCTATATAGTACAGGATATCTATACTACAACCAATGCACCAAAGGGAACATGGACATAGACTTTTTTTTAATTTTTGTTTGTTTGTTTGTTTTTTAGTTTTCTCTCCCTGGCAATGAGATACTTTTCACTGGTGGTACTGTCTTGTAGACCCCCAGTGTATGAGGAGGCTCTTGGCCCTCATATGACTTCTCAACTGGGGTGAGGGACTGTGATGTAGGGACACTCCACTCTAGAGGAGTGGGATGGAAGGGTTAGGGGGTAGAGGGTGGTAGGGCGGGACAGGGAAGGGTGGAAAGAGGACAATATGATGGAGATGTAACCTGAAGCAACAAATAAATAAATTTATTTATTAAAAAAAGTGGCCCTAAGTTTAGTTAGAGGACTGTTAGCTACCTCCAAGATATGTGTCACTATTTCACACTTTGAAGCATTTTGTCCTTCAGGATATTGTCAAATTTCATAAGTGTCATACTTAAATAGGACTCTTGGTTGCTTCCCTTCCTTGGAAACTTGCAAGGCACCTGACCTGGTGGCACTATTAAAGCTAGTCATCAGAAAACTGCCTTTCAGGCCAGGTCAAGTTTGTATCTTCTAAATCCACTGTCATTAGAATAATTTATACAAGCATGGGCTATCTCAGTTTAGTTTGGACCCTAATTTGTTAAGGTAGTAAATTTTAAATTGTTAGTATGGACTCACTGTACATATAGATGCATAACTTACATGATAATACATATTACTGCCATTGCATAAACATTTGTGAATTCAAGAGAAAGATTTTGATTTACTATCAATATTATTATCTGAAAAAATAGAATGTGATAAAATAAAGTCAAAATAAAAAACCAACAGCATCTGCCAAGTTGAAAATAGCATATAACAAATTCCTCCTTTCAAAGACACCACCATTTATTCAAACAGGTACAGTGATTTTACATTTTTTATCGAACCAGTACTTTTAATGAAAAAAATATTGTTCTATAAGCATAAAAATAAAAAAAATCAGTTTAAAAACTTAGTTCACCTATAATCTGGAATAAATAAGCATTTGGAATATTCTGTGATCCCCAACCCCACGCCCTTAGGATTAGTTGAGTATAACAGCTTCCCAAAGCACAGTATCCCGATCACTATACAGTATGTTTTATATTTTTATAATCCTTCATGTTACATGTTTTCTATGCAGCACAAATGTGTCTGTTGAATGTTACCCAAGTGTTCCTTACTCTTCATTATAGACTGTCTTTTCAACTCCAAGCCCTGATTCTGGTCCTGGCAACCTTCCAAGAAACTGTTGTCTGATTTCCTATATTGATTTCCTGTTACTGCATGGCAGTATTTTCACAAACAGAATGACTACAAACAAACATGCCAACAGACATACTGATTGTAAACAAAGATGCCAACTATATTATGATGTCTCTGGGCTAGTGTTCTAGATAGTTTTCCTTTGCTACAAGTTCTGAACCGAAGCCACAGTAAGGTGTCGATCACGAGTGGCTTTCATTTGAAGACTCTGCTGAGGAAGGGTCTGTTTCTAAACATATGAGGTTGATAACAGAGGTCAATTGCTTGAGTATTATTGGATTTAGGCTCCCAGTTCCTCAATGGACACAGGTTGGGGCGAACCCTTTATCTCTTAACACCTGGGCCTTCCCTACACTGCTATTTGAATTCATTAAAACATCCAAGTTGATACGATCATGAGAGAAAACTTTCTTTAACATCGAAAGCACAATCGTTTGTCTAAACATAACATGGAGTGTAACTTCAACAAAATACTAGAAGACATATATACATATATATATTATATATATGTAATATAGAATCATACTAATCTCATATGGGACAATGCTAAGAAGTATAACTATTTGAAGATGATTAATCATGAGTTTTTGGGTTGCATGAATGGATTGAGGTCATCATCATAGAAATGGATTTTCAGAGTAAATTCCTTAAAACAGGCTAAATTCAGGCACTGTATGCACATACTGAACTAATGTTTGTCAGCTTTTCACCATGTGATGGCAAACAATGAAGGCCCTAATCAGACATCACTTACTGCCTGCCTCTGGAACTGTGAAACATAAGTTTTACTTCATTATAACATATCCAGATTTGGGTATTTTGGTTTATCACAGTAAAATAAACTCAGAAACATCACAACTCCTTTTCTGTGCATTGATTGGATGTTAGTCTAACACTATCCAAACTTCAAAATTAAGTATTGGTCAAGAATACACCATGAAGCAGGTGTATTCGGACCATCAGAATCCTCCCACCAGAGCTTTGGTTTATAGCTACAGTTTTGCCATTTTTTAATGTGAAGGCCATAGAAGTACAATAGAAACTAGGATATCTGTCACTGGATATTGTTTTGACACAAAACTATACAGCAAGCTACTGTTTATTCAGTCAGCTGGAAAATCATTATTATGTCTTACATGATAGTAGAAGTCATTATACCTCACTGAGAATACTTTGAGATGAACATATAATATAAATAGATATCCTTTTAAATATTATAGATATTTATACATGATTTTAAATATTTGCACCTATATTAATTACCTGTTTGAATGTGGTGAGAAAAGTCTAATATCCTAAATAAACTGTAGCCCAAATTCAGAAATTTCCCTAGTATGTTGCTGAAATCATTCAATGACACTGATATAAAAAATACCTCTCCCATGACTATGTGAAAATAAGCAAAGCTAACTGGGATTTAAAATGAATCATATACCTAATCACAGGTGTAATGAAACTCCCAGAGTTAGAGTTCAAATTATGTAGCCGTATGGGCATATAACATTTCTATTAACACATAAGAATAAATGGGTTGTGTTCATAGCATTATGAAAAAAACTAGTGCTTGTCTTAGGGCTAAGTAAATATTAATTCACTGTGAACATTAGAGAGAGTTTAAGTTAACATAAAGAAGCGAGAGTGGTGGCACATGCCTGTGATAACAGTGCTTCGTAGACTGGAACAGGAGAACTTCAGAGCAGCTGGAGCTAAAGAGTAAAATGCTCTCTCAACAACTAGGAAACCAAATGAATACATAGATAAACACATAGAAATAAAAGAATATAAAAAGAATAATTCTAATAACTTTTAGATTAATTATTCCTTATAAAATCTTCATGGTAACAGGAGTCTAAGGTTTCTCATATCTTAGCAAATTAAAATGCTAATGGACACAAATATACAACATTACCTCTTTCAAATTTTGTACTTAAGAAAGTGATTCATGGAGCTAGAGAGCTGGCTCAGTGGTTAAGACCATTTGTTGCTCTAGCAGAGGACCTGAGTTAATTTTCCACCATAAAAATTCATCATCTCACAGTCTTGAGTTCCAGCTCCAGGGAATATGATGCCCTCCACAGATTCTGTAAGCACTGCACTCTTATGGCACTCATGCACACACACACATGCACACACACAGACACATACACTAAACATACATCTTCAAAAAGACACTCATGAACTCTTTGTAAGTTTTAAACTATTTGTAAAGGTGCTATCTTAGGGATTCTTATTTAAAGAGAATACTTTACGTTAAATACTGAAGCTTGAAAGGGAATACATATGTAACATATAGACAGATGAGAAAAAGAATGGCTAATTTCAAACTACTTTGGTTATACAAAAAGCTTTGATTCTACAAATACTCTAAAGAAGGGTTCTCATTCCACAATTTAAAACGTTCAAGATGAGAGGAAAACCTTGGTGATAGGACTGCTCAGTCTATGCTGGGCATAGTGAAGGCCAATGAAAGTGCTCATCCATGCTGTGCTGGCACGTGGCCAGCTTCCATAAAAAGGAGTCATGATTCCGATGAGGTAGTCCATGCAAAACACTTACCAGAGGCACAATAAATGCTGTCTGTTAGAAAAACTCTAGAGAACTCAACAACTGAAGCTCAGGTTGAGCCTGCTGCAAGAGTCTGTTCTGCCCCTCTGCACAGTTGAACCAATTAATCCCTGTACTTCACTTTTCTCCCTTGCAATACTGAGTTATTAATAACTCATGAAGTTATCGTATTATGTAAATAAGCAAATTGCTTTCTCCAGCCATTAAGAACTATGTGATTTCAAGAAAAGTTTTCTCGAGAAACAGATATAGTCTTACTAATATATTTTAGTACTTTATTTCTTTCATCTAATAGTAATTAATTCATCTACTAAGTTCAAGATAGACTAATTTATTGTGTGACATGGAAGATAAGATATATTCATATGTGGTAGAAAGCCCTTGAAAATTATGAACAAGCTCAAGATACTAAGTTTAGGTAATACTAAGTAGTTATCTGTGCCATGTAAATGGTACAAAGATTTCACTGAGATGTGTCTTCCATAGGCTCCCATATTTGAACACTTGATCTACTATGGTGGAAGTTTTTTTTTTGGGGGGGGGGCGTTATAGATCCTTCAGGAGTTAGCTCTCCTGGAGCAATCGTGTTACTTGAGGGGTGGAGTGGGAGGAGATTTTAGGCTTGCCCCACTTCTAGTTCATTCTCTCTCCTTGCTGTGTATGGGTAGCCATGTCTTCTCTGTCATTGTGGACTTCCCTTCTGGAACAACAACAACAAGATAAATAAACAAACAAACAAATACATAAATAAAGTCTTTCCTTCACAAGTTGCTTTAGACATGGTACTTTGTCGCAGCAATGAAAGTAATTGATACAGATGACTGTTGCTACCTGAGGCTCATCTATTCGATCAAAGAGACTTGCAGAAATATGTTTATATTTGTATCGTTAGTGTCAACTCAAACCCATTTTGAAGAGCTGCTTATCACATAGTGCATCCACTCTACAGAAAGTATTTAGAAATTAAAAATTACCTGCTTTCCTTGGGCCATTTAGATAAACTTTCACCTGCCAACAAAAATGTTACTTCAGAACATTCCAGATGTCAGATCGTTGGGACTGATGGGTAAAGTCAAATCCAAGTGCAGTTGTGTCCCTTCCACACTTCTCACTGGTGGAATTTTTCTTTCTTGAGTAAGCCCTATGAGTTTGGGTCCTTTTATCTTCTATTTGCTGCATGAACAGAAAAAAATGAGTATTTTTTTTGTTCCTTCTTGTCATTCCTTACGAATGACAAACATAAGCAGGGAGTGGTTGCAGTGAACTGTACACTTGTTCTACCAGAATGGAGACCTCTCTCAAGGTGGGTCTTCCTGTACAACAGCTAAACAGCTAAACTCTGTTTACTTTCACATGACAATTACTTTTTACTCATAATTTTTATATGGGTTAAAAATATAAATGGGTTTAAAAAAAGAAGAAACAATAAGATTAGCATGGCTTCATCCCTCTCTAGCTCAAGGTTGCACATAAAAGAAAATTTCCCATCTACAAAGGTCTGTTTCATGATACCTCAAAGGAGAACAGAAGTTGGAGAGTGGAAGCAATTAAGGAAGACTGCTGAAGAGGGGAAGCCAGTGTGTTACCCAAATGCCCCCAAATAAGAATATTTACCCTTTTCATCTATATATAATGAGTTGTAAAAAGCTTTTGCTGTTGTTGTTTGTACATTGTGTGAAGTTCTCACTGATAAATCCCAATGGTCCTTTTCCCCTTAAAGTGAAAGCCTTCCTCTGGGAGCTAAACAAGCTGGCAAGCTGCCTGATGTGCAACAAAGGACTTTTCTCTTTACCCCATACCAGCTCTATCAGTACATAAAACTCGCTCCCCCCCCCGCCCCGCCCTCTTTCCTACCCTGTCATCCCTGGTCTTACATTCCTTTGAGTAACGGAATCCAAAGAGGATGAAATAAGTTTGTGCCTGATGTACAAGAATCACTCTCCATAGGCACAGATTTTATTTGATCTTTTACAGCATGTTTATATATACAGTTATAGGACTGTGGTGTCTGGCTACAAAAGCTTATTTTGCCTTCATCCAGTGTCCTCACAATTTTTACCAAGAATCGATTCTGTAGCTTCTCTTCTTTAGCTCAGCAGGTGGCTCAGTTTTACTTTGGTTTTTTTTTGTGATAAGGGTTAGCAATAGAGAATTAGGAGCAGGCTATAGAGTCACAGTGGGACATCAGAATTTCCCTACCCAGAGCAGGATACAGGATACATAGTTTGTGGAAGCCAGGATTAAACACAAATAAATCATCCTTTGCTCATAAATAATAGAGCTGATTCTTCACAGCAAGCAATAACATGGAATACCATATCATATGTACTAGATGCTGATCGGCTGATCCTGCCTGTACCAGCACAAACCCTGGGTACACAGATGGTAAAAAGCAGAGCATGTTTCCATTCCTAGGACAAAGAAGCTGCATGCTTGGCCAAACAGTTTCTCCTTCATCCTGTAACATTCCTGGGTAGTCCACCAATGGAAACCTCTGTGCTGTACCACGCTGCTAGTGGATAACTTTAGTTCCCGCACCAGAATTCCTTTTCTGTTGTTCAAATGTCCCTTTATCCTAATGCACCCCTTCCATACATTACTTCAACCACATACTTATAGTAATTAACATCACAAGCATTGAAGATTCTTTTATTAGAACATGTATAATTAGAAACAATTTTAACTCATTGGAATGTATAGAAATAGATATTTCTTAAAGTTTAATTTTAATTGTATCTGAAAAAAAAACTAGAAAGATCACTGGAAAGATGGAGATATATGGAATTAGTCATTAATTCATTATCTTCATACATTTGCTTGGATTTTGAGCTATAACTTTTGGTTATTGAATTAGAAATCAGACATGAATTGGGGGTTTTAAAACCTCTTGCCTATTTCAAAGAACACGTCACTGAAAAATAACAATATATTAGTGTAAAATCAAAAATTAATTCTGCTGATGACAAATATAAATAATTACCATCTCCCTCAATTCAGTGGCCATTTTAAATTTAAATATACATAAAGGTGATTTTCAGCTGACTGCTACAAACCAACCTCTTTATTGAGTACTATGATGAGTACCTCCCTCCAACTCTTTATTGAGTACTATGATGAGAAATTGTTACCATTGCCTTTTCATTTGAAATCTTCAAGAATTTTCTACTTCATTGGACCAATTATCTGATGTATGGAACTTTCCAGTTTTTGTCTGCACATGTCTGTGATTGCTTATCTATCTAAACTTCATTTAATTGCTTTGTCACAGACTGGCTAGAGCCCCATCATTGGCTTGAAGGTATATAAAGGTGAAATGAGAAAAATGAATTCAATAAAAAAAATGTGAAGATGCATCATGGCTTTATTATAATCAAGCTTGATATAGCCTAAGTTCATGCATTTTACCAGATATTATTGAAATAATTTAGTAATCCAAGTCTATGGATTTTGTGGTCATAAGAAAAAATAGCATATAGTTTTCCTATGAATGACACCAGCCTACTCCCACACTCTTTACAAGTTTAAAACAATATCTATGACAGTTACCACTGCCTATGTTACAATGGGAACATTGTGAAGTTACAAATAAGCTCAGAATGAAATAATTCTATGATTGAGTAGTAACATCTGGTAAGGCTAGACAATACAAAGAGCACCACCAACTCTGTCAAGAAGAGGTACCTCCCTCAGGATGGACACTATCTCCTCAATTTCCAGGTGAGTAAACTTGGCTTCAGAGTGGTGAAGCATTTCTTACATCTTACACAGTGTTAAAATTATAATTCAGATCCCTAGTTTCTAGCTATGGTGGCCTCACGAAATACTGCATACAGGGTGAGTTAACAAGAGCAACTGATTGTCTCATCAATCCGAAGGCCAGAGTTTCATGACCAGAAGATGGATTGCCTATACTGTGTTTGCTTCCTGGACTGTGATGCCAACTTCTTTCTTTGTGTCCTCCCATGGCAGATGGTATGGTTAGATCTCTGTGTCTCTTCTCATCATGACACAACTTTTGTCACAAGGACCTCACCCTCAGCCTCATGTAAACTTCAGCTAAATTTCTTCCTTAAACCTCAAATCCAACTGTGCATTAGGACACGGATACAAAAATTTTGCCGTATCTAAACATTCCAATGCCTAACTCTTGACATCCATACGCTCTATACTAAAATATCTCTGGCCATTATATGTCTCTAGCACCCTTTATATTTTCATATTTTTCTGCTTGAGAAATTATAAACAAGGCTCCGGAAATACACATGATTGAGTTTGTATGTCAGTTTATACACTGAATTACACTGTGATCAAATTCTGAGTGTGTTTATGACATGAGCTCCTTCCAAAGGAGTGTCTAAGCCAAGTTTAAGAATTCCAGAAACTCTCACTCATATTTATCATGAGAGAAACTGTTAAGCTCTAAGAAAAAGGAGAATGTCACAGGCAGTATACCTCTGAGAGCACAGCCAAGGGATGAATGGCATGACCCAACTGTAAAATATTCTCTAGACTGGCCATAAGTCAAATCCAGCCATCTCTCCTTGATATTTTATTCTCTGTCCATGGACTTCCCTCTCTCCCATACTTCATTGTTCAGGCTCAGTCTTGCCAACACGAATTATTACCCAGGTGGTAGGCACTTGTTACCAAATGGAAAAATCCATCGCTCATCAGTTTGCTGTCTTCCAATTCTATTGCCTTCAGATCTGTTTTGCCACTTCACAAGTTTTAGTCTTCTCAGAGCACGTTCCTCATCTATGCTTTCAGGGTGAGGCAAGGAAGTCACCACATGCAACATAAGAAGAAATACCTTCACTTTAGTTTTTAGTCTCTGCTCCAGGTTCTAACAGAGAACTCCTAAAACTTGTCTAGTTTCCTGAAAGCTAGAGAAGTTAAGAGGATCTTTTGTTGACTACTTTTGGTTTGAGGCTTTAGCTCCTGAAATGGAGTTTCTAAATACTTTGTGAGATTAGGGAGTCATTAGAGAATCTTTTATTTTAATGGATTCCAAAAACTTTATTGGGTACCTAGACAGGTTCAGGATGGAGGATATTTCCAGAAAATACAGATAATGACCAGAAACTTGGGACATTCCATGCTAGCCCACATGTTGTGTAGAGGGTAGAGAGGGTAGAAATAGTTCCGAAATCAATTTCAATTATGTGTGGAACTTCCATTAAAATGCCTCAACTGTGAGGTTTGCAAATCCTCTGGAGTTTGAATATACCCATGTGCTGTGAGGGTGGTCCACTCACTATTCACATAGATAGAAGCTCCTGTGTGCTAGATTGTCAGTAAGCTTTCAAATATGCATCCTTTGCATTAAAGCAGGAAATGTAACTGAAGCTGTGTGTAGTATCAGGGAGTGATCACAATGCTTTCCAAGACTTGTAAGTGCTGTGGGGACCTCTGATTTGTAGCTATACTGAACTGAACTGTGGACATCTTGGGCACCCAATGCTTAAAACTAGTCTCCGCAGTGCAGGTGACTACTGTGACTAAATTCTCTACCTGTGGTACTCCTGGGAAATATCAGAACCAAAGCTATGGGATATGACTTAAGTGGCATATATAGAAACATGGAGAATTGCTTGTTGTAGAAAAACAAATTTAGTTGATGCTGGATGTTAGTGAACAGAAAAGCAAGTTTTCTAAGACTTGGTTTTTGAAGGGAAAAGAAAAATAACCATTATATGGATAATCCCAGCAGACAATAAGAGTATCACTTTGATTTTGACTGTTTTGGATGTTTCCCAGCATCCAATTTTTTTTGGGGGGGGGGAGGTTGGAAACACAATCTTTTCTTTTAAACATTTATTTATTTCTTCAAGTTACATCTCAATCATAGCCCCCTCCCTCTTTCTCTCCTGGTCTCACCCTCTTCCCCCTTTCCCTTCTATGTTCCTTTTTTTTTTTTTAATTTAAGGTGTATCTTTTCTACCTAATATCTCCCCTTTTAAGTTCAATAAACGACTCTTTTGCTTATAACAATAAATAGAATTCAAAACAATAAGAACAATTAGGCAACAATTATGAAAATGATAAGGTATAATATACATTCCCAATGTCCAGTCCATATGTATTTGACAACTAATAGTAATATTCTATTATCTATCTATTTCAATGAGTTTAAAGTTCTATACCTAATTTTAGGCATTAATTTACCTGATGTTGCTGGATTGGCTTAATGAAATACTATTGCCACTTGCAGGCCATTTTAAGTTATTAAAGCCCTATAATTGATCACAAGAAACAAGGTATATTGATCACAGGTAATGACATTTACTATCCTTGTAGCTGACTTTTACATTGTTGAAATTTAGAATGAATGAGAGAGATTTTACCACGTAATGAGTCAGGCTGCATAAAGTGATCTAGACTAACCAGTGCTGGCCTGAAAGAAGCAAAGGATTTTAAGAATAAATAATATGGACTCCTACAGCACAGTTAAGGATTTGAAGGATCAGCTCTACACTGTGTTAGTAATATGACTTTCAATAAGTAATTTAACTTGTCTGTACTTACATGGTTCAAATTGTTTAAAAAGGAAGTGACTAAAATTCATTGTAGGATTGACAGGCACAGACTCAAGTGAGTTGGACTTGCTAACACAATCTATAGCATGTGGTAAGAAATCACTCTGTGTTCTTGACTATTTCTCTAGTGATCACTATCATTTTATGACTGACATATTAGCAAGTCAACTTTTCTTCCCAGGCTTCTATTTTCTTGGGACTTTATGGATCAACTTATAAATATTATAAATATCAATGCAGTTTCATCTGCTTCATGAAATACATTGCTTTTGCCCTATAACCCCAACCTTGTTTCCATATGAAGCAATTCCCCCGAAAATGTCACCTTTTAACCCAGTATTTTTAACCTCTCCATTCATTTTAAGAAGTTAAACCACAGTAGCCAATAAATTACAATAATCATAATACTTGAGTTTCAAGAAATTTTAAATCAAACAAACCAATGAATGAATGAATGAATGAATAAATAAAGTCATTCTTCCATAAGTTGCTTTAGACGTGGTACTTTATCAAAGCAATGAAAGTAATTGATACAGATGACTGTTGCTACTTGAGGCTTATCTATTCTTTCAAAGAGACTTGCAGAAATATGTTTATATTTGTATCATTAGTGTCACAATAACACACATAAATTTTCCATTGCCCTAGTAAAGCTGTCTTCCAATTATCTATTAAAAGCAAACAAACAAACAAAAAAAGAATGCTACAAAAACATGAGCATTATCATTATTTAGGCTACATGTCAATCTTCACTTCATCAAGCTACTTTCAGTTCATATAACAGAAGGTGTACTACCCCTCAGAATTCTGATTACCTCTAATTCTGTCAAATCCAATAAAGTTCAAAATGCTGTTTAGGTCAGTAAGCCCTTGGTAAGCATTGCCCCTAAACTGTTAGAAGATCATTTCCATACTAGTATCCTTTTAACCTTACTGATACTTATAGGGAGTTGGAAACCATTACGGTTAGAAATCATTGCATTTCAGGAGATGTCAGATTTGTGTAGTTGAAGTCTGTTTTTTCTTAGCAAACTCAGAGTGGATTAAATCTTTATGCTAAATGCTCCATACACTAATTTCAGATGTTTCTACATATTCCTTAAAAAGAACGTATTGATTTTTATTGCTTACTATAATTCATAGCTAATATGGTCATTGTTTTGCTTTTCTTCTCATTTGTCAATACACTTTCTTTCACTTAGAAGAGTAGCCAATGTCTCTTTTAATCAACATTTATTTGCTGGCCACACTTTGTTCCTTATAACCATTTTTATCTTCGCCAATAAAATTCAGTGCTTTATTAATTTATATGTTTTATACATAAATAAAATAATTTATCATTGCTCTCTTAACTCAAGAGATAATTTTCATTTTGTTGGGAGAGCAATAGTGAAATCATCTGGAGAATATCAGCCTTATTCCTTCTTTCTCACTACCTGGAAGGGTGTGTTAGTAGCATGTTAGTAGTAGATGTGCTGCTATCTTGAGTTTTGCCAAAGACAGAGAGCATTTCCAGGATTAGCCCATTAGAGATATTTAAGGATTCTCTCTCTCTCTGTCTCTGTCTCTCTCTCTCTCTCTCATGCACACACACAGAGAAACACACAGATACACACACACACACTTTTTATTTGCCACCCACCCAGAGTCTAGAACCAAGCCCAAGCTCTTGGGTTTGTTGGTATGATCATGTCTTCTACTCACATCTGCTCATTTCCTTGAAGACTACAAACAGTGCCTTCATTCAAGCTCTGCTTCTTTTTCTATACCTGACTCTTCTTATACATTATGCATACAAGTTCTTGTCTGATTTTCTCCACCTCTCTGAATATGGGCAAACTGGAGTTCCTGGCAATATCTTACAGAGGGAGGGGGTTATCCTTGCATCTGTAACAAACTATCTTTACAATAGTAAGAAGTCCTCTCCCAGTGTGTTGGCCTCTTCAAACCTGAATAAGCCATATTATTCCTCTGCCTTCCCAAACCTCTGGAATTTGTGAGCCTTTGTAGATAACAGATAGTCTTGAGAGATAAATATTAGAGTATGGTGGAACATAATAACCCCCTCACCCAAACTATTTAAAGCAATGAGGGAAAGTTTGGCTTTAGCAGCTGGAATATTGGAGTTCAGAAGTTGATAGTGACATTGAATAAATCACTTGTGCTTCACTTTATTCTGTGTAACATATGACTCTGTGTTAATGGGTTTGCAGGAAGAATTAATGCATGTCATGCTCTAATGAGTTAGGGGTGTCCACGATGACCCTCCCTTCTGGCTTTCTGACACTGACAGTCAGTTCCAGAGGCATCATTTTTACCTCCTGTATCTCAGATTTCCACAAAGCCATGATTCTTTTCCCCATGGTGTTTACATTAAAGCTATGGTTACTCATGATCCAGGTAACTACAATGAAAGAATTCCTTAAAATTAGCTAACCAAGACTCAGAAGAATGTACATGGCATCTTTCACTTATAGTCGGATTTTAGCCATATAGTGCATGATAACAATACTACAACCAATGAACACAAAGGGAACATGAACATAGACTTTGTTTCCTGTCAATGAGACACTTTGCCCTAGTGGTGCTGCCTTGCCCTAGTGGGTAGGCCCCCAGTGTATGAGGAGGCTCTTGGCCCTCATATGACTGCTGAACTGGGACAAGGGGACTGATATGTAGGGACACTACACTCCAGAGGAGTGGGATGGAAGGGATGGGAGAAGACGGTAGGAGGGAGGGACTGGGAGGGGTGGAAAGAGGGCACGTGATGGAGTAGTAATTGGAAGTAATAAATTACCATTAAAAAAATAAATTAGCCAATTGCAGAAGACAGGGGACAGACCCCTGGAGATGTCTCCCATGGACATGGTCTTTTGCCTCTCATAGGCTGCAACATATGATGCTTATATCTGCAGTCAAGGATGTGTGAAAATACACAGGGAAGTTCACCTGATACTTGATCAGTTTTTACTGGAGCTTGGTCATATAGATCACTAAGTGACTGACATGAGCCTCATGTCTTTTCAGAGGTCAGACAGATTCCAGGGAGTCCAGGCCTCACTTTCCTCCCACACCTTAAATCAGGTAGTTAACACATAACTCCTGGGCCAGCCCAAAGCACTAATATAAATCACAATACAGGCATAGAATATAAAGCTTGTAGCTGAAGAATCCTGTGTGAAAGCCATAATCTTATTGCATAAATGGGACATTCCTGCATCCCAGAAATGGTCTCTTTGGTAAACAACAGACATTTTCTTGGTTAAGTTTAGTCCTTTGCTCAGTGAGTACTTAGAATATTTGTCACATTCATTAAATGAACAATCAGTCTTAGTATTATTATTAATTCAAAAAAATTCATTCAAGAATGAGTGGATCATTGGAGGAGAATCTGTCTTATCGGAAGAATACTATTAAAACACCATCAACATCATACTCTCCTTACATTTGTTTTCTGTGTTAGTGAAGATGACAACATGCTGTAATAATACTGTAGTGATCATGATAACAAAGGGTAACAGACTGAACCCCAGCCTTTGCTCTTAACTCTACTCTTCTGCTTCGTAGTTCATCCCCCTGAAAGAACTTAGGTGTCCACAGACATTTTCAGGTACATATTCAGATTCGACTCGTAGGGCTACTTTGAGAGATGGTTGATCTCATTCATTATGTATAAGATCTTAATATTCTCAGCTTTAGTGTAGACATATTTCCAACTTCTATGGGGCTACATCACAGTTACTTTCTGTATGCCATGGAAACTCTATGTCAGGTAATTCACCATTCATGGATATCTTTTTTTTTTTTTTTTAACCTATAAGCCAAAGCAAGAAATCACACACAAAACTCAACTATAGCTAATTATTCCCCTGCCCAACCCCAGCACTTGGTCTTAAATCAGGTGTTTTCTCTCCCACAAAAAAACAAAAAGACCTAGAGAAAGGTTGGCTTCTTATTGCAATATCTCATTATTTGTGATTCAAAACTCCAAGCTAATTTGCTAGTCCTTAAGAAAATAGTTCCTTTAACCTTGGTGACTCAATCAGAAAGAATTTGTTTTCAAGATGGGCATTGCTTAACTGCATTTGGCATTTGCTTAGGCTGAACATTCATCCAGAGAGCATGAGCCTACTTTATTTTTTAATGGGATAGTCTCTGCAGAAGTAGCTTAGAAAACACAATGCAAAGAGTCTGGATTGGACTGCCTGGTAGGGAAGCTGTGGGTTTTGATTATAGTAGGGACACTATACTTGGGTGCCTGGGTGA
Source organism: Lophiomys imhausi (assembly GCA_907164525.1). NCBI lineage: Eukaryota > Metazoa > Chordata > Mammalia > Rodentia > Muridae > Lophiomys > Lophiomys imhausi. The sequence continues at coordinate 3,139,533 of CAJQZJ010001896.1, read as the reverse complement.
CTCTAGAGCCAGACTGCTTATGGCATCAACTACCTACTCTGCTAAAAGGGGGGGCGCTAGTTAATATTGCTCTTTATTCTTCAGATCTAAGACAAGGAAGGGAATGTGTGGGTTTGTGTACTGATCTCTGTTGTGCATTCTGTTTCTAAACATGACTGCCATGAAAGAGGTACCCACTAAATACTTACTGAAAGAATATAATATTTACATGAGGGTTGACTGGCAGCAGAGTGGCAGAGCCCTAGACCAAGCCCTGTCATATTATATCTCCCTAGGAAGTGCTTACTCAAAAGAGAAAGCAACTAAATCAAAAGTAAAATATGCTATGCACAAAAGAGTTGAAGTGAGTTTATAGGAAATATATTAAGCATAAGAATAATATTTAAAATTAGTCATTTATGGCATTCATTTATTTACTGGTTCACAAAGTAAACTTCCAAAATTGATTATTTGATTATATAGCACTATCTCATATACTGAACATTCAGAGTAAAAAAAGGTAGACCAAAATTATATTTGGCCAGCCTTGGGTAGGCAGCAGGTCACAGCCCCTTATATCTGTGGTGGCTAGTTCCTGAGGGAGGGAAACCTGTAGTAAGCAAAGAGAAAAGGTGTTCAGACCATCAACTTCACTATTATTAATCCTGTGCCATTTGTGGATATGTCAGCTTCTCTGAAACCCTTGAGGGACAAAAGCATTTTCACTGACAGAAGAGACAAGTCTGAGATGTTCCTCTTTACAGCCCATGTCTGCCTGTGAGTCTCAGCTGGTTGTTTCAGTTTATAGACATAATTGGCCATCAGTCATTTGGGTACCATTGTTCATCGACACACAGCTCGGGATCATCTCTTAGCTATCTGAACAGCAAGGTCCTAGTTTCTGATTAATCTTTGACTGGTCATTGACTATACTGAAGTAGCTCCTGGTTAATGAGACCATTTGTGTCTAACCTCATCCATTTTCTGGATGTACGAGGAACAGAAGTGCCAGCACTTCCCTGCACAGCCCTGAAAATGCACTGATCAATCAGTCTCTGGGATTTGTTAGGGGTTTCATTGTTCCAGTTGTTGAAATCAAATTGCCATGAGAAGTTTTAAGTGAGCATTTTTATTCCAAGTCAGTTATATACATTTATTGAAACCTAAGGCACTCACTCAGTAAAAATACATAAAGAAGCAGAAAATGACATCCGAAGCAATTGCTTACAAGAGGTAAACATGCAGCAAGGTGGTGAAATAGAACTTAAGTGAGAATAAAGTTCACATTATGATGAGATAGGAACTTCTCATTTCACTATGTGTCCATGAGCAAGGAAGACATGATTCACAATCTCAGGCTTCTTGCTATTAAAAGAAAATACAATTAATGCCTACAGTATTGAGAAATTCAATTATATAACATTCCATATGCTATCTCAGTGTCAAATGACGTATGGTGATTATAGGGGAGTCAATATAGTTCTAGAAAATCATCCTTTATCCAATTCATACAAAGAAACAATCAGCATATTCTGATAAATCAGATTGAATCTATCTAGCTTCTACTGGGAGTGCTGAAGTCTACGTAAATACAAAGAGAGGGAAGATGGGCTATTTGCACCTGGCTTTTTGAATCATTTGTTTAGGCATGCTTAGATGTGCAGTGTTTAGGTAAACACTCCCAGAGATAATAGGAGGCTGGAAAGTAGCAAACTTTATTGGCCAAATGATACAAGGCTTCTCTTCATTAATATTGCCTTGGAATTTTACAAATAAAATTGCTTTTTAAAGTTATTTTCCTTGGAAGGCTACCAAAACACACAAAAAAAGCAACAATAAGTTTAAACCTGCATTCTGATAAATTTGAAAAGTACCAAGTAAGTTTTCCCCTTTGAAGTACAATTTCCATTTTGCCTGGGAAGGGAAGTAGGTCAGAGAAGTCAAGAAATATTTTATTAATTGGAATAAAGGGACAGGCTGGTATCCTTCCATTACTTTTCACAGCTGCCCTGCATTCCATGTTTCTCACAGAAGAGAAACAAACCAGATTGAGTGGCTGCTCAGTGGACTGTGGAATCTCCTCCAAAACTCATGTCCAACTGCAAGCTGTTACAAAGATCTAATTTAGGAAGAGGGACTTGTAGAAGTGATTAGTTACGAGTATTAAGATGAAATCATCCTTGATTTTTGTTTGGCCTAAAATACAATGGCCAGAATCCCTAAAAAAAGAGAACATGTGTTGGTGTAGGGGGAGAAGGTGGGTGTGTTAAACATGGAGGTCCAGATTGGAATGATCCACCTGAAAGCTAAGAAATATAGGTACTTGACCACAACCACCAAAAGAGGAGAAACATGTGAGAAGCCTTATTTCTCAGACACTCTAGTGAGAAGTGTTGCTGCTAAACAATAAATTCAGATTTGATTTGTAACACTTGAAGTGATAAAGAGCAAGTTAATTATTTAAGACACTCAGTCATAATTTGTTATAGCATCCACAGGAATAGATGTCATCTACTTATCTGTTTGTCTATCTATCTATCAATCATCTCTCTTTCTCTCTATGTATTCATCTATCATCTGTCTATAATATCTCTGTATATATATTATTTGCATGTTATATATACTATATGTATATTAGCACATATATACTAATGTGTATAAAAATATAAACAAATATGATATATGTGTATATATACATATGTACTCATATATTCATCTATATATATGTATATATACACAAACACTTTGATGACTATTTCAAATATGAAAACACCTACACATACACACACACACATGCAAATATCTTCTGCTTTCTTTGGTCTGGTTCCATTTGTTTATACTTTGAACCTGGGTGTGAACCTAGAACCCAAGGATGGCAGAGAAGAAACATTGATGAGTAAGAATTGTGATGAAGAGCTCACTTACATCCAAAATCTGTCTTCATTGTTGGTTTTTGTTTGTTTGTTTTTAACCCTGTATTCTTGTCTACACTATTATTTGACACTTGTGAATCATTGATGTTTAAAAAAGCTTTAAAATAGCTTTGTTCATAATAATTTCAAAATAAAATAAAATATGTAATATCCATATTTACCCCATTGAAGTCACTGTCTCTGCTTTGCATTGATTGGAATCATCATGGGAAATTAAAATGAGCGTTTACATTTTCATAGATTAAAAGCCGAAGAGAATCTTGTTTTCATTTCCTGGTCTAGGTAAACAAAAAGGAAGCATATGTTTTTAATTCAGCTCTTTAGACAGCTGCACTCAGTAAGGACTGTGCCAATATTGACTCTTACAATACAGGTGGCACTTTCTGGATTGATCTGTGATATTTCTGAAGAAGTCATAGAATTGGTAAGGTCAAGATAAAGAAAAAGCCAAAGGAATATGAAACTTTGTGCTCTGACAGGGACATTAAAGGCAAAATAACTTTGTTCTAACTCTCAGTTTTCTCTTATGCCGAGGAAAAATATGAAGGGGGGGTAGTAAAAATAACAACAACCACAACAACAAAACCATGCTCAAATTAGAAGTTTAAAGGCAAAAAAGTGGGTTTTTTTGTTTGTTTGTTTGTGTTTTTTGTTTGTTTGTTTGTTGTTGTTTTGCTTTTGACACCAGCTAGCCACAAACTTAAAAGCCTCCGTTCTTGAGGTTGTCAATATGTACCAACATACCTTGCTTACACGCTTTCAATTTGGAAGTTTTATTAAATTACATTTATTTGTGTCAGGGGCTAGGGGCTGGGGATGAGTATGCATGTACTTTGCAGACCTTGTGGTCAGAGCTCAGTTCTCTCCCCTCTGTAAACATGTGTGTTTATAAAAGCCCCCCCCCTCTGTATGTGTGTGTGTGTGTGTGTGTGTGTGTGTGTGTGTGTGTGTGTGTGT
>CAJQZJ010001896.1:3112407-3132103 GCA_907164525.1 Lophiomys imhausi | reverse complement strand
ACACACACACACACACACACACACACACACACACACACACACACACAAACACAACTTGTCCAGGTCCTGCTGTGCTTTTTGCTCATCTCTTTTCTTTATTGTCTGACTTTTCTGTACCATTTTCTTTTTGCCCGTGGTTTAAGCATGACCTGTATGTCTCAATCGATTGTAACTTTGATCGAGCAATTTCTTCAAAAGAACAAATGAGAGATTTCAGCCTAACAAACTTGTGTTTTATTGTTCTTCGTGGGCTTTTGTTTTCATCTTTCAATGTCTAACCATTGTCCTTCTTAATAATATGTTCAACAAATATTATTATTATTATTTATATTTGCCTTTCCTTTTATTTTTCTCTACTATGATGTTTAGAAAGTCAGAAAAATGGCCTCAAGTTTCCATATCTATGAAAAGTATAGGTACATTATATTTACAAGGTAAAGAAGAATTAAAGTTGTATGTACATTGAGTTTGATTATCATTTCTTAGAAAAAAGAATAATTTTAAAATTGTGATGCAAATTAGTATGAATGCTGAGTTAGATATAGAACTTTAAACTCATGGAGATGGTTAGATAGTAGAATGTTAAAGTCAGGTGCCAAATACATATGGACTGGACATTGGGAATGTATGCTAAGCCATATAACTCTTATAATTGTGGCCTATTTATTTCTGTTGTTTTGTATTGTATTTATTGTTATAAGAGAAAGAACCTTTTGTTGGACTGAAAGGGGGAGCTGTTGGGAGGAAAAAGATACACCTTAAACTTTTTTTTAAAAAGGGAAGAGGATGGGGGCTTGAGGGGGAAGAGGGTGGGAGGGTGGGACTGGAGGTAGGAGTAGGGAGGGGATTGTGATTGAGATGTAACTTGAAGAAATAAAAAGTAAATTAAAAATAGGAAAAAAAAGAAATAAGAATATCTTCATTAGCTAGCTGGAATGATATAATCACAAATATATTTATAGGTAAGGGAGAGAAAGAGGAGAGAGTGGGGAAAGGTAAATATGATGTAAAGTCAGTTAGCTGATGAGAGAAAAACAGAATGTGATGATGGTGACAGTGGGATTGAGAAAGCTGCACAAGCCAATCAAGGAACAGTTAGCCAGTGGGATACAGTTTGGAATTCTGAGTGTCACAGTTGCCAGACGACTTAGTTTGTTGTTTGATACATCATTAGGTACTTTTATCATCATGTGATACATTATCTGATAAAAGCAGCTAGAAGAGGAAATGATTTGGTCTGTCAGATTGCATGGCATGTGAAAGTACTTGCCACAAAGCCTGATGACCCTATGACCCATAGAAAAGAAGTAGAGAACTGAGTGTATAAGGTGTTCTTTCACCAGCAATATGTATATATGATCTATGGCACATGGGACACAAACACATAAACACATAAACACATAAATTTAAATAGATAGAGAGAGAGATAGATGGATGGATGGATGGATGGATGGATGGATGGATGGGTGGATGGATACATAGATCGACAGATAGATAGATGATAGATAGATAGATAGATAGATAGATAGATAGATAGATAGATGTTAAAAATAAGACAATTTATTATTTTGGCTCACAGTTTGATGGGTCAGGTCTTCTTGATGGAAAGTCAACTCATGGCAATAGGAGCATGAGGCAGCTAGTCACATGGTTTTCCATCATCAGGAAACAGCACAGAGATGCTGAATGCTTTCACCCAGCTCACTTTTGTATTCAGTTATAGATTCCAGCCCTTGGAGAGTACCACATACATTTAGTTGTGGGTCTTCTCCTCTCAGATAAATCTTTCTATAAACACCATTATAGACACATCAAGAGGTGTCTGTCTTTGATGACTCAGAAGTCAGTGAAGTTGACAATGAAGATTAACCATCACATTTGGCAATAAGTTTGAGGTGATTTGTTAAAGCTACAAAGGAAAGGAATAAGTGATGTCTTTAAAAGTATCTTCTTATATGTCTTCCTTTGTTTTTAATATCTCTGTTTTGTCAGTGTCATAGATATTGAAACATCCTGGGTTATACTGGATTATTCCTTTTATCCATGTTAGCACTTATTTTACAAAACAGTGCCATCTAACCTCTCTCTAGCCAGGTTGTTCCTTGTAGCTACCCAACCTATGGTCTACATTTTACAAACCCCTAGGAAATTCAAACTTAACATGTTCTAAAGATATGTTTTAAGGAACCAAAATGATGAATATGAAATGTTAATGAAGAGAAACGAAAAAGGTTATTTTTTTGTAATGTATTAATTGAGGAAGGAACCAGTTAAATGTTGTGATTTGTACCAAGGAAAGTAAGTACAAAGAAACACATATTCACAGTATATAAAGGATGTTAGAATGAATTTATAAACAGAGGCAGGTTTATCATGACTGGATCTCATGACATATGAATTATATTTCACATAAGCTGCTAAAAAAAAACAAAACAAAAAAAAACAAAACAAAACAAAAAATCAAAAGCTTAGTTTATCCACATGGGAAAATTGGAAAAAAAATCACCAACTTTTTCCTGGACATAATTTATATATTTTTTGATGGCTAAGAATCATTTTTATTCCTAATAGTTTTCTCCTCGTCACATTGTGGTGAAGTAGAAGACATTGGAAAGCAGAATTAATCAAAACAGTACACTCAACAAGGACACTTGGCAATCTTTTTATTTCTAGATTGAAATCTTTTCACATTTTTTTGGAATGTCCTGTTTCCTTTTGCTGGTCTAAACATTTTCTCATTTTCAGGATAGTCATTTACTTGACTGTTTCTTTCAAATATCCCATACTTCACCCATTTTCTGTCTCACCTTATTCCGTTTATTCCTACTCCCAGAGGAGTAAGAAAAAAAAAATTAAAGATGATGATTTTAACAAAATTTCAACATCACATGCAACATGGCCTCCATATGTATGTAACACTATGTTCTTTGAACCTAACAGTGTGTTTTTCCTGATTGTGATACCATTTTGTCAATATGTAAAAGCATATAGTCCTTATGTGAGTGATTCCTTTGTCTTCTATCCTGCTATTCTGAGTCGCCCTCAGACCTCACTGAAGTCTCACGATTTCACAATAAGGCAGATTCAGGTCACTAGGCCAACTATTATCTTCATCTTTCCATTGGCCATATTGTCTCTATTAAGCCATGGAACTTAGAGCATGGCAACATGCTATAAACACTCACCTCAATAGAGTGACCCAAGGTCCCAATTATTCTCTAATATTAGCTTTATTCCTTCTATCTGGCAATAGAAATTCATGTTGAATTACTTTTCCTTACTATTTGCAGATGTTTCTTTATACTCTTTCTTGTCCATGCTTCTTCTGACCAATACACCAGTCTCAGCATTTCCTAGTTTCACAGTAACACCTTCCTCATTGCTAGATCTCCTATTTCATTTCACTTACATTAGCATATCTCTTTGGGCCAATCAAACCTGTCCCTCTTATTGCAAACCCTCCATTAACTGTAGATCCTAATCATTGCTATTTCAAGACCATTCCCTTCAGGACTGGCTGTTCTTTCTTGGTAGCCTTAATGTTTCACATTGACAATCTAGATTTTTAATTGTTGCTGTATCTTAAGGCTTCATGCTTAGAATTGTTTTTTTTCTTCTGTTGTTGTTGTTGTAGACACTTATTCTGATAGTCCTCTAATACATACAACTTCGGCCTTTAATTCTCCCATGAATTGCAGACTTATGTACAGAATTACACCTTAGACATGTTTACTGAGAGGCCTAATACAAATAACAAACAACATTAAAAAATATATAAACCACTCTTGGAGCTAGTGAGATAACTCAGTCAATTACCTGATCCTCTGGTAACCATGAAGACTTGAATGCTATCGCCATAGTCCATAAGAAAAGGCTGGAGATGCTGGCGCATTCAAGGTTAGTGCATATGTACATGTATGCACACTCACAGGCACAGGTGTCTGTTCCAACACACATGCACACACACACACACACACACACACACATTTCTTACCTATACATCTGATCTATCTTACTACAGTGAAAATCTCTTCCCAACTGAGAACATACTTACCCCTGGATGTGTCTGTTTTCTGAGACTGAAGAAATGCTATGTACTGTCCTTGACTTACTTTTTGTTTGTTTGCTTATGTTTTTTGTTTTGGTTTGGTTTTTTGTTTGTTTGCTTGTTTGTTAGTTTTTTTGAGGTAGGGTTTCTCTATGTATCCATAGCTGTCCTGGACTCGCTTTGTACATCATGCTGGCCTTGAACTCACAGAGATCTGCCTGCCTCTGCCTCCTGAGTGCTGGGATTACAGGCCTGTGCCATCATGCCTGACAATTTATTATTTCTTATAATTCATCTCAATTGTCATTGCCTCAGTCTTCAAAACAATGAAAACAAATAGACAGAAAATCTCTGGGTTTCAGTTTATTAACTTCCTCTAGAGGCACTCTGCTCTCAGCCACTGTTACCTCAGTCAAATTATTTTTCTTTGAGCCTTGGGGTCTTGACATAAGCTGTTTGTTTTCCTAACTACAATTTTTTTTGCATACATCTTATTACTACTTCACTTTCAGTCTCTCCTCTGATGCCAGAAGACCAGTCAAAGCATCCTTTATCATTCAAAGTATAAAAATCCTACTCCACTCAAACCCAGACTTTGCCTCACTAGCCCTCTCTTTCCTTCAAATACTTACCACAGCCTCATACAACATACATTTATTTGTTTATTTATCTTATACCTCCTCCAATTTGACTACAATATCAATAGCAGCAGCAGTTTTAACAGGCCTGCTGCCTATTATATTTTTGGAACATACTAAGTCCACTAATAAATGTTTGTTCAATAAAAGCAAGAAAAAAATGAATGTAACTACTTTCTCATTTGCTCTCAACCTCGGTTCTCCTAATCTTTGCTTTCTCCTTTTTCTTCGTCTCTTTATTTAAAGGTTTCAGTGTGCATATATTCCTGGATTAATTCATCCATAATGACTAGCACTGAGTTATCTTAATATTGTATTTTCCTCATTCCTCACATCCAATCAGTTTTTTCTATTTTGTTGGCATTCTAAATACCTCAAAATAGCTCTCTCACATCATTTTTGTTTGCTTCTTTTCTACTGGCAATGCCCAATTATCTCAGTGTTTTCAAATATTGGATAAATAATCTCTCTGATGTGTGATTTCTCTTCCTTTATCTTTCCTGCAGTAAATCACAGATCTAAACATGTCATAATCCTGCCTAAGAAGAACACTCCCATGCCTTCTGTTTTCTAATAAGATACAAATATATATCATGTCATTTAATGTCAGTCCTTCAAAGATATTCTAAACTGAGTGTTATGTTCTTTATATTCACAGTTCTCTCAGCTTCTTATTCCCCAGGATAGTAATATTTTTTGAGTGACATGCACTTTGCAATCTCTACTCAAGCTATACTTCTCCACCAAAATTATTCCCTATAACTTTCCTTTCAGGAGTCCTCATATCTTCATGTGTGTATACACACATGGCTTAAATATTGCTTATTTTGGCATTCTTCCCTAGGTCAAATTAATTGCTTCCTCCTCTGGAATCCCTTGAATTATGTTTATACTTTTGGTATAATATTTACCTTGTAATGTTGTAGTCATTTAATTATTCTCCTGTTGGCTCCCCCTCCCCCGCCCCCCGTGCTGTATCTCATAATGATTTAGGGTGTGGGTTTGGGGATCAGATGGCGTAGGCTCAAGCTTGGGCCCTTACAGATGGCAAGCAAGTTACATAGGCTATGGGCTCATCAGTAGCTTCATCTTCAAAGGAGGATTATTAAAACCTGCCTCACATTGTTCTTGTAGGTAACAAAGGTCATAGATTTTCACATGCAAGTTCAATTTTATCCTTGGTCTTTACTCCCTGATGAAATTATTCTTACTTATCCTTAGAATGAATAAATTATATTAATTTATTAATATTTTACACTGTCAAATGACAAGGAAAATTCAGCACAGTTATAACGCATTGCTGTCAATAGATTTTCCTTCTTCTGAATTTTATCTTCTGCTGGTTTTGTTGCCTGAGAGAGCAATAACCAAACAAGCAACCATGCATGTTATTACTTCCTTCTGGACTAAACATGAAGGGATTAATGAAATGTAGAATTTATGTAGTTGCTGACCCTTATTGTGAGTTGTTATATTCTCTGTTTTATTTCTAGTGCTCCATATGCTTCTCATGCAAGGTTAATCCTCAACTTTCAAATCATTAGGTCACCATGTAAGTCTAATAAACTGGAATGCTGATCTCAAATTTTACAACATTCATATAACACGAATTCATTCTGCTGGAGTAATCTACGTAAGAGTCAAGTGAATGATTCTATAATACTAAAGGAAAAAATTTCAACAAAGATTTGTCTTCACAAATATCACCTTCATGAATGAAATGTTAAGCATGACCAGCCATGCAGCTACACAGTTGCTCATGTTCAGATCTTCAACGTTATGCTGAATGAAGGAACATTTATTTTGCCTGTTTAGATTTGCACCTTGCGGAGTAAGAGGTGATTTCAAAGCCTGTCTTTGATATAGTTAATGTCTGAGGTTGAAGATATTTTAAGTGGACTTCGTTCACTATTTTCTAAAACACATATAGAACATATTGTCATCAAACTACAGTAGATTAACTTTTGTTTTATTTGAAATTAAAATGAAATAGATCTAAAAATCAGTTGTTCACTCAGGACTTCACTACTGAACTATATCAGCATATCAAAACTCATCGTGAATGAGCTAACTCTGACCCACAAAGATACACATGGTATGTACTTTCTTATAATTGGATATTAACCGAAAAAAAAAAAAACAGGACAACCATCCTACAACCCAACAGACAGGAACCTAGCATTATATCCAATGAAAAACACGCACCCATCAGTGAGTCATGGACCCTATTGCTAAGGTAAAGCATACATTACCCTAGTTTCACAGTCCTATCAAAAAACAGTACAAAAGGAAGCTCTTAGCCCTCATGTGATTGACGAACTGAGGGGTTTTGATATGTGGGGGCTCCTCTCATCATGGGAGAAGAAGAGGACTGAGACTGGGAAGAGTGAGGGAGGGAGGGTGGGACTTAGAGGGGAGAAGGAAGGGAACATAGATTGAGATGTAACTTGAAAAATAATTAATAAAAAATAGAAATTTAATATTTACAAAAATGTATATGCAATATCTTTACTCAAAGGCTAAATAATAGAAGTTTCCCAGTTCAAGTTTAAGAGACCTGATTCCCTGAAACCACTTTTCTTTTCTTTGTAAACTTCTTCTATCTTGACATTCTATGACTTGACTGGACAACAAAGCGATGTTGACAAAGTATCAACAGTGAGAAGAGATGAAAGGGAGAAAAAGAGAGAGGAAGAAAATGACACAGATATTTGAAAAAACTGAATAAGAGGGAGGAAAATGAGACAAAAAATGGTTCTTCATGTAACTTAAATTTTGAAAAAAGATGTAATTGAATTAATCTGAGGGTGGGTTCTGTAGGCGATAGAAGTGGAGTTTAATCAATTAAGATATTGGGTGTGATTAAAAAAAAGCTTAAATGAAGGAAAGTTTTTTCAATTCTTCAAGTGTCAAAGCTTCTGTCAGTGCCTTAGGCACTGTGGTGATAAGTTGTCTGACAAAAGAAATATAGGGAGGAAAGATTTATTTTGTTCATGGTTTTCAAAGTGTCATTCTATCATGCAGGGAAGGTGGGTAGAACAGTTCACAAAGCAGCAGGCAGAACCCTAGTGTATAGTTACAGGAAAGCATGCGATAAGCTACACCCACAAAGACACATAATCAGAACCCACTTTCCCAACCAGGCTTCACCTCAAGCAATTCCATTATGTGCTATTACTCTATTCAGTTGTTTACTTCATTTGACACTTCTAGTTCAAAAGCTAGGAATAAATGCTACTAAGGGCACTACAATTTCACACACTCACCTTTATTTTCATGATATGTGTTTTGAACTACACTTAAGTTTGAATTCTAAATGTCTCCCAAAGGTCTTGTGCGAAGAGCTTAGTCCCCAGCCTGTGCTATTAGGAAGTTCAAGAATTATAAATGGGTTGTTACTGGTGGGAAGATGTTAGGCCAGTGGGGCATATTTCTTTAAAAAAAATCTCAGGATCCTGCTCCTTCTTTCTGTTCCCTAGTGACCATGAATTAAACACATATAGGTTCCTCGTGTTATATTTTAGCACAGTATGCCTACAGATGTATGGATAAGGAAATATATTGTATAAAAATATTTACAAAAGAAAATTGTGTAATATGAAATTGTATGTAATATGAAAATTATTAGAAAAGGATTGAGAACAGAGGGACTCTCTCACACACACTCACACCAGAAGGAAGAAATGGACGAAGCTTGGACGTACCCACAGTTTTATTTTATTGTGGTGACCATTCTTTTTATACCCTGAGCGAGGGCACTCTACATCAAAGAAAGAATTACCTCATGGTTAAAAGGCATTTATCACAAGGACAGATAAAACCATTGCAATAGGAGGGCACATAACAATCACACATTTTAGTACTCAATTAAAATTTGCTTTTCTAAGCACAAGTTAAGTTTAAGATGGATATTATGTCAAACCTGACAAGGTAGAAGGAATTACAACAAAATGGTTTGTGTATTTTGTCATTAAGATTTGTACTAAATTTAGGCATTTCTTGGTAGCCTCATTTTCTCTTGAGTTTATGGGGAGTATAGGGTGCTTAATTGCTTTTATGGCCCACCTGGAGTTTGATCTTATCATCTCTAGAGCGAAAGCTTATCTGAGGTCATAAATCTATCTCGGGCCTGTCTCCTAATGTGATACACAATGTTTGGGGAGAGGATTTACTACATACAGCTATATGTTTTCTATCAACTAACTTCTTTAACTTCTAAAATTGTTTGAACTGAGTCAGGTAGTTTGTACAACTTTTTTTTTTCCCCTCAGTTTAACATCATCTTTTTTTTAATTTATTTTTTATTTCTTTAAGTTATATCTCAATCACAATCCCCTCCCTACTCCCCCCTCCAGTCCCACTCTTCCACCCTCTTCCCCCTCAACCCCCCATCCTCTACTCCCTTTTTTTTTTTAGTTTAAGGTATATCTTCCCCCCACAACAGCTCCCCCCTTTCAGTCCAACGAATGGTTCTTTCTCTTATAATAATAAATACAATACAAAACAACAGAAATAAATAGGCCACAATTATGAGAGTTATATGGCTTAGCATACATTCCCAATGTCCAGTCCATATGTATTTGGCACCTGACTTTAACATTCTACTATCTACCTATCTCCATGAATTTAAAGTTCTATATCTAACTCAGCTTTCATACTAGCTTGCATCACAATTTTAAAAACATCTTCTTAGATCCAGAACACCCTCTTGATTCCTAAACAACTCAAAATTTAACTATGAGTTAACTACGAGACTCTAGCTATCTATTCTTCAACCATCTCAGAGACCTGACAACTCTCATCAGGAATGATAAAATCACCTTTATAGGACTCTGTATAAAGTCTGGCCATGCAAGAAGAGTGGCAATTAGCAATGAGGGAATCTTCACTCCATGTCAGTAATAACACATGAAAGGAAAAGCTGAGTGTTAGCAAGAAGCAAATCTGGGGTGCATCTTTAGACTTTACAAAACACTGGATAGCTTTTTAGGAAGCTTACGTGTTTATTAGAACCCCTTTCTCAGAGAGCTTCTGATAATGCTTGAACACTGTACATTAAGGGCTGAAGAATAGCAAATGGACATGAAGGAAGGAGCCTCAAGAGCATTCGGCTCCTGACAATGAAGGTGGCAAAGGATAAAGGAGAGTTATGCTTTCATGCAAATGAGATCAGGAGCTGTTGAGTTGGCTAACTGTATAAAAGCACAGAGTTCTTGCTTCAAGTTCTTTTGAGCTGGTATCACAGATGTACACCTCAGAACATACCTTAAGCTTCATTCTTAAACAGTCTCATTAAGAAAAAAATCAATTCCAATTCTTCTGTATTAAATTTGTCACATTTGAAACAGGCTGCAAGACATGATCATATTGGAAATACACCTTAGTGGGTGGTAAGATCAAGGCCTCCTTTCATTTGGAATATCTGTAGAAATTTCTGCAATGCTTTCTGTAGAGAATACTCATTGTCAATCTGAGGTTAATATTATCTTTTCTTTTGCTCTTAGATGAGCTGACATTAAATCTTGGTCTTTTGAATGCTTCAGTTTGAAAATCAGTCCTCTAGCCTGCACATCCTTTGTGCCAAGTGTCCCTTCTCTCAAAGCTCCTGGAGTTTGAAAGGCTTTTTCTATTGACAAGGAAGTTTTCTTCATCATTTTCTGGCTATTCTGTCTCATTTCTAAATCAGTAACATCAAACCTTTATCTGGGATCAGATAATCATTCTCTTTCCTACCAAGTAAATTTCTTTAATGTCTGTGTTTTGAAAAACATATTAATTGCAGATTTTTAGTCTTATTTAGGTAATTTATCTTTCAATGAGGTCTATTTCGTTGCATGCCTATTCCAAAATAGTATTATTTCTTTTACTCTGCTGTTTAGGTTAGAATTTATATCCTAACTTATATCTGGCAAATTCACCTGAGTCTACTGTTCATATATGCCCAGTTTTGGATTGTTTTTTTTTTTCAAGCATTTGTATTCTTGTATACATTATGGTGCAACTTTGGAATGTTTTGTGGCTTTTAAACTTTGAGGAACTTCTGTGTACCTCTGGCATGCTGTGCTATTTCTGCCATTCTTCCAATGTATTTAATTACCTTTCACCTCATACTTCTCATGTTGTTCATGCTTGAGGAATATTTATAAAAAAAACTTATACTTCCCTATCACTTAATAGGGAACATATTTCACAACTTCTTATTTGTCTTATCTGGGACCTGAATGATTTCTTTCTTGTAACACCTGTTTGGAGTTTGGATATATTGTGAAAACACACATTTTATATTCTTGGGAAATCATGGAGTTGGATGAAATGCAGTGCTTTTTTTTCCAAATTACTGATTTTTTTTCTCTAAGATTTTTTAAATGATCTGCATTAAAATTAGCCTTTGAAAAAATATAAGTATGTATCACTAGGAGAGGTTACACTTTTCTACTGGGCACTGCAGATGTGGCTGGGAGTGTTCAGGCCCAAATTTGAAAAATGGAGTCCGTTTTATGCTCTTCTAACTTACTATTTCAGTAGTGTTCTGTAAAAAGAGGTTTGATATAGGAATATGCAATCTATGTATATAAGATTGGTTTACCTTCAGCTTTGAATATTGTAAAGAAATTCTCATGATGTATTTTCATCAGAAATCTCACTGTGAGTAGGGACAAGATTAAGAATTTGAAAACTTTTAAATCTGTGACCACAGCTAGATTGTCTTATTCAGCAAGGTTTGTAAGTGTTCTTTTTATTATTATTGGTGTATTTTGTTATTGTTACTATTTGACTCTGTTGGTTGATGTTGTTTGTATTTTGTCACATCTTGTATATATCACAGGTCTAGGAGTAAAAGGTCTTCAACCCCTTCTTTCTAAAGTTGCCTTTGCAGCAACCCAGAGCTATAATATCAATATTGCATTTATCCGAAAGGAATTTGGAGGACAGAAATTATTTGGTAATTTATCCAACATCATAGAACTGGTAGCTGACTGTGAAAATTGAAGCTTCTGTATCTATACTGCTATGCCAATGCCAAAAATACTGAAATTGAAGGTTAAAATCACTATGGAAAGAATTTATTTTACTTGGATTCATTTTTTAAATGAAATGTTTTAGATGTGAAATCGGTAAGTGGGTCATGAAAAAAAATATTAAGAGTTTGGTTTAATTTCATGCCTTCTCTTAAAGTACATAGAAATTTGTAAAATATATCCAACTCATTAGACTTCAATTTCTCACCTAAAATTAATAAGAATGATGGCAATGATGGTGGTGGTGGTGGTGGTGACTACTATTATAGCTCATTGGATTTCCATTTGTTGTATCCAGAAGATTATGATATAATTGACAAAAAGAGTAATGTTAAATTCTAAAATATTCATAACTAATGAGGTCATGGGTGTTGTTCTTACATGGTAAGCTTTGATTCCAGGTTGTAAGATTTTACACACTGTCTCAGCTGTTTCCATATTGAGAAGTTTGTCTTAAATGGAAAGGTTTTGATTCACCAGCAGTAGAATAGAGATTAACCATCCTATGAATAAGTCCTAATGCCAAATTTATTGTCCATACTGTATATCTTTATATAACGACAAATGCAGTCTTCTGCCCTGCACATCAGTTCTTTTGCTTTCCCCCTTTGACTCTCCTCCACAGTATTTCTGTCCATTGCACTGATGCAGAGCTGAGTAAAGGAAAAACCCATCCACATTAGATGTGGGAACAGAGACTCTAGCCGCCTGGTGCGAGCCTGTTGCAGCCTCTAAGGACTAACAAGTGAATTGATTCAGGGACAAGCAAGGAACAAGAACAGTAGTGGGCCACAGGGAGTTGCACTGCAGTGATAGAACAATTGAATGAATTTGGATTACAGAGTGTTTTATATGGGAAATGATGGTTAAATAGGATGAAGGATTAGATGAGAAAGCCATGTTAATGACTTAATTCTGTTGTGATGGTGTAGAGGAATATTCTTCATTTGTAGGAAAAATAAACTACTAAATTTGAGGTGAAAGGGGCTCAGTTCCCAAAACTAATTTACACAGTTCAGAAAGCAATCATTTTAAAAATAATTTACTACATTAACTTTAGTGATTATATATGATCATATATAACTATAATATATTTTAATTCTACACACACACACACACACACAGGCAGAAAGGTCAGGGGGACTTTCAGGAGTTTGTTCTTGCTTGTCCTCTTGGCAAGGGAGTCCACTGCTGTTTCTGGTGTTTTACTTCACAAACTGGTCTAGCTTGAATTGTATTTGACTTTTCACAAGTGTTCTGTTCTACAACTTGGATCACCAGGCTTATGCAGTTTGCACATTTACTTGATGAGCTACCTCATCAAGACAGAAAAATATTTTTATAATTCTTGAAGCATATTCTCTAAACTCCAACTTGGTATTACATAATGTTTTCCAGTGTATGCAGAGATGAGATTTAATGCAAGTGTGCTCTCAAGCAGGAGCGAGATTCTCAGTGGATATTTTCTTTTCTATCCCCAGGTGAGGGTCATTTGAGCCATCCTATTTTTATCCAGGAGCCACAAGATGTCATTTTTCCATTGGATTTATCCAGATCTGAAATTATTCTGACTTGTACTGCAAATGGATACCCTTCCCCACACTACAGGTAAAACCATACTCTTTGTACCACTATTGTCTTCTTTGTGGTTATTATGAAATAAACACACAATAAGGGTCCTCAGGTATACCAAACATTTTCGGAGAAGACCTCAAGATATTTTTCCCTTGCTAATTGCACTTCACTTTTGTATACACAACTCATATAATAATTCTAAATATAATATATAGATATATTTATGTTTATTATATTTAGAACCCTAATGAATTACTTCATACAGAATTCTAGGCATCCTTTCTAGGTGTCTATTGCTTATTTGTCATTTATTCTGGGATTAGTGGCAAGCTGAGCCATATGAACTTAAAACTGAGAAAGAAAGAGGGAAGACAGCATGGAAATATAAGAAGACAAAAATGAGGAAAAGAAAGAAAGATTTAATTGCACAACTTGAACAAGTACAAGCTTAACTTGTATTCAGCCTTCATCTACTTCAGCTTAAGGATGCTGCCTCTGTTTCCCCATATATAATAACTATGAAAATGGCCTTCTATAAAAAACAATCAAAGTGAAAACTTCAACTTATTTCACAAGATATGAATTTCACAAAATGCTGAAATTTCCAGCATTTCTGACTGTGCTTAAAAGCCCTTACTGCACAAAAACTATCTTGATGGAATTATGTATATTCTAAGGTTGAGGAAATATTTTTATTACAGGATAAAAATGTCTGTCATGAAGATTTTTATTTTCAAACCCTTCGTTTGTATGTTATTTCAAATTGCTCTGGATATATATATATCTGTTAAAGATAACATGTATGAAATGTGTAGATTCTTCTCTAGAATCTTTGTAACATCGGGAGCACAATACATTGGCTTAAATGATACTTTTAACAACAAAAAAGAAAGAATGAAAGAATGACTGAAAGAAATATTTCTCCTCCAGTAGTATTCAGCTTTAAATTTATTACAAAGAAGTAAAGTAAAGGACATGAAGGAATGACTTTTTTTTGTCTTATTTGCACAGTTTCAGTTTGTATAGAATTTAAAGATCTATAAATTTGTATGTGTATAAGTTGTATTTTTTAAGTGAAATGTTGTTTTGTTGGTAATGTAAGCAATAGAACTGTGTGCAAGCTGAATATAGGAAAAAGGTAAACAACAGAATGGCATATTGTGATTTTGATTTTAAAAGAATGTCCCTAAAGTGCTAATTTTTAGACATGGGATTGAATTGACATACATAAAAACCAACAATTAAGTTGATTTTTAGCAAACTGGATTGACTTTCTTCACTTTCACATTGTGATGAAATACAACCTGCACCTATATAACTACTAGAGGTGTTAGCTAAATTATTTAAATGGACACTGCTAAAACTAACTTACATTTAGCTTATATTTCATGGAATAACTTCCTCATCTGTCATCCATAAATAAATAGTTTAAAAGCTAAATTTTTTTCTCTATAAATTCCTACTGTAATTCACATCAACTGATTAGGGAAGACCAATCACTGTTCTAATTGTTTTGGTCAAAATTTTTTTCCCTTATTTATTTGTTGATAAAAGAAAAAATATATGTATCTTGAGCTCAGTGAGATGACTGAGCAGTGAAGAAGAGTATTTGCTGTTCTAGTAAAATACCTGGGTTTTAATCCCACCACTCACATGGTGCTCACAACTGTCTGTCACATTTGTTCCAAGAGATCTGACATCCTGTTTTCGCCTCTGCTGGCACAGCAAGCATGTGGCTCACAGACATACATGCCAAACACATCAACCTCACACCTAACGGAAGCATTTTTAGAAAAGGGGTATGTCTTAACTTATCCTAAGATGAATTATATAAAAAAGGAGTACTAATCCTTTTTCAGTAACACCACATTTGACGTTATAGCTTTGGTGTTGGAAAGCTAATTCAGTTGATCATAGATGTAGGTAAGATTTGTTGGGGAGGGAGATATCTGAATGCTACACATTTTTAACTTTGATAAAAACAACTTCAGTAAATTTAGTATAGTTTATATGAATATTTTTGAAATAAGTAGAAAATTATAAACTATTTGTTATGAACTCAATTACCTAGTGAGTGCTTCAACGAAGACAAATAATGAATATGGTTAGAAATTCTAATAGTGCTAAATGGCTTATGTTCCTCAGGTATTTGTAAACTAGAAACCTAAAGACAAACTATTGAGCTTTTTATTTCTAATCTTTACTAAGTATTTAAACACATCACTCATATTACATGATAAGAAACTCACTAGCAAGAGGTTTTGGAATGAGAAAACAATTAAAGTTTTAATCCCTAAATGTCAGACTCAGACCCAATTTCCTTGATAATGAAACAAAGGGCAGTGGTATTTCACACATTGTACTCCAGCAGTGCAATGTAAACATTTACTTTTCATGCTGCCATTTCTGTTCACATTTGTTTTATTTTTAAAATTTACTAAAAACTATATTAGATTATTTGGTAGAGTGTACACAGAAGAAAAGGCCTTTATTATTACAGACTTGGAGGTTACACAGAGTTAGTTAAGGGAATTAAGAAAATAGTAAAAGAGAGCCTTTCCCTTAAAAGTAAGAATTATCTTTTGTAGTGGAAACTCTATTCTACAAATAACCATTGGATGATCATGTCTGGAGTGAGAGTAGACTTTCTTGCATAGTATAAAAAAGAAAGGAAGGAAGAAGTAGAAAGAGAGACAGAGAGAGAAAGAAAGAAATTAAGGGGAATCCATTACTTTAAAAGTTTTGCTTTGTTTTCCTAATTAGGATCATAGCATCATATTTATTCCATTTTTCCCAAATATATTCTTACATTTGTTCTTTTGTGAAGAAAAAAGGCCATTTATATTCTTTTTTGTTCTTGTTTTATGAATTTAGTATAGAAAATGGAATCTCACGGGAGGAAATAGCAATCTTAAAAGTAGGTCTCTGAAAATAGTTAAAGAGTAATTTGTGTAAATCTGTACTCAGTGAAATAAATACCTTTACAAAAATTACCACAATTAAAGTCAAAAGCCAGGAAGGACTGCTTTTACACTTTCAAAGAACAGGGAACACATGTGACAAAGCTGAGTAAGGGAGCCTTGCAAATGGAAAAGAGAAGTGGGTCCCCAAAGTGAAGGATAGGAAAGTATTGTCTAGGAGAATCAGACAGCAGAGAACTTAACCTCAACCTTTCTATTTGAAAAAAGACATTAGTATGCACATACATTGTTTTCTGCACATAATATATTTTCTCTCAGACCAAAAAAAAAAAAAAAAAGAAAGTGGAAGACTCAATGTCAGTGATGATTTCTGTTACCAGAAGGGAATAGATCCATTCATGAAGTGGTAGATTCTCCAAGAAATTGAGAGAGTCAGTGATGACTTCTTTGTTACCAGGAAAGAATAGATCCATTCATGAAGTGGTAAATTCTCCAACAAAGTGAGAGAGTCAATAATGACTTCCGTTACCAGGAAAGAGTAGATCCACTCATGAAATAGTAGATACTCTGAGAAAGTGGGAGAGTCAGTGATGACTTCTGTTACCAGGAAAGAATCGATCCATTCATGAACTGGTAGATTCTCCAATAAAGGGGGAGAGTCAGTGATGACTTCTGTTACCAGGAAAGAATAGATCCATTCATGAAGTAGTAGATTCTCCAAGAAATTGGGAGAGTCGGTGATGACTTCTGTTACCAGGAAAGAATAGATCCATTCAAGAAGTGGTAGATTCTCCGAGAAAGTGGGTGAGTCAGTGATGACTTCTGTTAGCAGGAAAGAATAGATCCATTCATGAAGTGGTAGATTCTCTGAGAAAGTGAGAGTCAGTGAAGGCTTAGGAGATGTCATTCTCTCTTCACCTATTTCTCCACTTCATGTTGTTAATGACTTCCTGGGATCAACTGGGGTACACATTGTGATGGCTTTATAAGGGATGGATGCAAGGATGCGCAGGACAGCAGTGACAAAGCAAATGAAAGGTCTCTTACATTGGGCAATGGCCTCCAAATTATTCTTTAATATGAACAACAGACAAATTTAGAATATGAATTTTAGTGGTTCTTCCAGTGGTCTGTGGCAGGACTCAGAAGTAGGTACTTGTAAAAAGCATTTAAAACAGCGAGCTGATTTTTTAGATATTGTATACAAAGGCATGCATGAATATTCATATTAACAAAGGAAAGCAAGTGGGAGCCCCCAGATTTATTGTCCAGTCAGGTCTCAATTACTTAGCTGTGAAAGATATTCCCCAGTAAAAGGATCAAATTTCAGTTCAAATTCATCACATCTCCTAGAACTGATGTGTTAGTTCATATACTTAAAAGTATTTATGTAACACACATTTCATAGTCTGTATCATAGAATAATTCCTTTGGATATGCAATGCTTTCAGTAAGTATGTCTGACAATCACATGAATGAAGTAAAACTATTTCTCCATTTATTTAAGCATATTAATTAGGACAAAGCCCACACCCAGAGCTGAAATCCTGATCTATGTGCACAGTTTAATAATCATTGTACCATAGTGATTAGAATGATTACAGGGCTACTGTGAAGAATTCATTTGCTGCAGCTAAGCCAACAACTTTGAATTTGTGTTGAAAAACAATTACTGTGCTTAATTAGGAGCATGCAATGATGACAGCAGTTATTTCAGTGATTGATTCCAAAATTAAAAAGAGCTGGCAAACTAAGTATGGTATACCCTTCTCTTTGAAAATGATAGAGAACACGAAGGTCTGAGACCGTGCCCTGCAAGCTAATTATGAAAGACAGGTTTACAGTGAGAGCAAGGGGGATCTTGACATCTTGAGACAGACCAGTGGGAAGACAAGTGTCCTGCTTTTTTAGTTCTAAGAGCTCTGGCAAGAAGCAGTATGCACAAATTACTATGGAAAAAAATGGCAGAAAACCCAAGCTGTATAGATGAACTTTTGAAGACTGTTATCTTCATTGTAATAAAAAAGAAGTTGTCATATACAGGAGGTGGAAAAATCATTTTAAATTGGACAGGATTGACTCAAAACTTCTGACTGATATTTGAGCCATTCATTACCTTATACTGTTAATAGTGTGGTGGATTACCAAATTTCATAATTCTTTTCTATTTTAGTAGACATCAGTCAGATTTTTTCCAATGAATATGTTACAATGCACCCCCAAATCAAAGCTATTCAAAATAACTTCAGAATGCCACTCTTTTCTCACAGTTACCCAACCTAACAGAACATTTAAATATATGTTCACTATGAATAGAGGAATGATAACAAGGCAGGCATATAGGAGAGGTCATTTGGTGGTGAGCTCAGGAAAATTAACTTCAAGCAGTGCTTCTCAACCTGTGAGTCACAACCCCCTTGAAGGTTAAAACAAGCCTTTCACAGGAGTCAACTAATACCATTGGAAAACACAGAAATTTTCATTATGATTCATAACATTAGCAAAATTACAGTTACGAAGTAGCAACAAAAATATTTGTGTGCATGGTGGTCACCACATCATGAGGAACTGTGTTAAAAGGTCACAGCATTAAGAAAGTTGAGAATCACTGCCCTAACTAAAGCCTAGATACAGTAACAGAAGCAAAAGGTCTTCATAGTCTCCCCTTGCCCTTCTATGTTTTAGCTAAAGATAAAGTCTTCATTTCAGAGTTCACTTCCTGAGACCCTAAGCAAAGGGACTTCCTTTATCCCAGAGATATATGTTGTAAATGAGAGCATGAATGATCAATCCCTGTTGATTTTTCATTAATTGTGAACGTAAGCTCTTACTAGCAGCCATTTTTATACTGACAACTGTATATCCATAATTAAACCCAACACTAAAATATACAGATCTGTCTATGTTTGGGGTTTTTATTTCTGAAAAACTCCAATGTCATGTAAAAGCTCTACTGAGTGACAATGTCCATTCTAATATGTCTTCTGTTACAGACACTCAGCCATGTCCCTGACAATGAATGAGGAGAAGTTTTGTTTTATTTTTTCCAGTATTTTTCCACCTCTACAATGCAAGTTATGTGATTCATTATTTTTAACTATTTCCATAAATGCTTTATATTACTACGTACAAATTACAACTTTGAGATATACCTCATTCATATGCAATGCTCATAATTTAAAATATGAAGTTGGGAGGTGTCCAATGAGATACGTGACTCTAGTAAGAGGTGGCGAACGCATATTCACTGATCTTGAAATGACCAAATGGAGTCCTCTAAAGCTGCTTATACTTCTTTCCTGATAGTGCTAATGTCCTTTTTTAGATAGATAATTCATGCACTGAAGGACTGTTGACTAATAGCTAAGAGAATTTGGCTTCTTAAAATAAAAAAGTTCTCAAGCTGTATTTGTTTTGCTAGCATATAATTTTAGGTTGGCTTTCTTAACTGCCACTGAAATATTTGCAACATGATTAATTTTCCAAGTGGCAGAC
>CAJQZJ010001896.1:3098509-3112397 GCA_907164525.1 Lophiomys imhausi | reverse complement strand
AAAGTGCCACTTAATAATATTAAGATGCATACATATATATCTGCCCTTTCATTTTTTTCTTTTGAATAAGGTGTTAGTGTGAACTGCAAAGAAAAGAAACCCCAGGGCAGTAGTGTCATTTGGAGGAGGTGCATGTTTCTCCAAGAACAGTGGTCACACACCCACAGTGAGGTGTAAGTGGAAATAAAGTGGTTGCCACAGGCAGGCTTTATATTAACTGTAACAATGTCCAGCTCTATCACATAAATGTCATCCAAGTAATTACCTTTGTGACATTTGGGGACATTAGCAGATGAACAATAGACACTGATTCTTATATCCTTTATATGTAGTGTTTCTAGGGACTAAAATGCTTCATATTGGATTCAGTGAAAACCTTGTTTGAGAGTAATTATATATCACAATGTGGAAAAAGTGGAAGGTTTACATTTCCCTCTTCAATGACTCCCTACACTTACATAAGTCAGGGAACTAGAAAGTTAGTTGCTTCTGTTTAGGGACTCAGGGAAATATCTGTGCTGTCTATAACTTTCAAAAAAAAAAACTCAGATAATTTGTTTAGAAAAATGTGTCCCATCCCACTCTGCAAAAGAACTTTAGTCACCTCCAGATATATGGATTAATAATTGGGTCTATTTCCCATTGTAGTTCTCATGTTCCCAAGTCTATTGTGTGCCAGAGATCACATGGTCTTCACAGGCTACAGGGCCTTCACAGGTTCAATGTTTGGGAGGTAGCCCTGGTTTTTTATGCATATATATTAATCATCATTTCAGTTGATTTCTGCATTGGAGAATAATTTGAAAAAAAAATAGCAGTGAGAAAGGAATAGATACTACAGAAATGTGTAGTCGTTAAAGAGACGAACAATTACTAGCTCTCCTGTTTGGAAGGTAGATATCACTAGAACACAGGAATCAGATTATACACTTGACAAACTACAAGATAAATTCCATACAGCATCTAATATTTGTTTGTAATGCTCCAGAGTTTCTCCTGAGTTCCCTATCAAACATCTGGCCCTGGCACAGCAGCATGGGCACAGGCTTACAATGCCACGACTTCAATGCTGAGACTATCTAAAAAAAACCCACAAACACACAAGCAAATTAAATTATATCCTAAATTCTGCATCTGAAAGTAGTGTGCTTTATATAGCCACATATTTCTTCTTAATTACTTGCACTTTAAAAAGTGCTTTAAATTATCTCTGTGATTTTAAGCTACCTGTTTTTAAACTTTGGTTTAAAGAAACACTTGCATCTAAAACTTTTCCAGGCTAAAATATATTTTAACTTTGCCAAAAAATGAAAACTAAAGTTAAATTAAAAAGAAGTTAAATTACTTACTGTGATGAGTGAGATCAGTCAATTCTTTGGTCATAGCTCTTCAGCACTTTTTGCCTTTGGGGGTCTCAACCTGAGTGGGTCCTGCGCTTGTCACACAAGCTTGAGGCTCTGAGTTCAAGCTCCTCCACCCATATAAATAAGATGAATGTCATGACAACCCCGTAATCTCAGCCCTGGGGAGGTGGAAACAAGAGTATCTTCAAGGCTTACTGGCCAGTTCATCTAGTCCATTTGCTCAGCTCTGTATTCAATAGGAGATCACCCGTGGAACACTAAGTTGGAAAGTAATTGAGGCAGAAACCTGAAGTCAAAATCCAGCCCTCATAAATACGTGCACACACCTGAACACCATATGAACAAACGCTGATATTCACGACTATCCATGCAACGTAGGAGTGCCTATATCCAGTAGCAGATCTTTGTTCCTCAAACTGAAATGACTAAAACTGACAAGTTGAGAAGAGAAAAAGATCCCAAGCACTCTGCCTTCCTGTATAGAGCTTATACTGGTACTATGTTTGAAAAGTTTCACATTTCACCCAGGGAGATATCTGTTAGAGTATAACATAGAATAAGTAGTCTGGATGCATGCTGACCAAATGTAAAGTTCCTGAACTTCATGACATGTATCTTTATTCTTGAATGCTTCACTATCTCCTTTTTAAACTAGCAATAGCTGTCTTTGACTGAAATGGTCTTTGGCAGAATACCAATGTGAGCCAAATTCTGGGCTTCAGACACAGTCATACTGAAACTCAACTTATATTTCTATCAAATATCTAACAGAATGAAATTGGGTCACTTCTCACAATAACCCCCTGCTGAGAAATTTACAGATTGAAATTTGCACCAGCATTCCCTATATAAGACAATGGCATAGATTACCTGGGATAAGAGTGTGAGAGCCTTCATTCACATAAACCCTTAAGAAATGATATCTCTAATTCTCAATTGCATTATTTCTCTAACTTGCCCAAACATCATATACATACATATGCATGCATGTATATACATATATATATATCTTTATCTATAAATCAGATATATATATATCAAATGTAGATATCAAATATATATATATTTCTAATTGCTATTGATATACATAAAAATATCTTGGAGTTTGTATTTAAGTTTTGTGCTTGTTTTTTAAAGGTCCTTTAGTGTTCTTATTTGCATGCATCAATCAAATAACATAATGGTTCTTAATTTGAAATTCATACATATGTATATAAAACATTTTGATCATTTTTACTGCTCCATTTCTCTATTTTGTGCTCCCATACTCCTGTTGGTAAATTTTTAGTGACAATTCATCCCCCATCTGTTTTAATATCTTTGCTTATAACATAATGAGATTCACTAGCATTGCTCACACAAGCATAAGTGAGAAGATGCATGAGCAACTTACAAGGAGTTATGCAACTGAAGCATTCTTTACTAGTGACCAATTGCCTATAAACCCTCATGGAACTGTGGGCCAGTGACAAAATTTTAACATGCCCAGAATTGCCCAGGTTTTTTTTTAGAAAATTATAACTCATAAGAGTTTAGAATTCTGGGCTGGAGAGATGGCTCAGAGGTTAAGAGCACTGGCTGCTCTTCCAGAGGTCATGCCTTCATGAGTTCAATTCCCAGCAACCACATGGTGGCTCACAACCATCCATAATGAAATCTGGTGCCCTCTTCTGGCCTGCAGATATACCTACAGACAGAACACTGTATACATAATAAATAAATCTTTAAAAAAAAAAAAAAAGAGTTTAGAATTCAGATGCCAAATATTCAAGCGTTCAACAGCCAGAAACAGCATTGAACAATTCACCACCTCTTCCTCTGGCACTTAGATTGTATTTGGCCCCTTTATTATGATGTTCCCTGAGCCTTGCAGGGTAGGTGATACAGAGATCTCATGTATGGCTGGCAATTCAACAGTCACCTAATTCTCAACAGTTTTACCCACTATGGTTCTTTATATTTATCACTACCCGCTGCAAAGTTTATCCAACCAACCTGGCTGAAGCATATATTTATGGGCACAAAGATAATTAATTAAAAGGAACTTTGACAAATACATCATGTCCACTTAACAAAACAAAAGCAGGCTTTTCCCTACCATGGCCTATTTCTTCTTCATTTGCACTGGTTTTTGACTGGGTTTACAGTGTCAACTCTAAGTTTTTCCCCATGAAGGAAATCTCCATTTCATTAGATAGTATGTGATAATCGTTATTAACAAGCCCACCATTATTGAACTAATGAGTACAGGTTGCCTTGCCATTCAGTAGCTGAATATGACTGTTAATTACAATTTTCTCCCAGCAGACTAGATAGCAGTGAGGCACTAGAAGAATAACTAGCAGGGAGTGAGCTTCTAGCCCAATTCTAGTTTGATTTCACTGTCCAGCAAGCAGAGCACGTGGTGTCTTATGCAATATAGGGTGTTACCATCTAGTCCTTGATGGGTGATGTCATACATTCTAAATGTTAATTAATTGGTCCTGCTTGTTGTCTGTTACTTACATTGTGTCTGATTGGTTAAATAAATGCTGAGGCCTGAGATTGGGAAAAGACAGAGGTAGGTGGGACTAAGGCGTGGGCTTCTAAAGCAGAGAAGATCATGGGTAGAAGAAGCCTCCAGAAGTAGAGTAGCCAGAAAAAGCCTCCAAGACAAGCCCCAAGAGCAGGACAGAGGACATATGCCATGGGTTGAAAAAAGAACGTCATTCTACATGGCCTGGAACATTGGTATAGCATGGAGCATAACAGTCCAAGGGGACATATGTACATATGGGGAATAGAATCAAGAGCTAGCTTAGATGGGCTAAGTTGCTCTATTGGGACAAGGCTTGTTAAAATCCTCTGCGTGATCATTTGTAATGTCAGGTTAAGGATCAACAACCGCTGACTCAATTAACAATAATATAAATATTGCTTAATAGTTTTATTTTTTTTTTCTACAAGTCCTTGCTTTCCAAACTTTTTATATATAATGTCTCTGTTGAACTGACCAATAGTAATAAAGTCAGATAATATTAAATACTGTTGTCCCTATTTTATAGACTAGAATCTTAAAGTCTAAACAGATTGTGAGTTTTCTCAGGGTATATTGTGGGTAAATTCATATTAATTTAATTATTTATTTTATTTAGAAAAACAAAGCTTACTTTAGAAAATCAATGCTCTTGATTTTAATAGTAAAGACCCTTTTTACAAGACTCCCCACACAAGTCATAGGAGCTGCTATCTTTCGCTGCTTCCATTTGAGATGGTGCAATTTATTTCTAAATGAACACCTACTTGTAAGATAGTAAGCTGTGAAATAACCTTGGGGATGGTGTGTGGTGCTTGGAGATCATGGCACTTCATGAAAGAGACATCCAGCCTCAGCTCTGCAGCTTCCGCCTCTGTGTGCTTAGTTCTCCGTATCTCTCCAGAGGATGAGATTAAAACCTAGATGACAATATACTCACCTGCTCTTTCTCTGTTCTTCCCCATTATGACTTCATCTGTGAGCTTCCCTCAATTCATCTCTCTTTTTTTTAAATGGACTTTCCTTTTTCAGAATTATTTTTTAAAGAATGTGGTTATTATTTTCCAACATTATTTTTATCAGCAAAACTAAATCTAAGCAGTCAAGTGACTAAGAAGTAACTTGTAACCATGTGAATTTTAAATTATTGTTTTCCCTACACTTTATTTATTTATTTGTTTATTTTGAGAACCTCATTCCAAGAAGTTATTAATTTTATTCATGTAAGTCACACTTTTAAGGAACCTCATGAAAGGTAGAAATTATTCGCAATAAGATCTTTGGAGATTTGGGGTTGTTTGCATGTCAAAAATTTGTCCCGAAGTCCCACTTACACAAATTTCCCTAAGTTATAATAATGAACTTGTACATCAAAATTGTTTGTTAACTATTAACTGTCTTTTAGTAGTTTCTTATAGCATTGCTTTGGCCTTAAGAGACAATGGACTCATAAACACCCTTTCTGAATCTAAGTTATCCATGCATGATTTTGCAGGTATGCATCATATAACTGATGTTTTTTGTTTGCAACTTTTATGTTGGTATTGGCAGCCTGAGAGTGCACCATAAGTCTATTTTAGATACAGCCTATCATTCTCTACTTTAGGACTTATCGTAACCTAAAACCTTCCTGATAATATAGCCTATATGTAAAAAACAAAACAATAATAACAAACGCTATTATGAAATAGGTCAAATATGACTTTGCCCTAAACAGGTCATTCACTTCTCTATTTTTAAGGTATGTTTTTAATTATCTGATCAGAAAAGTCCCTAAGGAGCTTTCTTTAGCATAGTACTCTGGTCTATTGTGTACTCAGGCATATTCTGATTTAATCCCACCCCTACCCACTTAAACTTAACTGAAACGTGAAATGATTATCTCTTACCATTCATTCTAGAATTCTTGAGTGACAAATCCAGCTTGGGTTTTTAATTCACTTGTAGCTGCTTTGAATTTTCTTTTACTTCTCAGGGAGTTTGGTGGAAAATGGTGTATGTGGATTTTCTTAACTGTATTCATTAACATACACTCCTGTATTCCTGTGGGGAATTGAAATCTTCCTCTGCCATTTAAAATATTGTCCTTGAGGAGTTGAGATGGGTGTTTGTAAGAAACCTATACTTCTATCAGGCTATGTTTAGAAGGCTTTTATTGTATAGAACTCTTAGAATAAAAACATAGACACTTAGCATGAAAGTCATAGAAAAACTTTTTGATTCTGTTGTGTTTCATATTTAAATCATGGTGGGTATATCAAATATAGTTTTTCTATAGTTGAAGAATGGAAGGTAGCTTGAAAATTCTTCTAATTGACTCTACATTTATTCATCTGTCTACCACCTGGACATACTTGTCTTACAAGTATTAAGCATGGTGCTAAGTTCTAAAGACTAAATAGTAGAATTAATCCAGACAGATGCCTCCTGTTTTGACAGAACAAACAAATAATCCTTTAAGTAGATTTCTAAACAAAACAAAACAAAACAAAGAGAAAGTAAATTGCCTATATCTAGTATTTACTTTTGAAACTTAGGATTTGAATCATTCAGATCCAAAGCGTATAATATAAGATCCCCTCTCCTATACCCTGAACTGCCCTAAGGTACTCCATTACCTTAAGAAATAGAGATGGACTTAAGGTAATGGAGCAGTGTCCTGAGAGGAAGTAGGAAACTCTGAAGAAATGCAAAAAATACATCCAAAGGAGATGTGGGTTCATTTGAACATTGAAATAGAAGCTTTTGTTTTCAACACAGGAACTAAATAAAGTGTGAACCAGACCACTAATTATCAAAGAGGTCGGGGGGTGGGGGAGAAAGTGTTGAGCATAGTAAAAGGGACAGAGCCTGGCATTAGGAGAAAGTGTGCTTTTCTGGGTTGAGGCTGAAATAGAATTTTGTTTCTCTTTATGTAATTGTATGAGACTGTGAGATGAGAAGGAAACTTGGGAAAGTCAGAGTAGTACAACTGCCTGTTTTGGAAGATCATTATACATTCAATATGACATCGTACACAGTGTTAATTCATGTGTAAAACGATGGCGGTGACATTGCCCACTTAAAATAAGGTTGATTGAGGACTAGATATTTAATACATGCAGAGCATAGCAAAGGGAAAGGACAATGGATAGAATATTGTGAGATAAATATAGAAAGGCAAGCAGAAGCCTAGACCTGTACTGTTCACAGGATAAGATTTGTATTTTATTTTATTATTCTTTATGTTTATCTATTACTCCAAGTTACATCTCCATCATAGTGCCCTCTTTCAACCCCTCCCATTTCTACCCTCTCACCCTTTCCTCTCTCTCCTATTCATCCTACTCCTCTGGAGTGGGTTGTCCCTACATATCAGCTCCAGTCAGTTCAGCAGTCATATGAGGGCAAAGAGCTTCTTCCTCTTGCCCTGGGGGTTACTTATTCTAATACCAAATATTTGATTTATATCCAGACTTTGAAGTTTTTCATAGAAGGCAATTTGAAACATATATTTTCCTTCAATATGTTAGATTTATATGTTAAAATTGTTATTACCAAGTTTATACACATTTAGGGGTGTTCCAAGCTTTTATTCATTAACTTATGAGGTAAAGTTACAGAATTCTGCAACATATCAAAGGACTGATTTTTGAATGCTTCAAGATTAATATGTAATAATAGCTTAATTAATTATGTAATAATAAATTTAATATGTAATTTTAAAGCACCATAAACATGTAGGCATTTACAAACATCATCATTTTTTCCAGAAGAATGCTATTCATCACAAATTTGAACTTGTAAACTATTCTAAACTGTATTTCACAGATAAAGAAATTCAAGGTAATATAATTCTGTTCCTTTTCCAAGGTCATTCAAATTCTACAGGCTCTGAAATTGTCACGTGTATTTTTTCCCGTTTTTTTAAATAGTGTATGTTTATTTTGAAAGTAAAATTTTCATGAATCAAAGAAACACTGGGCTAGAAAACTAGCTTAATAGATAAGGCCTTGTTTTGCAAGCATGAGAACCAGAGTTCAAACTTCAGATCCATGTAGAATTAAAAATTAGCAGGATGTTATAACACATCCCAACATTAAAGCAGCAGAGACAGAATGATCCCTTGTGTTTTCTGGACATCTAGCCAAGCCTACCTAATGAGTTCTTAACAATGGCTCTGTCTTAAAGAAAGGTGGAGAATGCCTGAGAAGTGACCAGTGATATTACATCCTTGACATTTATATAAATACATATACCCTCCACATACATATTCTTCTGCGCACACACACACAGACACAGACAGACAGATTAAAAAAATATCATAGTAGGTAAAACTCTTAATGTAAGAAGCTTTTACTACTTACAGGAGGATTTCAAGGCACTTATGAACTTGAAAGTAATGTGTCTCATTATGTCTTAAACTGGAGGACTCTCACATGGATAAATAAAAATGAAAAGCCTTTTGGGACCTAAGCAATTCTAAAAGTCATTGAAATGAACTCAAGTCTCACAGGATACTGATGGTGATAATGTACATTTATATCTGGAAAATACATTAAGTCCCAGGAAAAGAAATTTTAAAAAATAAACACACAAAAGTGAATTTGGAAATCGCAAAGTGTCTGGTAATTGTAAAGTATGCATTAAGTGGGTTGTACATACCTAATTATCAATGAAAATGCCAAATGCCTTTTAATATCATTTGTGCAGAAGAGAATGACATAAATACATACATGAAAATATTTTTGTCTAATTTCTTAAGTGAGAGAAATTTGACAAATTAGCTTTGCTTTTCATTATCAAGTTGAAGCAGTGCTATGATGTTACATCACATTTAGTGTTCTAAATTTATTTTAATGCTATAATAACATTCCCTCCAGTTGGTATATGAAGGATAAAACTTTGCTTTTAAAAATAATTTGCATCTTAAACAAATGGGCTGTAAGAGATACACAGTTAAATTACAGCTAGCTCCTATCATATTTATCTTAAAAATTAACAGGAATCTAGATTATCCAATGTGTTAGCCTCATTTTCCCCCACATCATCGCTGCTGGAAATCTATTTATGTGACTTATCAAAAATGATACTTTTTTTTTTGAAACTCAGCCTCTCCCAATGACTCCTCTACTTATATTCAATAGGGCCTAATCTTTTTTGGTCCACTTAAATAAAATAGCACATTTAAGCTGTGTGGGCTAAAAGTGTTGGTGGGAGAGAAAAATATTGCAAAGTAAGAGCTACATCGCATCAAAACTAAGAGTTTCTTATTTGTGAAGCTGCAGAAAAACAGAAAGCAGAAACAGGCTGGCTAGTGACTCATTGGACAAATGGTTTTGGTCAACTTCTATACACAACTCAGGAGAAAGTTACTCTATGGACTGATGAAAGGGTACATATTAACAAAGTTCTCACTTGCATTAAAAATAGGATAAATTGATTCCTGACATCTGCTTTGAATATATATGTAATGCCATCTAAATTAGGACCTACTGTTTAAAAATCAGCTACAAATAATAGGCTTAAAGGAATCTATTCTATATGGATATATTTGTTATGTTTTAAACTATTATTGATATGGTACATTCTTTTGAAGTATAATATGTACATAAAATACAAAACTTACAAAAAGACAGTGCATCCCACTCAATGGCACCTTCCTAAGGGAAGTATAGAGATAGACTGTTACCAGAAACTTGGACAATCTCCTCTGTACCTTTTTTCTCCAAATTCTTCATCCTTCTTACTTCCTGAGATTAGCCATCTCTACTTGTCAGTTAAGAATTTGTGAGTGGTAATTTTAGGAAAGTCCCTTTCTGTTCATGCTTATGGTGTGTTCATTGTGGTGTGTGTGTGTGTTCCTGTATGTGTTTCTGTCTGTGGAGGTCAGAAGGTGAGGAGAATCTTGATATCAATTCTTATCTCTCATCTCTTTGTTTGAGACAAACTCTCTTTATTGTTTAATGCAAGTAAACTTCCTGGGAGAATCCTTTATCAGCCCCTACTTTTTAGGGGAAGGACTGGGGTTATAGATGCTTGCTATTATGACTGGTTTTACATGGGCTCTGATGATTCTGACTCAGGTCCTCATATTAGGGTGGCAAGTGTGTTACCCTTTAAGCTAAATTCCTAAGCATTATTTTTACCTTTCTATAAGTTAAGACTACATAATATATGTGAAAGATTGACCCTTTAGATAGCTATATTTGTAAGTTGAATTGCCTTTAAGTGCAAAGATATATAATTCTTGTATCAGCACTATCTCTTGTATTAGTTACTTTTCTCTTTGCTGTGACCAAATACTTAACAAAAGCAACTTGAGAAAGTAGGAGTTATTTTGGTTCACAGTTTGAGGATATCGTCCATCATGTTGGGGAACCTACGGTGGTAGCAGAAGCCAGAACAGCTGATCACAATGCATCTACAGTCAGGGATCAGAGAGAGGTGCATGCTGATGCTTAACTTGGTTTCTCATGTTTATTTATTTATTATTATAATGTTTATTTATTACATCAAGTTATATCTTCATCATAGTGCCCTCTTTCCACCCATCCTGGTTCCACCCTCCCACCCTCTCCTCCCTCTTCCACCCCTCTCACTCCTATGTGAAGTGTCCCTACATATCAGCCTCTCTCAAGTCAACAGTTATATGACGTCTAAGAGCTTCCATTTGCACTGGGGGCCTACATGGTAGAACCCCCAGGGCAAATTGTCCCATTGATAGGTAACAAAGTCTATGTTTCTGATCCTTTTGGTGTGTTGGTTGTAGGATATCTATCCTGTACTATATGGCTAAAATACAATTATAAGTGAGTAGATGTCATGTTCATCTTTCTGAGTCTGGGTTAGCTCACTCAAGATGAGCTTATCTAGTTCCATACATTTGTGTTTATTAAGTCTAGGATCCCAACACCTACAATGGTGCTACCTACATTTAAGGTAAGTGTTTCCACGTTAACTAAGCCAATCTAGAAAATTCTTCACAGGCCTGTCCAGAGGTATGTCTCCTGAGTGATCAGATCTAAATCTTGACAAAGTGATAATTAATATTAACTCTGACACCTCTCTCTCTCTCTCTCTCTCTCTCTATATATATATATATATATATATATATATATATATTCCTGTATACATTTCTCTATTGTTTATACATAAAACAAAATATCAGGACATTGGTATGTACATAGATGTTTTTAAAGATGATGCTAGCTGGGCCATGGGGGCAATATCCATAACTCTAGATCACACATTTTTATCTGTCTGAGCTGCATATATGCATATATGTGTCTGTATGTGTGTGTGTGAAGTTCCTGTATCAAAACAAACAAGAGACAATATTAAACTGTTTCCTTCATGATTTTACTAATTTATAGTTTTATTGATAATGTTTTGTTCTGTCTTCTTGATGATAGTTGATAACTCATTTTTCCTGTTTTTCTTTTCTATTGACTTCTTTTTTTTAACAGTAATTGATTCTAGATAAAACCACTTTGCTATTGTTATGTTTAGAAAAGCACATTTCCTACTACGTAGCTAATCTTTTTATTCTCTTAATTATGTATGTGATAAACAGAACCTCCTAAAATCAATATAGTCCAATTTATTTCTCTTTCCTACATGGGTTGATAAAGTCATACAAAAATTCTCTGTCCTGTGATCATGAATTCAGTTTTTATAATAGATTGTCCTGTACTTGAAACTTAAAACTGTAGTGAACCTGAAATTAATCCATATACATAATGTAATACTGAATATAATGTATATAATATGTTTCACATATATTTAATATAATTTTTATTATTTATATAATAATGTATAACTTATGTAGACACACATATGTGTATATATATACATATGTATATATATACATTCCTCAGTATCCATGGAAGATTGATTATAGGATCCCCCAAATATATCCAAACTTGTTCATATTTGTAACCTGTATGAATTGTTATATATACTGTGAATCATTTTTAAATTCCTCTGAATACCTAATATAATATAAACACTACATAAATACTTTTGTTCTGACTTATTCATAGAATAGTACAAATGAAAATAATCTATTAAAGTTCAATACAGGAAGATTTACTTTTAGTGATTTTGATTCATAGTTTGTTAAATCTATATCCATGGATACAGTGAAGTGATGGTATATTTTGTGACTCCGGAAATTAAATTGAACTAGTATTTATATTTAGAATTTAGTCCTTTCTTTGCTGTCCCACAGAGCTGCCATCTCTGAAAAGAATTAGGTGTTTATCTTGTTAAAGTCTGGTTTTTAGTTTCCTACTCTGTTCTCCTTTGTTATATTTATCTGTGTTCAAACAAATGCCTCACATAGGGGTTTATTCCAAAATTGGTTTCAAACATAAGAATTTGTGCTTGTTGTATATGACCTTCAGTACTCAGCAGTGTCTCCAGACTTTGTAGTCCTTATTGTTTTGTTGTTATTATTTCTTTTTTTCTGCTCCTTTGTTTAGTTTTTGTAACACTTATGTAGTTAAGGTTGGCCTTGAATTTGTTTTATAACCTGGGCTTATATTCTTTTGGCCTTTGCTTCCTGAGTGCTAGGAATATAGATGTATACCACTAAGAATGAAGAGCCACATTTGAAATTCTATTGATCGTTTTAATTTTAGAGTAAGTCATAATAACTGAGAGCCATTACAATAGGTGATATGGGTAAAAGAAAAGCATGCCTTTTGTTATAAACTGAATCCAATATGAAAAAAAACAAAGAATAAGTGCAGGATAAAATAAAAATACATACCTTTATAATTCATATCCACTAACAAAGGTAAGATATATGTATCTTTGAGACAGAATCTCACTTTGTAGTCCCTGCTGACCTGGAACTTTCTAAGTAAACCAAGCTGGCCTTAAACATATAGAAATCTGTTTACCTTTGCTCCCCAAATGCTAGGGTTAAAGAAGCATGTTACCATACCCAGAGGAGGTTGATTTTCTAATGTTAAAGTAGGGCAAATGTTGGTATATATTTTTCATTGTTTTCTATGGAGAAACTAAGTTTGACTGTAAAATCTGAGAGAAGTATCTCCTGTGATCCTCTGTTTCTGCCTTACTAGTCTGGAAGTAGAGGTAGGCTGCCACATCCACCCAACATTGCCTGGGAACCTGAACCTGATTCCTCATGCTCATGTGGCAAATGCTTCAACCAGGTAGCAGTCTTTCCAGCCTATGAACATTAATAAATTACAAATACTTGGAATGAGGATTCACAGGAGATACTGGTTAGGAAAACTAGCTAAGACAAGGTTAAGTAAGCTCTGGCAATGATTAAGAGACCCTGCCTCTAAAGAAGAAAATAGAAGAGTCATGGGGTTTCCACATTCATATGTGTTCCCACATACATATGATATATGCATTCATGTGTGAAGACCACACACACACAAACACCTGAAAGGAAAACACCTCATTAACACATATTAGGTAATAATGAAGTTTTTATGTAATAATTTGCTAAAAAAAAATCTTCCCAGCTAGGTGCATGGGTGATTTTCCATGTAGTCATTGGACTGTTGCTTGTGAATCTTTCTGACCTGAGGCTGGAGCTTTTACAATGTAATAGAAAGGCCCTCTTGAAGTCTACCTAATTGGACTGATTTGCTAAACTAGTCAAACTAAAGGACTGAATTATTTCCTTTGCTTGTGTATTATTTATGATTTTATAGGTAGAAGACCCCAAGCAGTAATTAGTTCAAGACTTTCTGTTTACCTGTTCCAGAAAACTAGGATGGAGTATTCACCTTGATCAATTTTTATGTACTCTTTGTGAGCCAAGTGCTTTTCCTGTGTCCTAGATGGATGCTTTGGGAAGGCAGAAGTTCTGTATCCCAAATTGTTATGAACATACTCATGTAGCCCTCTCTCAGTTTTGTAGCAGGGAGATGGTGTCTTTATAAAGATCAAATAAACAAACTTTTTGGGATCTGTGACACTGGGCACAATTAGATATATGTGTGTGTGTGTGTGTGTGTGTGTGTGTGTGTGTGTGTGTGTGTGT
>CAJQZJ010001896.1:3080107-3098499 GCA_907164525.1 Lophiomys imhausi | reverse complement strand
TGTGTGTGTGTGTGTGTGTGTGTGTGTGTGTGTGTGTGTGTGTGTGTTTAAAATGAATCCTCATCAAAATATCAAGTTTTATAATTGTTAATTTTAAGCAAAAGGATAATACTGTGACTGAAGTGATGGCTGAGTTGTAAAAAACACTCACTCCTCTGATAGAAGGCCCAGATGCATTTCTCAGTACCCACATGGTGGCTCACAAAAGCTATCTGTATTCAAGCCTCTGTATACATCACACACTCACCTAGAGTACATACATGCATGAAGGCAAAACACTCACATTACAAAAACTAAAGATTCAATAAATTTTAAATATACTTCAAAAGGATATAATCTTTCTTGTTAATGCTCGTTTGCCATATATAATTAAAGTTTTTTATAACATTAGTTTTATTGATAACAATAATTATTTTTCAGAAAGTAAAGTCATGTGTCCTAGACAATAGAAAAGAAGCAAATTGTGATTTAGTTCTTGGTTTTCCCATGTTTTAACTACACTTCCATAATCATCTCTAACTAGTGATTTTAAAATTATAAAGTATCTGATGATTTCTGACAACTCATGCCAAAAACAATTTCTGAATCAACTGGTCCACCACGGGATGTAATGCTAAACATTGGAAGCTCCCTGGCGACACTGATGTTGCCTGCATTAATTCAAGACTGTGGGTGGTAGATAGTATCATCAGGAGAAGCTATGAGCCAGTACCTAGGGAATCCTATTACCAGAATTACCCAAGAGTCAATAAGAGATGCTGCAGTAAGACCAAATATACCTGGTGGAAAAGCAAATTGGAACCTACCTATATTTCTGGATTCCAGAATGACCCTTCCCTAGACTCATCCATCCGAGCAATGGGCATTTATTGACCTATGTCCACCTATGAAGCACAAGCAGGAGCAGCAAGGATATTGTGTGCTATCTGTAGGTATGCATCTGCCCGCCACATGTAACCGCAGTCTCACTTAAAGAAATAAGCAAATTCATTCAATGCTGTGGGAATAAAGTTCAACAGAGGACTGGGCTTGAACACTTGCCTAGAAATAGGTTTCCAAAGTGTGATCCCTTCTCAGATATACTGCCCTCCTAGACAATGCTTCTACTCAAGATAGAAAATGCAAATGAGGAGGAGCCTAGATCTATAGCCCTGATTTAACAAGACAATTGCTGAGTATTTTGCCCCTTTGTGAGAATTATGTAGTCCAGATCTATTTTCTCATACATATTAATGAGTTGTTTTGCATAAATCAATTCTCTTTGTTTATGAATGGAAATTATATAACCTTTCCTTAATTCTTTCAGAAGCCCCAAATAAACAAACTACTAGAGTTCTTACCAAGGTTTATCCATTGAGCACAAAGGATTTATTTTAATTATTTCATCAAGTTTAAGTAAAAGTGATTATTTTTGATTAAATGCAAATAACTCTGCTGCAGGTCAACACCCATTTCCAGCTCCCTCTGAGCCTTGTGGAAGGCTCTGTTTTTGTACAGCTTTCTGTATCCATTAACAAGGTTACCTGTTTTATTTGACAAGGAACAAAAAGTATCTAGATCAAACATAAAATTTATGACAGGTTTTTGGTAAGCTTGGCTGGCTGAGAACTGTGACTATTAGTGTAAGTATTGCTATTCATAAAAGTTCACAGGTACGCAGTCACCCAAATGCCAGACACAGCCATCCCCAGCTTGCTGAAAAACTCAGAGCAAGTGAATATTACAACCCAACCAGGACTTTGAGCCTGAAGATGATTGGTAACAGAAGTCAAGCTTTGAACACAACTTCAGGCTTGCAAAGCATTTCCCAGCAGCAGATGTCCTAACAAGCCCTAACTCCAGCCCCTCTAGCTGCCTAGCTCCCACCTCTGTTTCTATAGTAAACAGGAAGGAGTGTCAGAGGAGGAGATGTTCTTCAGCAAACCATCTCTCCTCAGCTCCTCTGTATGTAAAGCATTACAATCAGACCAGATTCCTAAGACATCTCATAATTCTCAATCCTCATTTACCGAGAACACTGCATTCTTTACCAGAACTCAGGTTCAAATTATCATAAAAGATGATATGTGTCTCTGGGTTTTCAAAAACCAAAAGCCAATCTTTAATAAATCCTTTGCATGCTCATTCCTACAATGGCAGGAAGTTGACCAGCCACCTGCCATATTCACCAGCTATGTGAGTTTTAGCTGATTATATAGTTACTTTCTCAAATATAATTCCTTCGACACATTAAACACAGAGAATATTGAAATCTAGCTTCTTCCCTTCACAAACTGAGCTAAAAGACTTTTTCATCTGCAGCAAAACCTCAAATATTCTAGCCTATTCTTTGTAACTTACACCAACTCTTTTTTATTACCCAGCCTTTTCCTTCTTCTTCTTCTTTTTTTTTTTTTTTTTTTTTTTGGTTTTTCGAGACAGGGTCTCTCTGTGTATCCTCGGCTGTCCTGGACTCACTTTGTAGACCAGGCTGGCCTTGAACTCACAGTGATCCGCCTGCCTCTGCCTCCCAAGTGCTGGGATTAAAGGCGTGCGCCACCACCGCCCGGCTTCTTCTTCTTCTTCTTTTTTTTTCTTTTTCTTTTTTTTTTTTTTTTGCTTGTTTTAGTTTTCTAATGCTCTTATAATATCAAATTTGGATACTGTTACTTGGTAATTATTGTAGTTCCACATATGTAAACAATGTGTAAATCTCAGGTCAAAATG
Source organism: Lophiomys imhausi (assembly GCA_907164525.1). Classification (NCBI taxonomy): domain Eukaryota; kingdom Metazoa; phylum Chordata; class Mammalia; order Rodentia; family Muridae; genus Lophiomys; species Lophiomys imhausi. The sequence continues at coordinate 3,095,793 of CAJQZJ010001896.1, read as the reverse complement.
TTCTCACGTTGCTCCACTAGTTATTTTGAAATATAACAGAATTGTTATAACCAAGAGTTATTCTACCATGCCTTAGGCAACATAACTAGCTCCTGTTCTCTAGCAGTGGTGTGAACCCTCCCTTTCTCTTTTCTATTATTATTTTTGACATCTCCACCTCAGGTCATAGTTTCCCCTTCTTCCACATCCCCTAATCCCTCCCCCCTAGTCTCCCTACCATTTCTTTCTCCTTTACTCTTCAGAAAAGGCCAGGCTTCCCATGGATATCAACCACACATGACATATGCAGTTGAAGTAGTACTGGACATCCCCCTCCTTTTAAAACAGAAGAAGACAACCCAGTACTAGGAAAAGGATCAGAAAAATAGGATAAAGCATCAGAAACTACCCTTGAACCCACTAATAGAAGCACCACAAAAGACCAAGCTACACTACGATAACAAATGCAAAGGGCCTCATTCTGTCCCATGCAGGCTCCTTGCTGTCAGTTTGGTCTCTGTGGGCCCTTATGTATTGGAGCAAATTTGTATAATTGTTTTGGTTTCTCAATTTCTCTCTTAACATGGCTATTACCCAAATAATTGAGACTCTGTAATATTATTTGTTAAACAAGCTTCACAACACAATTACTGTGAAGTTATTAATCTCTTCTTAACCCTCTGAGCTAATTGGGCATCCTCCCAGCATAAATTCCAGAGATACTTCACCTCATGGCTTTCCTGCTTCAGCTGAATCTGTCCTGTTGTCTCCTGGACCACTGTCTGTGGCTGAATCACCTTCTTACCACTCTAACTCTTCCTCCCCAGAAGGGCAGAAATTGTATCCATCCCTTTTCTCTCCCTTGTTCAGTGATGGCCCATAAGTTGGCATCTCAGGGAACAAATGTGGAGCAACCTTAAGACCGGAGATTCTCAGAACAAAGATTGAAATCAGATATGGGGGTAGAGAAAGCAGAATTTTAATTACACAATAACCTTATGCCTACACCCATGATCCCAGGTTAGTTGATTCTATGTGTTTTCTTGTGGTGTTCTTGACCCCTCTGGCTCCTACAGTCATTCCCCCCCCCCCCATATAATTCCAAGTGTTCCACCTAATGTTTGAATGTGGGTGTCTGCATTTGTTTCTGTCAGTTGATGGATGAAGTCTCTCTAATGATAATTGAGCTACACAACAATCTATGAGTATACCAGAATATCATTAGGGATCATTTCATTGACTTCTATTGGGATTTTTTTTTTTCTGTTTGTTTTGTTCTGTTGCCAGTAGTGTTTGGTTCTATCCAAACTCTCTGGGCTATCAAGGTTCTGGTTCCCGGCCTTCTAGGCAGTTTCAAGAGTGGGCTCCCTCTCCAGGCATGGGTCTCAAGCTGGAGTAGTCTTTGGTTTACTACTCTCACAATTTCTGAGCCATCTTTACCCAAGTCACATCTTTTAGGCAGGACAAATTGTAGGTCAATGGATTTTTTGGCTGGGTTGGTGTCCCAATCCCTGCCTGGAAGTCTTGCCTGGTTACAAGAGATGGCCTGTTCTGGCTCTGTATCTCCCATTACTATGTTTCTGGCTCATTCCTAAGATACCTCTGTAAGTGTTATTATATTTATATTATTTTTGCTTAAAATTTTTATATGACTAGGTCAGAGTAAATATAGTTTGTAGGTTTTTTTTACTTCATTTATGGTTTATACTTAGCCAAATTTCTACATTATTTAATATCTTTCATTTGGTTGTTTGTTTGTTTTCTGAGACAGTCTTAATAAGTAACCTTGGCTAGCCTGAAATTGTCTATATAGAGCAGTCTACCTTTGGGCTTGTAGATACCTGTCTGCCTCTGTCTCTCAAGTGCTAGCATTAAATGTAGTGCCATCCTATCTGGCTGCTAATTTTGTTGTTGTTGTTGTTAAAACCTCTGTAGAGTTTCATCAGGTACATAACATGCATTTCCTTCTACTTCAATTTAGGGATGGAAAAGTTTTAGGAGTTTTATATTATAGTGAGATTTTCATTCATGTAGTTACACATTTTATTCCTTTATATTAGGGTATTACCAAATGTCACACAACACTGTGCCAAAAGTATAAGGCTTTGGAAAGGACACACAGTCTCAATTTTCTTGAGCTATATGGACAATGAAGGATGGATTTCAGGCATATTGGCAGTATGAAAAAGGTTAACAAATAACCCAAAGAGACTCTGAAAAATCAGAAAGGTTTTTATTTTATTGAGAATTCAGAAGCTATGAAGCTCAAGAAGAATGAGATTTTCAGTAGATGAACATTCAGGGCCACCTAGAATCAAGCATCTGTTTTATTATCTGTGCTCATAGTGTTACACTGTGCTAAAGCAAACAACTAGGAAATTATGATGATCTACTGTACTGTAGCTTCAGTTTTACTCTCAAATCTTGGGTGCTGTTTCTTTAGGTTTTATACGAACTCACACATGAACATTTTTTCCCTGTCTGGTTCTCTTACATGATATGGTCTAGGCTGAGCCAAGTGAAATGTTTCATTTCCTCCTCTACAACCCCATGTGTTCCAGCTGAGCAACCTAAGCATTTTCCATAGGAGCAGAATGTGTTTTCACCAGGGAGATTGCAAAGGCCTACCAGGCTACTGGAAGTATGCACTGAAAATTAACTGTTACTAGTGTTGTTATGTGTTGGAAACAACAGATAACGTTTCAGAGTGGTGAGCTACACTATATCTGTGATGAAGAATGTTATAACAACAGATAACGTTTCAGAGTGGTGAGCTAGACTGTATCTGTGATGAAGAATGTTATAACAACAGATAACGTTTCAGAGTGGTGAGCTACACTGTATCTGTGATGAAGAATGTTATAAAGCAGAAGTCACTATAATGCACAAGTATGGATGTAAGACTTGAGGCTAGTTTGAGCTTAGTGTTCCATGAGTGACATGAGAAATGGGTTTAAAAAACACTCCAAATAACAAAGAACAGCATTTTTAAAAGATGAGGGTTTGATAGAAAGTGAAACATTCAAAACCCAAGTGAGGAAGAAAAGAAAGAAAAGCCTTAGAGGAAGCTTGGGAGGAAGCAGCGACCAAATACAGTGGCCCTTGACCTTGTCCAGTATTTGAATTGTGTTCTAAGAAAAAATACCTTAAGGAAAAATTTGTGTGATATCATTGTTAATTTTTACCTGGAGTTTTAATTGCTTGCTTGGGATGGGGCCTTACAATGTAGCTAAAGCTTGAACTGGGATTTGGTGTATAGCTTAGGTTCCCTTCAAATACAGTGCTCCTGTCTTAACCTCATCACATTTATCTGACATCATGGGCATATGCCATTGGACATGGTTCTTTTTCCAATTCAGTCTACATTATGTTTTGATAGATTACATAACCGTAATTTCTCTATTATATGATTTGTTATATTATTATTGATAAAGTTTGAAATATAGTTGTGAAATAGCTTTAGGGGCTTTTCAGCCATTCGTATGTTACATATGAAGACATATGAGAGGTTGGCATGGAGACTGAGTAAAATGAAAATAATGTTGAGAAATCTTAGGTGTCAAATCTATAGCAAATATTCCAGATGGGATATAGATTTTCATAGCAAGAACAATACCCAAGATCCTCCAGCAAATGAATAGTTGAAGTTGATTCTTTAATCTGATGAATATTTGAAGAAGTATTTGAGAAAAAAAAATAAGATTTCATTTTCAAAAAAAAAGGTGTAGGCTAGATGGAACCTTCTGCACTGTGCAAGGAATATCTGAGCTAAATTACTAATGCGGAAAATGTACTAAAGGGAAGTTACTTCAAGCCTAGGGGGTGCATGAAGTCATTGAGAGTAAATATTTCTGTCACAAAAAGTAGGTCCTGAAATAAATACAAAATTATTCTAATTATTAGATATCAGTGGATACTGAGAGATATATTCCTACTTTTAAATGGCTACCAACGTTTTCTCATACACTTTGACAATTTCTTTCAGTAATTAGCTTCTGCTGAATATTATTAGATGTCATTGGAGGGTTAAATAAATATATTCTTTTACTCTTTGGCAAATTATAGCCTCATTGTAAAAGCTCTATAGTTGGATTTTCAGGAAAATATGTTATACGTTTTAAATGTCAGTATGTCTTGATTAATAGACCTTGAAAACCAGCTATACAAGTGTTGCTTGCAACATCACTGCCTGGATGTGCTCTTACTCTCTGTTAATATAATATGCTACTTAGTATTTATTTTTAGAAATCTAATGAGTGGTAAATTATTGTTTTTCTCCTTTGGATTTCTTAGTTTATTAGTAAAATTGAACTTTTCTCATATATTCATTGGCAATTTAGAACGGTACAAAATTCCTAGTCATAACCTCTGCTGTTTTCTGTTGAAGACTTCAGAGTAATTCCTAAAAAATAATTAACTATGAGCATTTATATTTTCTAATATGAGTGTTATAAAATGTGACCATGTTTATTTTGACTTGTTAGTGATATTTTTTATCATATAGAAAATTTCTCATGAAAACCCAGCACTTGTTAAAATCAATTTATTTCTTATTTCCTTAGAAATTGGAATTTGGGTAATGCATAAGAACATGCTCCCAAGCTCTGGGTTAGAGAGCTATTTTGTACAGTTCTCTTCTAAATTCATTTCTCACATGTAAGCCTTGGATTCCACGGAAACATACATTGGTTGCAAGCCTGAGGTAAATGCCTAACTTTGCTTCCTAAGGCTCCCTATATGAAGTTGTCTCATTTGAATTTAGTAAATAGGCTAGTTTTCACACAACCCTCCTCCCAATTAGATGGTACTAGCTCTTTGCTGAGGTCACAGAATCATGTTACATTGTAGTAACTAGGAGGAGCGACTCCGATTCCCTTGAAGAATTCTTCCTCTGTGCTATTCCTCCTGGGGGAATGAGGCACTGGTTGGTTACAGTGAATTATTACGTCCACATTGTACAACAGCATATTTCTCCTGTAGAGAAAGTCTGAACAACTAGAGGCAAACATTTAAAATGGCAGCCCTGCCTATATTGTTGTCCTTTAGGTTCTTTATTCTTCCTGTGAATAAGTCAGATTCAAAGCATCCAAAGGCATCATGGAGACAACACATCTGAACTTGAGAAAGAGACTGAGGAGCTGCCTTTGAGCCTGTTCCATCAATTTCATTTTAATCTGATTTATTTGGCTATATGTCTGTCCCCATCTGCACTTCCAGTGTCAGTTTTATCACAAATCACTCCCCAGACAGCTGTATTGGAAAAGCAATATGTAAGATTGAAATATTGTTAACAACAAAGACTGTCTTGGTTCCTTGGCTGCTAGATTCTGGCTGATAAAATTTAATATTTCTACCTTTTCTTTGCTTTGTGGGTGAAATTCGTTGAATCTCCTCTACTTCCATTGTGGTAACATGACTGAGATTCCAGTAAATCATAGACTACAGTAGCCACATGTACATATAATTTTTGGTATTGTTGTCATTACTTAGCTGGGTGAGGGGAAAAAGGGAGATAGTGGAGGTTCTGCAAGAAGCATCAAAGATCAGCAATAAAATAATATTTTTCATTGACCAGAGTCTAATGAGTTCACCCAATTTATGTCTCCTTCACTGTCCTAATTCAGGTAAATCTTGTTTCATATGAAGCTTGAATGTGCTATTTACAAGCTGTAATGGAATATGGTTTATGTGTGAGGGATTAAAAGAATAATCAAAAATAATTTTAGTAAAACAATGTAGGGTGAAGCAGATTGCTTTTTCAAATAAAGCAAGCGTCATTTTTGTGTAGAGATTAGGGTTGTTGAAAGTCAACTTTCTCCATGTTCTTCTGCAATTGACCTCATCATAATTATAGCTCTAGTTCCTCTCAGTGTTCTTAGATTAAGAATTCTGTGCGTTCGAGGCCAGCCTCATCTACAAAACGAGTCCAGGAGGGCCAAGACTCTATTACAAAAAGAGAAACCTTATCTGGAATAAAAACAAACAATGAAAGTTTTATCTACTCTAAGATACAGCAGCCTCTTTCTGCTGGAAAAGTTTGGTGTGATGGTTTGTTTCAGTTGTCAGCTTTATACAATTTGGAGTCACCTGGGAAGAGAGTATCAGTGAGGAACTATCTAGATCAGGGTGGTAATGGGCATATGAATAGGGGTGGGGTTTGTCTTAATTATGTTAATGGTTGTTGGAAGACCCAGCCCACAGTGGGCAACACCAGTCACTGGGTTTCAGTCCTGAACTATATATGCATAGAGATGGGGCTGAGCAGAATTGAGCATAATGACATTTGCTTCTTCTGCTCTTGACTATAGATATGATGCTAATAGATGTTTTAAGTTCCTCCTCAATTTTCTTGATGTTGTAAGCTGAAAAACAAAACAACTTCCTTCCCTAAGTTCCTTTTTGTGAGGAAATTTCATCGTAGGAAAGAGATGAAACTAGGACACTGGTCTATGTCATTCATCTGAACCCAGGATTGAAGGAGTTGGTAGTCTCTAAGGCCAAAGGGTAGATCCCAGGAGTTAGCAAACTTTTCCTTTCATGGATACTTTGTTGCAGGGTAAAGTCAGTCATCACTCATAGTAAACAAAGGTGTGTGACTATGTTCCATGATCCTCTCTTTACAAGAAACAGTCAAGGCACTAGATTTGGCTCATAGGTAGTAGATAGACCCAGAGTATTTTTCATATGTGTTTTTCCAGTGATGACTGGTATTCTCAATTGAGCATATGCTAAAAATTCCACTGAGTCATATTTCCTAGAACATTCAATAAAAGTAAAAGTAGGTTCTATTGTCCGGCTGTCATAAAGATAGCTCAATGGAAACAGGAAAAGATCAAGGGATTTGTTAGGGCATGATAAGCAGGCAGGCTAGAAAGATATTTCCATGATTAAGAGCACTTGCTGTTTTTGCAAAGGACCAGAGTTCACAAAATTAAAATGCGCCCTGTATAACTTTGTATGACTTCTATCCTCTTCTAACATTCATGTGTGCATACTGATTCTCATACATAGTCAAAGACACACATACATATACATATATATATCATATATATACATACATATATAGCTGAAAGGCTACAATCAATACTTCCTGAAATAATAACTACTGAACTATTTGGATATTAAGTCAAATTTTATCACATATGTATTATAATACAAGTATAGTTGTCTATAATTATATATATATATCCACATACATATGTATTCATACACAGGCAGAGGCAATTTTACACATATCTCCTAGTGTAGTTTAGAATTACTTTATCATCAGTGGACTATGAGAAATCCCATGTTTGAGTGTTCTAAACTAAAGTTACTTTAAACTAAAAATGTATTTAAAAAATGTACAAGGTTTGAAGCATCAAGATTGTTTAGGGTCAATGAGGTCATTCCTCTGGGTTCAGGTTGAAATTCCTTAAGTTAATGCAGATCAGACCCTGTCTATTCCATTTGGAGAAGCAATTTAGTGAAAATGCCTATATACCATTTGCAGATAGAAAGAGAAGCTTTTGAATACAAATTAGCTCCCTGCTTTCAAGTGACTTTGTGGTGACAAGCAAGGGAACTTTCTTTTTTTCAAAAACATTTTTTGTTGATGTTTTGGTGGGTTGATTGCTTTGCATGCCTACTACTTGGAAATCAGGATTCAGACTCAAAACACTCAGGGGCTCCATCAGTCCTTACTATGCAACATGGTGCCTCTTAAGGTCCACAGGTGAGTCTCTATATTTTATACAATCGGCTGTGTAATACTAAATGTGGATTCAGGGCAGATGTTTGATGTTGCCACATGCTCAGCTTGCTGAATACGGTAGAGAGAGTTTTCCTGCCTGTCTGACATTTTCTCTGGATAAACAGGGTCACCATGATCATCACCATAGCATTGTGTGCTTGAAATGATAACTCCAGGAAATAAAAACGAATTTTATGCACAAACATAATTCATCATATCCTCTGTTTTATGAAAAAATAAATAAGAAAATTGATGTTTCAAATTTAATGTGAGGCCTCAGAAAATTCCATGTGTGGAGTGTGAAATAAATTAGAGAAATACTGATTTTCCGCAAAAGAATAATCCTATCTGTTTGTCAGCTTGTTGCTGCATTTTTTACTCTAGAGCAGTGCTTAGAAAATAGGAATTCTTCAATAAATTTGGCAGCTAAGAGTTGGCATACATTTCTGGAGTACACTCACTTCGTTTGCGAAAACAGACTTCATGACAGAGAGAATGTTAGAGAGAATGGTTGGGTGGTGATCTCAGGGAGCAGGGCAAAGGAGGAAGAAGGAAGGTAAAGAAAGGGAGAGCCAGAAAGAATGAGGTCATGAGTAACTTATTTATGTGGACAACTGTGTCTCAGAAATGTAACATATATCTCAGGACATCCCACCACTGGTCAAGCAAGAGGAGCTACTTTCTATTGTTTCTCATAATGAGTTTGCTGAGAGTCACTCCTGAGAAGACTAAATCCTCAGTAGTCTAACAGATGCTCTAGGGAGGGAAGTATGCGTAATGCTACATACAAGACCTCCTAAAAATCTCAATTAGAATTTGGTTTAGAAGGTAGTGCACCTTCGCTGGCACCAGTATGACTGATGAATTCCTGTCTTCACTGTGCTCATACAAGGTGAGGAGAAACCACATAATGAGTACAAACATATAAGAGCCATAATGCCTTCATTTTCAAAAACATCATTCATTCTGTTGGAAAATTTATGAAACTAGCTTTTGTGGGGCCTGATAGTCAATGGAATCCTGGCACTGTGGATGGTGGGCAGGAGGATAACATATTTAAGTAGGATAGTAACATTCTATGTTAGAAAAGAAAAGAAAGTAATAACAAAGAAAACAATAGCAATGATAAAAGAAATTGGCTGTATTACATTAACATTTATCATATCACTTTGCTTTTCATAATATTTTATTGATTAATTGGGAATTTCACAACATGAACCCCAATCACATTTACTTCCTAATCCTTTCAAGTCTGCTCCCCCATACCCTATGACCTTCCCCATCATAAAAGAAGAAGAAGAAGAGACGAAGAAGAAAGTTCAATTTGTGTTACACATATGTTCATTTGTAACATCGTCAAACTCCTAGTGGTCTGCCCCTTAAAGAAAACTGAGTTCTGCCCCACCTGCACCCCAGCCAGAAGCCATTCACAGAGGAGAACTACACTCCAGCATCCTTATCACTATTTTCAAGAATTCTTTTTGATGGCTTTCTGTCTAGATTGTTACTGGTTTTGGAGGAGAGGGGAGTAAGGGTAGCGGTTATCACATAATCTTTGTATGTCCTTTTTTTTGCTCAACTATGAGTGTGCAGTCATCAATACCACAGCAAAAGTAACTTCCTTGCCCTTTACAGTCAGCAGAAGCATGGATCATGAATTTCCACTATTAGTACTTCATGAACCTCGACAATGCAAGGTCTCATGGCAAGCACAAACCACGGATATTAATACAGGCCTCAGCCACAGCATAGGCCGTGAAGACTATCATTTAAATTTAAAGTCATCCATATTCTTAAGTCAGTCACATGCCAGTTACATAAACTAAATCTTTATGAGTTATAATTTATTTAGGGCATTTACCATTAAATATTGGACAAGTTATTTGTAATATCTTTTCAAAACACTAAACTAGAATGATTTGAGATGTTAGAGTTGAATACAGTCCTCTTTCTCATAGTATTTAATGTGCTTTACATATCAGACACTAAGCACATTAGAGAGCACTGAAAAGTAACACCTTTAGTAACAGATTAATTATATTACAAACTTAGACTCAAACACAGTGTTGTGATTTTTAGGTCTCATGTCTGCAGTGGGCCTACTTGCTCCCCAAATGGGAACTCTCTTTTGAAGGATTGTACAAGTTACATGAAATGAGCCTGTTGGAGGAAGTAGAACTTTGAGGATACCCAATTTGAGATTTATAGACCATCTCTTCTCTTCATCCATCTCAGCTTTCTGTTCCATGCAGAAGTGAGAGGCAGAGTATGGCAGTCATGTGCTCTAACATCATGATAAACCTTGATAAACTCAGATTGTAGATATGTAAAAGGTCTCTGAGAACACACTTTCACCTCCTATTTCTTTGAAAAATAGAAGAGTAAGTCATTCAGTCAGAGATGTTCCTTTACTCTTTAGCCCTACCTATCATATCTCACACAAGTACCAATTTTAAAAGCTAACTCTCTGATTAAACCATCAGAGAACCAAACTTATTAGGACAAACTCTGATTGAAGGGCATAGTCAATAAAATGGTTCCCATGAGCCAATTTACCAGAGATCTGAGCCTCTTTCCTTCTAAATCACTATGTTTAACTCTAAGGAGGGTCACTGAGATGGATCAGGGAAATTACTGATGCAATTATTCCTGGAAAGGCACATGTTCCCATAATGTACCACCTGAATCAACACCTCCACTTCTTATGCTGATGATCTTCCATAGTATCCAACCATAAGTGGACTTCTAGTGGTGTTCTATAAGACACTTGTAAAGCTGTGGTCATCCTGACCCTTTCTGTCTCCAAATATGATAACTTTAAGTCAAAGCTACACTGTATTTTACCAAGAAATAGGACCTATGCTGTTTACTCATAGATAACATGACACTTCAATTACAGGCTTCTTCCCTCCTCTCTGTTTCATTATTTTCATTTCTGTGTCTGGGAAATGAAAAGAGTGACCTGGTGTCTGAACAGGTCTCTAGATCAGAGCTGGTTGGAGAGTCATTAGAATATCTCTTTACCTGTATAGTCTTGGGCAAATTGCTTAACTTTTATGAGCATTGATATGTACAAATATAACAAGAATCAAAAATACTCACATGCCACTTTCTTTATGAAGTTTAAAGAACCAGAAAGGGACTTAGTTGTAAATATATATATATATATATATATATATATATATATATATATATATATATTAATTTCCTTCAAAAGAGGAGATAAGATGAGAGCTGTACCTAAGCTTTATGAATACATGGCTTGGGTTGAACCTAGAGTATTTCTATCTAACTATTCCTAGGCCTAGACTTGGAAGCTTCTACCCTTTGTACAATCTAATCTTTTGCAAGTCCAGATCTTGAAGTCTTCAGCTTCCAGTATCCATCTGTTAACCTAGGCCAAGAATGATTTCATTCTCTGAGACTTACTGCTGAAAAGCTCACACTTTCCAGCTCTTTCTGAACTCTGACTATGAAACAGAAATTTATTTATCAATTTTAGTTATTAGTAAGTATAAATTTTAAGATAAGGCCAGTGGAGCCACCACCAGCTTGGCAGAGCAGTGGGTGACCTGGCCCGCCTTAACCAGTTGCCTGATTTGTTCTGGGGTAAGAGCCCCCCGCCCCCCCCGGACCGAGAGTGGTCTACACTATCTGTAACCTAAACTCTGTTAACAAATATAAGTTGTTATATTAGGTGGGTAGGATTACCAGCATCTTGGCAGGGTTCTAGGAAAGTCCAGGAGTCCGGGAGTTGCCAGGACTGTTTGGACTGAGGGCCTATAAGCTGCCACAGTCCTTTCCCCAATAATTAAATACACCAAGACTTTTTAATATTTCAACGCTTAACCCTTAGCTTGGCAGAGTCTCACTTAGCTCCTCTAAATTAACCTGGATCACCTAATCCCAAACCGCCATGTGCCTGTGATTACCTTCCAGCATTCTCAAAGATGTCTATCTCCTTCTATGTCTCCTGGAAGAAATAAAGATTCTCTGTGTAAACCACAGGGTTCCTGTTCTAATCTCATGAAGTACTGCCTTCCTATACTCTTTCTGCCCAGCTAATTGGTTATCAGCAACTTTTATTAACCAATCAAGAGAATGCCTCAGAAGGGGCCATAACAAGATCTCAGCAATGAAATCAGCCTATCAGAAGCAATGTTATTAAACTTTCCCCAACATGACTGGCTGGTTTACCTTAGCTGTTCTGGTTCACAACTCCTCACCAAGCTGACTGACTCACACTTACATCTCTTTGTTTCTCACTGAATTTATCTGCTTATAAAACCTGCCTCTGAATTCAATGAACTGAACTGCACAAACTCAACTACATTTAGTTCTACTGTACTCCTGAAATCTATTGTACTGCCTCCAGGAGCTCCACCTCTCTGTATCTTCTCTTTCCTGTCTTTGTAAGAGTTGGACGTATCCTATCTATGACTCATTCTATCAAATATTTCTCTGATTTTTCACTTTGTCCCTCAATTAGAAGACACTTTCAAACATGGCTGATTCCTTCTAGAAACATACCTTACTTTACCTTAATTCCCTTTCTTCCATTGTTAGGGATTAAAGGCGTGTACTAAGGGAGTATCTGTATTCTAGCCAGATCATATTGTAATCCAGGACACGTCTGCCTTCTGGCAAGATCATGTAGACCCAGAAGGACTTTGGATATGAACCCTTCCCAGAGCAGTCATGTTGTTGGATTAAAATTCCTCTAAATTCAGTAAATAAGGGAAAAATGCTCTCCTTCCATCCTGCTCTAGGTGTTCCCTTCATGTATTTGATGTATATTTAAAAATATACAATGTCCTTTTGTTGGGTTACTTCAGTGTCCACTGATACCGCCAAAGTTATGTTTTCTCTACTGTCCCTCTGGACCCCATTTTCTTAAGAGAGTTGTCTTGTCTTGCCTCAGTGGAAGATGTGGCACTTAGTCCTGACCCAATTTGATGTGCCAGAGTGGGTTGGTACCAGGCTAGGGGAGTCGTACATGGGAAGTGGTTGGGAGGGTAGGACTGGGAGAAGGAGATTTAGGGGAATTGTGGTTGAAATGTAAAATAAGCAAATAAATAAATTTAAATTAAAGATTTCTTAATAGAATGTTTAAATACCCAGATACAAGACAAGGGGCCTGATGGCAGGGTATCTGAGCTGTGTCCTATCCTACAGTTTATCTGCTGGAGTATCCTATCTTTATAACTACTCTCCTTTGTGAACTTGAGTGACCTTTATGTCATTTATCTATTCTGGGATGCACAAATAACCCTGAGAAATCTCTTCAGATGTTATTGACTTAAAAGACATTTTCATTGTTCCCCTTGTATAGCAAAATGTGAGAAAAGTGAACATTCACCTAAAGTCAAAGCCATGATGCCATTTCCTTGAAGAGGAACAGCCTGGGTTTTAGTTAGTTTGTTTGTTATTGTATTTGTTTGTTTTCTGGCTACTCAAAGACCAAGTTAAGAGTCTCCTTCTGCTTCTTGCTAGAATGGATAGCATTTCTGGTCAGTAGGGGTTCAATGGCCCTCTGTCTAACAATTTCTGTCAAGTTGGTAAAACAGGCTCTGGAATAAAATACAATATGATGCAGCTGTGCTTGGAATATGATTCATGTAATTTGGACTTGAAGATTTTTCTTTATCACTGAATATTTCCTAAGCTACTATTCGGTGGCATAGGAAACCACACTTAGTCTTCAAGAAAACCTGTGGTTCAAACATAATAAAGCCAAAGGCTGTGAAACTAAAAATCTATTGAAATTTTCTCAGCATCTTATTATGTGAGTACATAAGGAGTGCTCATCCATCACAGAATTAGCATCACTTATGTCCACTGATTCTGCTTTGTGGCATACATAGCACCCTCTGATCAATCTCTGTGACTATCTTAAGAGTTAACATTGATTTAAAAGGAGTAAGGTTCTACTCTTTAGTAAGGCTGGTTCATGAGAACCATTTTACTGAGTATGCCCCTCCTCAGAGTTTGTGATAATATGTTTATTTCTTTACAGTGGTTTAATCAGATAGTTCTTAAAATTGGTGATTTGTGTGACATATTAAATGGAAGGTGAAAGATTGTCTTTTGTGCTCTTTAAGGGGACACTATTACATTCATTTGAGACCCATGATATTTACTCATTTTTAAGGTGCAGAAAAATGAAGTAAAAAGATCCATTAATCTGCTAGGAATCAGAACCATATGTGGCAAAAATAAGTAAGCATTTGGAAACATTATGAGGTTCTACACTTTTGAACTGACATCTAGTCCCATCATATAACTTTACACAGAATTAACTAGAAGCTTTTGAAATGTATTTTATATGCATATATATATAATATGATAAATACATATATTATTTTCCAATTCAGGAACCCAAGAAATGTATGCTTTTGGATGAAATGGCATCTCCAATTACCCAAAACTAGCAAAGGAGCTTCTCTCTCTTGTTCCTTTTGGTTCTTCTCATCTAGTTTGATTTAATATGTATTTTAATTTTATTTGCTCTTTTATGTGTGTACCATATGTGTTGAGGTGTCCATAGAGGTCAGAAGATTGTTTCGATTCCCTAGAGCCAAAATTATAGGCCATTGGCAGCTTCCTGACTTGTGTGCTAGGAACTGGACTTGGGTCCTCTGGATGAACAAGAAGCACTCTTAATCACTGAGCCATCTCTGTATCCCCTCATAAAGTTCTAAGTGCAGCAGAAACACAAACTTTTGGGTCAAGAGTAAGGATATTCCCTGGGTAGGGATTGCCTGGTTCTTTTACTTTGTGTGTGTGTGTATAATTCATATTATCACTATTCATCAAATGAATGAGCTCAATATACTAAGTCATATGTAGTTCTTCATCTGTATTATAATAAGGCTCTTAACTACTTCAAATATGTTTACTTGTTCTATTTATTAAATTTGTATCTCTTTGAAAATCTAGATCCTCAACTGATTAAGACGAATATAGTGGCACTCTCCTCTGATTATTTTAACGTTACTTTAATTGAATGCCACAGAAAATAGTTCTCTATCAATTTATCACTGTCAGAAAATGAAGAAACTCACTTGTCCTTATGCTTATTTACAAAATTACTTATTTTTATTGCATTTATTAAATAGTATGTGTGTGTGTGATGTCTATGCTGCAAGTATACATGTGGCGATTAGAGGAGGAATTGTGGGACTCTATTCTCTCCTTCCACCAGGGCCCAGGGATCAAATGCAAGTTGTCAAGTTCACATCAAGCACCCGTACTCACTGAGCAATCTTGTGATTCTATTATTTATTTATGAATTTTAATAGAAATATTTTTACATCAACAACAAAAAAATGGAAAGAAATTTTAGCTGAGATTCTAAATGGATTCAACACCAGAGGCTCTTAAAATAGGTTCTTACTTCCTACTTAGATATTAGCATTCCAGATTTGTGTCTAATATTGAGTTTTAGCTATTGCTTCTTTTACAGAATTTGACAATAGCATTGCACTTTATTAGGTTATGTCATGTTATGTTACTGAGTTATACTACTAAACACAATAATATCAGAAACAATGTAACTGAATACATAGTATCCCAGAGAATGAGAACAGAAAATGAAACTGGGCTAAGCAGAGATATTTTTGTCTGTCACTTAATAAAAGTCTGGGAAAATTAATAATGGAACTAAGATCCTTTCCTTATTCAAGACACTCAAGAAATAGGAAATGTAGGGGAAGAAAAGAGGTATGGAGAAACATGAATTCAGTCTTGAGAGTTTTAAATAGATGTTTCTCTCTCTCTTTTTAATTCTTAAAGGTCTCTGTATTTGTATTTGGGAGCACTAAAAATAAGTAGGGGACTTTTCTTGGTGTCTTTCAGCACTTGAGTTTTGCTGGGTAAGGTATCTGCATTCCACTGCTCAGCACAATGTTTTTGCCTTAGGCCAAAACAAAAAAACACTTATCTTCAACCTGGGAGCCGCATCATGAAGGTGAGG
>CAJQZJ010001896.1:3066791-3080097 GCA_907164525.1 Lophiomys imhausi | reverse complement strand
ACGTTTAAAGTCAGATCTAATGGCTTCAAAGAGACAAATAACTGAAATTGCTTTTAAGGTGTGGAGCAAGAGAGAAGCTGAGCAATGTCTCAGATTTGGGAGTAGGTTAGAGGTTCTGTGTTTGGGGGAAATGTTTAGTGTGAAAGGAAGTTCTGTCTGGTTTTCAAGTGCAGATACTTTAGCAGACTAGTACTTGGAAATAAACTGTTACTTCTTGTGTTTTGTTGATAGGCAGTGCAGATTTCTTAACTTTTGATTGATGGAAGCAGAGTAGCTGATTTATTTTATTTTATTGATGTGTTTATTCATTTTTACAGAGGAGAGTGAATCCCTTTGCTCCTTTAAGGATGGTAACGGGGTATAGGGCTGCTGAAGAAAGAATAGGTGTAAGCATCAGGCAGCACTGGCTAGAGGGGTTAAGGACTCACCTATATAATATTTTATGCTAAAGTGTTTGAGTGTCATCTTACTGAATGAGTAAAACTGGTAGCCTAGCATGGTGGCACATGCCTTTAATTTCAGCACTTGGGAGGCAGAGGAAGGTGGATCTCTTTGAGTTCTAGGATAGCATGGTCTGCAAAGTGAGTTCCAGGACAACCAGAGCTGTTACACAGAGTAGCTTTGTCTCAAAAATCCAACCAACCAACCAAACAAACAAAAAATGAGTAGACCGAAGTAGCCCTAGACTCTGATAACAAGGGTTTTTCTTACTGCTATGAGGACGTTGAATGTTCAGGAAGATTAAAATAAGGGCCAAGTTCAATCTCACATTGCTGTAAAGATAAAGCTCATGTCAAAAAACAAACAAGGATTCAGAAAATTCAGGGCATCTGAGACATAGATCTAAACTCTGTAACACAGCATCCTTCCTGTCCATTCAGGAATGTACGTAAATTCATACAAAGAAATTGGCTTTTGGTTGGTTGGCTTGTTTGGGCATGGACTGGTGGGTAAGTGACACGAATGTCATGCTCGAGAGATACAAGCTGACTTTTGCAGTAAGGAAAATCATGCATTTGAGGACCTGTACTCAGGCACCACACTCTTGCAATTTTATCCTGACTTCTAGGAGCTAAAGAACCTTTAAGCCTCAGGTTCCTCCTCAGTGTGTGTGTGTGTGTGTGTGTGTGTGTGTGTGTGTGTGTGTGCCAGTTTTAGATGCACTACAGGCAATTATGAGGATTCATTGACCATCCTCATAAAACTGTGTGGCCCATGGTAGCTATTCTTGATATATGAATAAGAGAGAAGATAAAGGGAACACTTACAGTGTTAAATTAAACTATTTTGTGCATATTAAATTGTGATGACACACTATTCAGATTTTTAACAACTCATCTGTGCTATTTTGCATCCAGTGTGAACATTTTCATGACTAATATGTATTTTCCCTTATTCTCAAAAGTTGAAATGCTATTTTCTTGATTCTGGCTGAACGACCCTGAGTACTCACAACCTTTCTTCAAGCTTATGAGAACTGGCAAGTAACTGGCCCCCTTCTGTGTCAGGAGCTGGCACTGCCAACACATCTTCTGAATGTGATCCTCGGGCCTTGGCATCAAAGGCACAGTTTCTTGCTTTAATTAAGCTGAGATGCATTCCTACACATGACAGCTGCAAAGATGTATTCTCCTTCCAGTTGAAAGTTGGAATACTTAACATTGCATGGACTTCATTTTAACTACTTTTTTTGTGGCTCTTGTCCCTCTACTGTACCATGGTGGTTCCAGGAGAGAGCATATGGCCCAGTAATTCTTTAAAGCTCATTTTATGGGCCATTTTTGAGCACTTCCTGCTGGCCTTTGGAACAGAGCCTTGTTTGTGACTGCATTTTTGCTTATGTTTCTGCCAAAAGCTTCCAGAAAAAAAAAAAGCAATAAAACCACAGGACCCTATAAGCTATGGTCATCAGAATAGCTTAATGAAAGCAACTTCAACAATTGAGGTCTTTAACAGCAACCAGCACTGCAGGACTTAAACCTTGAACACAAGGACAGCCTGTTCAGGTCACCTATGTGGTTTATGGGAATATCTCAAAATGCTATAGAATTTGAGACGACCTCAGCGAATGATCTCACAATGAGCTATTTTTCTCTTAAGCAAAAAAAAAAAAAAAATTGATAAGGTAAAAATAGAAATTGGTGGTTTTCCCTGACCCCTTCTGGGAAAGAGCCAGCTCTAGACATTTTAAAGGTATTATATAGCAGAGAAAATAGTTGTTGGATGCTCACATGTCTACATAAATTCATTGGCTCTTGCCTCAAATTTTATGTCAACTAAATTGTAATTTTCAACTGGCTGAAAGATATTTGAAATACAGACTGGATATAGAAAAATATGCCTGTTGAACGGGCATTCATGTAAGTCAGCATCTAATATGAATAAGACAAAATTATGTCTCGACTATGATCTATGTCTCTTACACAGCTTTAATATCTGAATTATAAATTAAAACCTATGAACCTGTCACATTTTGCATCAGCTGTGTTTTGATAGCTAGCAGGATTAGTTGACTTTTGATGAGAAGGTGATTTCCTTCATGGTAGCTAATGGAAAGCCCATTGTAATCACAAGATTCTCAGAGAAATTATTCCACCAATTGAAGTCATTTACTTGGAAGTGAAAAATAATGATTATGATATCAAGGGTCTTATTAACATAGTTATTCTGAATTTCTGAAATAATACTGGAAGCATGACTCAGTTTTCTAGGGGTAAGAGGATGGCAAAGTGACACCAGAAATATGCAATCCAAAGCTTCTTAAGTTTTTCGTCACTCACTTAGACAGTGTTATTCTTTCTGTGTGACCACTAAAAAGGAATAATAATTTAATGATACCAGTCAAATGTAATAGTAAAGGGGGACAAAAATACTCTTAGACTAGCCACCTCTTAGGTGTACAAGAAGTGGAAACAACATGGTCTATCTATTTACTTTTAGTCTTGAAATATGGTTAGGGAGCTTCTTATTGAAAGTGATGCAAAGCTAAGTCATAAAGAGGTTAAGGCAACAACTTCCTTTATTCAGTGCTGGAGACTGAACCCAGCACTTCTGCATGTTAGTCAAGTGTTTACCAATGCTCTGTGATCCTAGCCATACTATTTCATATTGATAACACCAAAAATCATATTATCACTTAAATTTCGGCATAACCAAAGAAGAAATGGAATGGATATGATTAATAATACTCTACAAAATACATACTGTACACCCCATATTATCAACTAGCACACAGCTAATGACCATTGATCAAGAGTACATGGAGAAAGAGGCACAATTATAGAGGATAAATAGATTCCATCCTGGGGAAAATGTTCATTTTAAAAAGTATGGAACAGGTGCTGGAGAGATTGCTAAGTCAATAAAGTATTTGACTTGTGAGCACAAGTACCCAGGATCCATCACCAGAATCCCTATAAATAAATCCAAAAGTGATGGCTTACACTTTCAATGATTATTATTAATTTTAACTATGTACCCTTTCTATTTTAGTATATTCTATACATATATTAATTTCAGAACCTAAAATATAATCAGAGCAGTGACTTCTTTGCACTATGAATTCTGTGCATCTAGAATTTTAGTCTCATTTATTTTTCTTTGTGTAAGGAATGGCTTGCCTTTACCCACATATCCAAACTTATCATCACATTATCCATCAGATCTGTACTTCTTCAATTCCTTTGAAGGATGCCTGAGAGTAAAAGATTAAACTACAACAATAAGGAGATTGTTCCACAAATGCCTCAAACACAATAGAACTTTACTTGTGGTTCTGATTCACACAGCTAACTTAAAAAATAATTAAACTAATTTTTAATGTCTCATGTGTTTATACAACATATATTGATCATATCCATCCATTACTACCACCATCTACTTCCGCCTAGAGATACCAGTCCATCACCTGTTCAGCTTCTGTCATCTTACTACTTTGTTGTTAATAATGCATAGAATTGAATTAATACTCTGCATATGATCATGTATGTGTGTGGCTGTCCTCTAGGGCGTGATCCACATCCAGTAACCACATTCCCAAAGTGGAATGATTATCCCCCCTTCAGCAGCATCACCTAACAGCAGCTCCCTCACTCATGCTGGAATTTTGATAAGGTTGATCTTGTGTGGGTAATCATGGTGCTGTGATTTGATGTGCAACAACCATGTTGTATCGAGATGTCTTCATGTTCTAGCTGTCTTCTCCCTTACTTCCACAATGTTCTTTGAACTTTGGATGGGGAAGTTGAAATATGAACACCCACAACTGAATGTTTATAGTTATTTGTACTTG
Source organism: Lophiomys imhausi (assembly GCA_907164525.1). Lineage (NCBI taxonomy): Eukaryota > Metazoa > Chordata > Mammalia > Rodentia > Muridae > Lophiomys > Lophiomys imhausi. Next base: position 3,075,806 of record CAJQZJ010001896.1, on the reverse strand, counting down.
GTACTTGGACCAGGTAAGAGTTTCTGCATTATCCACTACCTACTCCCAAAGAAGCTTCTTTGACCGAAGTTGAAAGATGTACAAGTCTATGTTATAAACAAATATTTAGATGGCAGTTTTACAGCATGGCCATTTAGCAAACCAAAAACAGTATGTTTCTCCCTTAAGGCCTATAATTTCCTCAGTCATGAGGTTTGACCAGGGTTATAGTACCTGGCATTAAATCCTCCCCAACACCCTGTGAAGCAGGCCTCATATTTAATTTCAAAAACAGTTAGTTGTTTCACAATAGTCATACTAACATTGTGCCAAAAAGTACATTTTGCCTGGGTGGCCAGTTCTGTAGCCTGCAGACTCTAGTATTGAGTAAAACTGCTGGTGTCTTTTGTCCATTAGCTGTCTTTATAATACCCCCAGCACTAAGTAAGCTACCCTCGAAGGAGAATAGTGTCCTGCTCAGGTCAAGGTTGATTTCTTTATGTTCTGTAACCAAAGTGAGGGGTATCTTCAGCAATAGGGTCTCACGTAGTTATGGTAGGCAACCAAGAGAAATGATCACAACATGTCACAGAGTCTCTTAAATACCCAGATAATAGTATTTCTTTCATCTCTAAAATGTACATTCTACATGGAAGTGACTTCATGAATGTTTTTACAGATCAGTCTCAAACACAGGCTGTTTCTTTCTGTTTGGTGTATATGCCTACAAAGAAACCTGGTGAATTTATCATCTAGTAAGAGGAATACATTTGAGTCCAACTTTGCCACTACAGAAGAAGGAAAAATACTTCTTCACAGACACCAGACTCTGCTTCAAACCATTAAAGAACATTCCTGTCCTTTAGAAAGTGATCAGTTCACTGAATGAATAAATTAGCGAATGAATTAATGAATGAATTTTACCAATGAAGACATTGATGTTTAGAGGGGATCTAGTATTTGCCTATTCCTGGAGTCTGCTTGACTTTTTCCAGGAATAATGAAAGACTTAAATATTAACTTTATGACTTATGAAGATTTTTGTCCACCTCTGAATTTCTAGGGTTGCTTGGTGCAGAAAAATTACATCTCACATACGTTCAAGAATCAGCTTTGTAAAGGGACATAGAGAATATACAGAATGTACTTTCTGTCTCACTGGTTCTTTCAATGGCAGCTTGGTCTCTGTGTCAATATATCCTAAATCTGACACATTGTCTAACCATCAAATTATCTGAGCAACTGATAATATGAGAAGTTAGACTTCAGGATATTGGCTGCATATCCTTTTAAACATACTTCATCTGGGCATAGAAAATATATATTAGGTTTAGAGGATTACCTGCTGAGTTACAAACTGAAAGAATAAAACTAAAGAGATACTGAGTAGTCTTAACAAACTAGTTTATCACAAACTCTGTTGAATTATATCAAAAAAGAAGATAGAAAGAAATGGAACACTTTGGTAATGAACCATCACTGCAGTTAAATTAAAATTAGCTACATATTCTGGTCTGTCAAATATGAGTATCTGTTACTCACAACAATTCAAACAACTTCTTAAGATATCCAGATTTTTCTAGATTTCTTCTGGAAAAAAAAGGAATTCTGAACATGTTTTCTTTATTTTTAAAGATATTGAAGATTTTGAAACCAAAACCAGAAGTACAGTGTCCGTCCGAGAAGGTCAAGGTGTGGTGCTCCTCTGTGGTCCACCATCACATTTTGGAGGTAGGTTGTGGGTAGTATGTGACTGCCAATCCACGGGCTCCCTCAGCCGATGAAGGAGGATATAAGATCCTAGAATCTTTGACATCTTACCATGCAATCAGAGGAATTACAAAAGCTCCAAGAAGGGCACCAACTACATACACAGTCTTGCAACCCAAGAGTATCTTTTAAACTACCTTTTCATTTAGCTACTAAAAATATGACCATGAGAAGATGAAGCTAGAAGCTGTAAAAAGTGTTGCTGTCATGGCTTTGTTTGAAACTGAATGCCTGACATAACTCTGTGACCACATATCATGATAGTGTATAAGCCACTAACTCCCATTGAGGCTCAGCTTCCTCATATATGGAATCAGGCAAACATTACTAATAATGGCAAATATCTCAATTAACTTTATTTATATAATGGTCAGTACCTTATTAAAAATAAAATGTAAAATTATCATTTTATTTTTACATTGCCTCCATGTAGAAGCAAATTCCCACACTCTTCTTGGTCTTCTCACATTAACTATGAAAAAAGAGAGTTGTCCTATGTAGGCACTCTCGCTCCCATACCCTCACATGAGCCACTAATGCCTGTTCATATTAACCTCCTTTGCAAAATTGAGAGAGTCTTGAAAAGAGAGAGATAAGACAGATATTTGAAGACCAAAGGCAAATTTGTATTCCTAATGTTGAACTAAATCTTATTTATAAAGCTTTAAAACATTTTATTTTTATTTTCATTTTATGCAACCTTTGTGATGTGCTGCCACAAAAAGCAAATTAACTTAATTAGAAGCTAACAGTATATTTTCCTCACTACTAACAAATGTGGCATTCTGCACACCTGACGTGTTAGAGAAGACTTTCCAGGCACACAATGCTGTCTCAGCATAGTTACATTCCTCTACAGAATGCAAACATAGCTTCGGCTTTTTGACAGTATTTAGTTGAAAAAAAAAAAAAACACTTATTGGAAATTCTGTTCTACTATCATAACCTGATAATAAAAGTCAGAAAGCACTAGGTCCTTTATTACCCTGACCACATTAAAAGATTCCTGATGATATTGAAAACTTTTCCAACTTGGTTTAATCATATATGATAGAAATGTAAAACAATTATAAGTAAACTGGTTCCACATGTGAAATGAAAACCCAAACAGCAGCTGAGGAAGATAGATGTTCTCTTGTTACTTTGTCACCTTCCAATGAGAAAGGGTGTTCTGATCTTTTAAAGCAAAAAACCTTCACTGTCATGTCATGAGTCCTATAAACTAAGTCAATGGATAACACAAAATATATTAAAGTAAGAACTTCATAAGGAACAAAGCTCTTGGATTGAGTGAAGGAAAACTTTACAATTTACATGGGGAATCATTTGCATGATTCCATGGTTATCAGTCAATGATGCACTCTGGGTATCACAACAGTTTCCTCCTGAATAGGTTTAGTCTTCAGTGAGAGTGAATTTATCACTCTCGTGATGGTGTAATATTCTTTTGCTCTTTTTTGTTGATCATAACATATCTTTGTGTCTTTTCTTGTCTTCTGCTACATTTCTCTTCACTGATGTGTTTTCATTAAGAGATTTTGTATTCCCCTGATTAGATTTATTCCTAAGTGTCTACAGTTCACTTGTTTAGGATTTTTCCCAATGGAATTGTTTTCTGTCTTTCTTATAAGAAAACTATTGATTTTCATGTGCTGTATTCTGCTACTTTGCGCAATTTTTTTTTTATCAGTGCTGGAAGTCTTTTTGTAGAATCTCTAGAGTTTTGTAAGTACAGTATCATACTATCTACAAAGAGGAATAATTTAATATTATCCTTACTTGTTTTCATCCTATTTTGTTTATTTCTCCTGCTTGATTGCCATGGCTGGCATTTCATACTATATTGAGTAACTGTGGTGGTCATCTTTATATTACTGGTTCTAGAGGAGAAAATGTTTCAATATTTCTCACTAATGACATTAGCACAGATTTGTCACCTGTGGGTTTTCAGTTATGCTGATGTTGCACTTTTATATCCAATTTTTTCAAGTATTATAAATATATATCTAATTTATTTGGGTGTGTGTAAGTGTGTGTTCCATGAACAAAATTATTTCTAATTCTATGTAATGATATCAATATTACTTCTCTTAAAACCAATTATAGACATTACAGTGACAGAAGATCATAAAAGCTTATGCTTTTTAGAACAAATTGTATGTAACTTAGTTTTGTGCCTTTCGTTCCACACATAACAAGAACAGTAAGTACAGTAATTCTACATCAAGGGATAAGTCATAATAAGGTCAATATTATTATTATATCTGAATGTGTTATATTGTTCATCTAGTATGTTCATGGAAATATGTACAAAACATCCCTCAACCATAGATGTCTGTGAAATATACTTTAATGAGTTTCATAAAGAAACATTCTACAAACACAAGAAAAAAAAATAACAAGTTTGAAATCTAAAAGTCTGTCTGGAAAAGAAGGTCTCTGGATCCAAAAGCAAGACATGAAAATGAGTTCATGGGTTTTCCATATAATTATTGACTAGTAACATACCAACATAACAATGTAAGTTTTGTGGAACATAGCCATTCAGGCAGAATAGCTTCAATTTTCATTAGATAAGTTGTGCCTGATTGCCACAGACCATCACGGCTGGACTATTGATATTACTTCAGAAAATGAAGGGTTTGGGATGACACTGGACCTTCATCTGAGATTCTAACTACCCTTCCTAAACATTCGTATGCAATTCTGCTCTAATTGCACATGGTCTTGGCTGGGGTTGTATCCATAGAGATAAATTTTATAATCTAGAAATGTTATTGGGAAGGATATCCTTCTACATGACTATATAGAATTCATCATCTATGTTGGGTGCAAACTTTACTGTGCTACTGCTTTGATGACATTATTACTCCTGCCAATAACCCCTACCTGTAATCTGTAAGTATTCACAATAACTCTTTGGTTCCATAGTGTGAATTTTGGTGGATTTGTAATTTGGTTTGTCTTTGAGACTTTATGAGGGTACAACAGACAGTGTTTAGGATTCCCATAGGAAAATTTTTTTCCTGTAGTATTATAATGTAAAACACCATAACATAACATGAGAAATAAACCTGATATAAAATATACTATAATATAACATGATAAAATAACAGCAATACGACATAAAATGTATATTTCTGATGGAACAAATATGATTAAGAAATTATTGTTCTTCCTTTTGAGTGAATAAAATAAATCTAATTTCTAGCAATAATGTTCTGTGAAATTTTTCTCCTCAATTTTATCAAAATCAAAATTATAGGCATGCACTCCCTCTGGGAGAACACAGGAGGAGTTTAGGGTTATTGAAGTTATTCTATCAGAAAATGGACCTGTGAAATGGTTTAGCAGCTCATGGGCTTATATTGAAAGCAATAATGATATGGGCTATAACTTCAATATATAATATTTTATTAAATCAGAAATAATTATTTGCATTATCTCTCATTTAATCCTATGATATCTATATCATTAAGCTTCTTGTCTCTCAAACATATACCTAAGAAAATACATATTTAAAGATTAGGAGCTTGTTTGGGAACATAGCTTTTGGATTGCTCTTCAGCCCTTGATGGCATTGGCATGAGGCATGTGGCACAGTAAATTTCTCCTTCATGGCCAGTATATAAAAAAAGAAAAAAAAGAAAGGATGTAGGATCATAGTGTACTCTTTGTGGCCATAACTCAAATAACCTAAAGACCTTCCATTAACTTATCTCTATCCAAGAGGTCCATTACTTCCCTGTACCACCACTACATTGTGTAGGCTTTTATTTGGGTGGACTACTGGGGTGCATTTAATATTGAAACCATAGATATTTATGTGATTGTGAGTTCTGTGATGATTAGATTCTTCCCTTGTTCACATAATTTTTGGTACTCTGACTTTAAATTGTTTCAAAAATATGGCTGGAAAGATGGACCAGTGGTTAAGAGAACTGATTGCTCTTCCAGACTTGGGCCCTGTACCCAGGACCCAGTGACAGTTCACTACTGTTGTAGGGCGTCCAAAACTATTTTCTCTATATACATGCAAGCCAAGCATTCATACATGTAAAATAATAATGAAACACATAAAAATATTTCAGAAAAAAAAATTAGTTTTAACTGGAAGTTTTGTAAAATGACCCTAACAGGGACTATGCTGCACATCCAATTATAAAACTTTATTTAGAATCCCCTTCAAATTCATTCTATGACCCATTCACCCTGATACCTAAATGACACAAAGACCCAACAAAAACAGATAATTCCAGACCAATTTCCCTCATGACCATAGATGCAAAAATACTAAATGAAATATTTGCAAACCGAATCCAAGAACACATACAAAGTATCATACACAGTGTTCAAGTAGTCATCATCCCCTGAATACAGGGGAGGTTCAACATATGAAAATCCATCAACATAATCCACCATATAAACATGCTGAAAGAAAAAATCTTCATATGGAATAACAAAAAACCCAGAGAAGCTAAATAAATTCTGTAAGATTAAAACAAACAAACAAACAAAAACATCGGGAAGTATCACCATCCAAGATTTCAAGCTATACTACAGAACAATAGCAATAAAAATAGCATGGTACTGGTATAGAAACAAACCAGTTGATCAATAGAATCAAATCAAAAACCCAGAAATGAACCGACACACCTTTGGTCACTTATTTTTTGACAAAGAAGCCAAAACCATACAATGGAAAAATGAAAGCATCTTTAACAAATGGGGCTGGTCTAACTGGATGTGAACATGTAAAAGAATGCAAATGGGCCTATATATGTCACCTTACATAAAACTTAAGTCCAATTGGATCAAATACCTTAATATAAAACTGGACACACTAAATCTAATAGAAGAGAAAGTAGGGGAAAGCTTCCAATTAATTGGCACAGGTTACAACTTCCTGAACAGAACACTAATAGCTCAGGCTCTAAGACAACAATCAATAAGTGGTATCTCATGAAGCTGAAAAGATTCTATAAGGCAAAGGACACTATCATTAGAGCAAAATGGCAACCTACAGATTGGAATAAGATCTTTACCAACCCACATCTGACAGAGGGCTAATATCCAAAATTTATTTAAAAAAAAAAACCTCAAGAAATTAAACACCAAGAAACCAAATAATCCAATCTAAAAATGGGGTAAAGAGCTAAACCAAGAATTCATAAAAGAAGAATCTCTAATGGCTGAGAGACACTTGAAGAAATGCTCAACATCTTTAATCATCAGAAAAGTGCAACTCAAGACAACTCTGAGATTCCATCTAACACCTGTCAGAATAGCTAAGATCAAAAACGCAAATAACAGCATATGCTGATGAGGTTGTTGATAAAGAGGAACACTCTTCCATTGTTGGTGGGATTGCAAACTTGTACAACTACTATGGAAAACAGTCTGGCGATATCTTAGAAAACTTGGAATAGCTCTACCTCAAGACCCAGCCATACCACTCCTTGGCATACATCCAGATGATTTCTCACCATACCACAAGGACATCTCCTCAACTATGTTCATAGCAGCTTTACTTGTAATAGCTAGAAATGTGAAACAACCCAGATGTCCCTCAATTGAAGAATGGATTAAAAAAAAAAACTGTGGTACATTTACACAATAGAATACTATTCAACTATCAGAAATAAGGAAATCATGCAATTTGCTGCCAAATGGATGGAACTAGAAAAGCTCATCCTGATTGAGCTAACCCAGATCCAGAAAGGTGCGCATGGCATGCATTCACCTGTAAGTGGATTTTAGACATATAGTACAAGGTAACTTCCCTACAACCAATAGACCAAAAGGAACAGGAACATGTACTTTTTTACTGTTGGGGGGCACTTTGCCCCAATGGAGCTACCGTGTAGGTCCCCAGTGAAAGAGGAAGCTCTTAGCCATTATATGACTGATGAACTGAGGTGTGCTGAGATGTGGGAGTCCACCACACCAATGGAGTAGGATAGGTGGAAGATGAGGTAAAGGGCAGGAGGGTGGGACAAAGAAGGGTAGAGGGAGGGAGCTGTGAAGGAGCTGTAACTTGAAATAATAAATTAATGTAATAAAAATAAATAAAATAATGAAATATCACCTTTACACTGAGATAGTGGTTTTCACCAAAGGAGAATCTGCCCCTTTACTTTGGAGATATGGAACTCTCAATCCTGCTTTCTTTAAAGTTGTGATTTTCTAATTTTTTTAAAGGAACTAATTCTCTCTGGTCCAATTTTTAGTCTGGTAGAACCATTGACTGGGTTTCAGTGGTTCAGATCAACTGTGCCTGTGGGAGAAAGATTGTACTATTATGTGAGCCTAGTGTTTGTAGTCACATTGATAAAAATGTTGACAATTTAACTTAAATGGAAAAATCACTGCCAGAAAATGCTGAAAATTATGTTATTAGAGAAAGAGAGAGAGAAAGAGAGAGAAGGCACCCACATTATGACCAACCTGCCTATCAGTTACATATGTGTATGGGGCCTATATCCAGTTCATTTATGCCCTTTGAATGATGATTTAGATTCTGTGAGCCATCATTGACATAAGCTAGTGACTCTGTTGGTTGTCTTTTGGATTTATCTCCTCTGAGTCTTTCTATCCTTCCCCCTATTCCTCCACATGATACCCCACGTTTTGCCTAGTGTTTGGCGGTAAGTCTCAGCTTCTGTTTGGATCCTCTGCTGCATGGGGATTCTTGGAGGACAGTTATGCTATGCTCCTGTTTGTAATCATAACAGAGTATCATTAATAGTGATAGGGGTTGGTTATTTCCTTTGGAGTAGGTCTAAGGTTGGGCTGTCATTGATTGGTCATTCTCTCAATTTCTGCTATATCTTAGAAAGTGGGGCTGTCTCTGGCAAGGACTATGAGGCCTGATTTTTGATCACTTCACCCAATAGGGTTGTGGTGCGTTGATTCAATGGAAGAGGAAGCATTCATACTGATGTGACACCATATGCTGGGGTGGGGCTGTTAAGGGGGAAAGGAGGAACTCCCGCTTTCTATGGAGAAGGGTAAGAAGGATGGGAGAAGTGGGTAGGAGAGCAGGAACCAGAGGAGGGGAAGGAGTAGGCTTGGTTGGGATGTAAAGTGAAAATTAAGATAAAATTAAATTAAATTTTAAAAAAAGAAAGAAGAAAATTATACTGAGAAAAGGGGCACAATTTTATATCTCTTTCAACCTAGTTGGTGTGTCTTCTGTTTCTAGAGCAAATAAAAGTGGTGGAAAATCCTACTTTCAAATATTTTAGAGCCTTTAATTTTTGTTTC
>CAJQZJ010001896.1:3021480-3064531 GCA_907164525.1 Lophiomys imhausi | reverse complement strand
TATTCTTTATATATATATATATATATATATATATATATATATATATATATATATATATACTTTATTTTTTATTTCTTCAAGTTACATCTCAGTCACAATCCCTTCCCTACTCCCCCCTCCTGTCGCACCCTTCTACCCTCTTCCCTCCAACACCTCCCCCTTTCAGTCCAACAAATGGTTCCTTCTCTTATAACAGCAAATACTATACAAAACAACAGAAGTAAGTATGCTACAATAATCAGAGTTATATGTCTTAGCATACATTCCCAATGTCCAGTCCATATGTATTTGGCCCCTGACTTTAACATTCTACCCTCTAACCATCTCCATGAGTTTAAAGTTCTATATCTGACTCAGCTTTCATACTAACTTGCATCACAATTTTAAAAACATCTTCTTAGATCTAGAACACCCTCTTGATTCCTAAACAGCTCAAAATTTAACTATGAGACTCTAGCTATCTATTCTTCAACCACTTCAGAGACCTGAGAGGGATAAATATATCTGATTATGTAGGAAGTGCAGTGCCTGCATCTTCCAAAACTAAGAAATGACATATCAGTGGCTGCCTGGACAGTTCCTGTTTTCTCTCCATATGTTACAGCATCAGTCTTCAGCCTTTTGGTCCCATTTCTCTGACAGACATTGATTGTAGAGCAGGAATTATGAAGGACTTACCTACCCTGTCTTGGCAGAGCTAGGCTGTCGACTTACCCACTACCAAGTTTTTTTCCTTTTTGGACAGCAGTCTGTCTACAGTTGAAGCAAGGGGTTTTTCATGCCAAGAGATAGGCTTGCCACTAATTCAACCATCTCACACTGGAGATTCTTCGATGCTCATCTTCTACTTGGAGTAGAATAGGGGGTGCTGTCAGGAGCTGACATGTCTCAATACAAAAAAAAAATCTTAATTTAAGAAAACATCTTTGAATGCCATATTCTGCAGATCTCTTGAGGTTTTTGAGGACGCCCTATCTATCTCTTGTATTTAGATAAGCAAATGTTGCTTGTCTCTTAACAACTTGATTTCTGAGTATCTGAGAGAATATCTGTGATAGACTGTCATAGTAGCTAACAAAATGACATGCTTATATGACTAGGAGTTTGCATTTCTTAACTATCCTAAATGGTTTAAGACGGTTGGTATCAAGAGGCCAGAGCTTCACATTTCATTTTTTAAGCATTACTAGGTACAATACCTTTAAGAAGCATTACTTTTAATTTTGCATCAATATACAAAGATCAATACCAATGTAGCCAAATATACTCTTAATTTTGTATCAATATACAAAGATCAATGCCTATGTAGCCTATTTCAAGTAGAGGATGAGCATTGAAGAATCTCCATTTGGAGATGGTTGCATTAGTGGCAAGCCTGTCACTGGTCAAGAAAAATCCCTTGCTTCAACTGTAGACAGAATGCTTTGGAAAAGGACAAAACTTGGAAGCATGTAGTTCAACAGGCTACCTCTGTCAAGACAGGGTAGTCAAGCCCTTCATAATTCCTGCTTTACAATTAGTGTCTGTTAGAGATACTGGATCAAGAGGCTGAAGAAGATGCTCTAATGTATGGGGAGAAATTGGGGAATGCCCAGGTGGCCAATTGCCTGTCATTTCTTTGTTTTGGAAGCTGCTGGCTCTGTACTTCCTGTATAACCAGATATATTTATTCTTCTCAGGTCTCTTATGTGATTAAAGCTGCAGTTAAAATAATGTTCTTGCTGAAGAACTAGAATGCCAAAGATGAAAGTTTAGGTTCCATTTTTTAAATTGGTTTTTGATTTTTGATTTTTCCTAAATGAGTTCCTATGCCTAAATTTCTCTGTAAACCCTTGAAGAAGCCTGAAGCCTAGCAATTCAATGTTATCCTATTTCCTGAGACCCCTCCTTTTATATAGGAGTTATGCTTTCTCTCTGTCTCCCACTTAAGCTCTCACATATGAATATACCACAGTGAGACATTTGAATAAGAAACTGGGGTCATGCCTAGGCTACTTGATTTGATTTAAAGAGATGAATTCAGAACATGATACATTATTTATTTGCTGTCACAGGAATGTGAGATAATGAGTATCCACTATTGTCATAGTAGTTAGGATTTCTATACTGTGGTAAAATACCATGACCAAAAGTAACTTGAAACTGCAATGTAACTATCAATTATATTTATTAATAATTAATATGTATAAACAATAAGATTAGGCCAGTGGAGCAGCCAGCATCTTGGCAGAGCAGCAGGCAGCCTAGCAGAATATCAGTGGATGGACCTGGCCTGTCTTAACTGGCGGCCTGACTTATCCTGTGGAAAGAGTCCTGGAACAAGAGTGCCCTACACCACCTGTAACCTAAACTCTGTTAAGTAATTTAAATTGTTATATTAGGCCTGTAGAATTACCAGAGGCTTGGCGGGAGATTCACTGGAGTTTGATATAAGTCGGATGGCCCTAGATTGCTTGGACTGACAGCCTATAAGCTGGTGTGGTCCTTTCCCCCATAATTAAATACACCAAGACCTTTTAATGTTTCAACACTTAGCCCTTAGCTTGGCAGACTCTCAATTAGCTACTCTAAATTAACCTGGATCACCTAATCCTAAACCACCATGTGCCAGTAATCCCTTCCAGAATACCAAACACATGTATCTGCTTCCATGTCTCCTGGTGGAATGAGCTAATTCTCTGTATAAAAAGCAGGGTTCCTGTTCTAATCTCAGGAAGTCCCACCTTCCTATACTCTTTCTGCCCAGTTAATTGGCCATCAGCGACTTTTATTAACCAATCAAGGGAATGCCTCAGAAGGGGCGGTAACCAGATCTCAGCATTGAAATCAGCCTATCAGAACTTCCTCAACAGTAACCAGAGCAGGAAAGGGCTTATTTATCTTATATATTCCTGGACACAGTCTACTGAGAGAAGTCAAAACAGGACTGAAACAGAGGCTATGGAAAAGTGAGGCTTACTAGCTTGTTTCTCTTTGCTTGCTCATCTAAGACCATAGCACCTGGAACCACCTTTCCACATGTGGCATAGCCCACGATGGGCTGGGACCTGGGCCCTCCCATATCAATCATTAATCAAGAAAATGGCCTACAGGTTTGCATAAAAGCCAGCCTGGTGAGTAGCATTTTTCTCAAGTAAGGTTCCTTCTTCTAGTATGATTCTAGCTTCTGTCAGGTTAAGAAAAATTAATTGAGACAACAAGCCACTTTGCATTGCACACAACTAATTTTATATTTCAATGTAGTTGACATTATCAAGGAAAATATCTCGCTCTTGTAACTTTAAGTAATCATTGTAACTTTGTCAATTTGGTTGATTGTGTATCTGGTATTCAAGAGGTCAGTGTATTTATACTTCTGTATGACTTTGATAACTCTGTCTGGCCTATTCTAGCCTAGAATATGAATATCGAATTATAGAAAGTATAAGAAAGCATAGAAAATATAAAACATATGTAGATTTCACCAAGACAGTAGATTACTCTTTTTAAAATTCATGAATGGTGCTGCATCCAGAAAGCATATGGCTTTCCCACTCTTTATATCTGACCAAAGCTCAGTTTGATAAATATCATTGTTGTTAAAATCCTTTTCCTGAGGGAGACATAAAGCAACACCTCCTCATTTTCCAAGGACCCAAAGATGAGCCCAAGCTCTAGTACTGAAGTTCATTCTTGGGAAACAATTTATTGGAGTTACCTACAGAAGCTAGATCAGAAGTTTCTTAGAGAAGTATGGACATTCTCCAATAAACTTACTCTACCCAAGAAGACTTAATCATAAGGGATGAGTGCTTCTACAGGAGCTGTGCATGTGGAGTTCTTTCTTTGGTCCTCATGGCCTCTGTGTACTCCAGCCTCTTCCCTAGGCCAGATGCAGCAGTTTCCAGTGCAAACATGCACACACCACATGTTCATTAAAGAGAATATAAAATAAAATTGTGTAGGTGACTTTTGAAACATTCTACATAATTCTTGATCACCAGATGTCACAACAATACAAAAATATCATCAGTCCTCATTGTATATGAATAAGAATGTATGCAGATTTTGATAGCTCTTAAATGACATGAATCATCCTTGACAGAAAACAGAGTATATAGCCCCATTTGCGCATACTTACATAAAATATAGATATTGGCACAAAAGGAAGCAAATGTAATATATTCCTGAATTTCTCTGTTTCCAGAAGTGGCTCAAAAATAAACTGTGCTTTCATTTCTTCCCTAGGTGGAGTTTGCAGAATACAATCAATCCTAAAAACATCTGAACTTAGCCGTAATGGGTATTCAAGAGACCTTTATTGGGTTGTTGGCAAATCACAAAGAATCTCCTTTTGAAGGTTCCAGAGAATAGGAGTGTAAATCAGAAGAGATATAAAAAATTATGGTTCTGAGGTAGCATTTGGAGATTACATAGGTGCACAAATAGGGACAGTTACCAAACCTGCAGGGATATTTTCAGTATTGAATCATAACCTTGCTCTACACAGCATTAAGGAATTCAGCATAATAAAGGAATTATTAATCTTGGGGTATATATTTGCTGTTGAGCTAGTGTTAATTAACCAGTCAAGATTGTTCAGTTTAGTGTGTCAGGCCTTATGTTAAGGTCTTTGATCCACTTGGACTTAAGTTTTGTGCAAGATGATAAGTATGGGTTTAATTTCATTCTTTTACATGTGGACATCCAGTTAGATGAGCACCATTTGTTGAAGATGCTGTCCTTTTTCCTAGGGTTTTGGCTTCTTTGTCAAAAATTAAGTGACCATAGGTGTGTGGGTTCATTTTTGGGTTTCAGTCAGATTCCATTGATCCACTGTTCTGTTTCTATACAGTACACCTTGAAATCTGGGATGGTTATGCCTCCAGATGATTTTTTGTTTTGTTTATTGTACAGGATTGATTTAGCTATTCTGGGTTTTTTGTTATTCCACATAAAGTTGAGAATTACTTTTTTAAGGTCTATAAAGAATTGTGGTGGTATTTTGATAGGAATTGCATTGAATCTGTATATTCCTGTTGGCAAGATGGCCATTGTTATTATGCTGATCCTACCTATCCATGAGCATGGGGGATCTTTCCATCTTCTGATGTCTTCTTTGATTTCTTCCTTCAAGGACTTAAAGTTCTTGTCATACAGGTCTTTCACTTGCTTCATTAGAGTTACCCCCAGGTGTTTTATATTGCTTGTGGCTATTGTGAAGGGTGTTGTTTCTCTAATTTCTTTCTCAGCCCATTTAATTTTTGTAAAAAGAAGGGTTTCTGATTTTTTTTTGAATTAATTTTGTATCTAGCTAAATATATTAGAAGAGAAAGTGGGGAAAACCTTTGAACTCATCAGCTCAGGTGACAACTTCCTGAACAGAACACCAGCAACTCAAGATCTAAGACCAACAATCAATAAATGGGACCTCATGAAACTGAAAAGCTTCTGTAAGGCAAAAGACACTGTCATTCGAACAAAATGGCAACCTACAGATTGGAAAAATATCGTCACCAACTCCACATATGGCAGAGAACTAATATCAAAAATTTACAAAGAACTCAAGAAATTAAATGCCAAGAAACCAAATAATCCAAACAAAAAATGGGGAATAGAGCTAAACAGAATTCACAAAGGAGGAGTCCCTAATGGCTAAGAGACACTTGAAGAAATGCTCAGCATCCTTAATCATCAGAGAAATGCAACTCAAGACAACTCTGAGATTCCATCTCACACCTGTCAGAATGGCTAAGATCAAAAGCTCAAATGGCAGCACATGCTGGTGAGGTTGTAGAGAAAGGGGAACCCTCCTCCATCGCTGGTGAGAGTGCAAACTTGTATGACCACTATGGAAATCAGTATGGCGATATCTTCAAAAACTTGGACTAGCTCTACGTCAAGACTCAGCCATACGACTTCTAGGTATACATCCAAAAGATTTCTCACCAAACCACAAGAACGTTTTGTCATCCATGTTCATAGCAGCCTTATTTGTAATAGCTAGAAAGTAGAAACAACCCAGATGTCTCTCAACAGAGGAATGGATTTAAAAAAAACAAAACAAAACAAAACAAAAAAAAAAACTGTGATGTATCTACATAATGGAATACTACTTAGCCATCAGAAACAACGAAATCATGCAATTTGCAGCCAAATGGATGGAACTAGAGAAGCTCATCCCGAGTGAGCTAACCCAGGCTCAGAAGGATGCACATGGCATCTATTCACTTATAATCGGATTTTACCCAAATAGTACAGGATAACTATACTAAAATTAATGCACCAAAGGGAACAGGAACAGACTTTTTTACCTGTCCATGAGACACTTTGCCCTAGTGGTGCTGCCTTGTAGGCCGCCAGTGTATGAGGAGGCTCTTGGCCCTCATATGACTGCTGAACTGGGGCGGGTGACTAAAATGTAGTGACTCCACTCTGGAGTTGTGGGTTGGCAGGGACAGGGGGTAGATGGTGGGAGGGCACGACTTGGAGGGGTGGAAAGAGGCTACTATGATAGAGATGTAACCTGAAGTAATAAATAAACATTAAAAAATATTTTTCAGTTTAAATCCTACAGGGCTATGTAAGGTATGAAGTATTGTAATAAAGTGTACTCATTCTGGAATATCCAAATTAAGGGGAGGTTATCCATTAAATTTAAGTACAATGTTTTAGATTCTTTATATAATAATTTTTTTCAGCTCAAGAAGCATGACACTAATTTTGATATCTGTTCTGCAGCCCTATGATGTTTTGGGAATGGGAGGGTCAATATTTTCTGCTTTGGTCTCTTTCATCAAAGACAGTTTCCTCTAAAAAAATGACACTCCATGTAATGGTCATACTTGCATGTGTATTTTTGTCTTTGTATTTTATACAGCACAGTACTATGTATTAGGGTGTTAAATATGTCAAAAAACACAACTGTTCTCTGGGGATATAGGAATGGTTGTGTGCTTGAGATAGCACCAGAATGTTTTCACCTGCTTACTGCAGATCTGCCATTTATAATGATAATAGAATTGTGGAGATTGGTGTCCTGTACAAGAATGAAAAACTATAAGAATATTCCAGAAAGGAGCAATTATCACTCTGTGCTAATGTTACTGCTGAATCATCACAAGAAGAATACATCATCACCATTAATAACAGATAAATGTCATTGAGGGTGGAGAGAATATTTAAAAAAACCCAATGGCTTCAAAATAAGGGTCTCATGAATTATACATTTAATTAAGGAAAGCCAAGTGAGAAAGATTTTAAACTTCTAACTTGGAAGGTCTATTTTTTCTTTCCCCATTAAAAAAATATATGAATGAAATCCCAGCTGTGGCTGTTGATGAAACCCACCAAGGAGATGCTTCCCCTGCAGGCTAGCTATGGAGACAGATGGATGAGCTGAAGCATCACGCGTGTGGAGAGAGCAGGGCAGAGCAGAACGATGATGGAAGGAAGAATCTGAATATTTATGTATTGTGGCAGTATAGCTCATGCCTGTAAATAAATGTTTAAGCCATCATATACATAGGGTAATTGACATGTATCTTATGTTATTACATCAAGTTAAAAAAAAAAAACGCAACTTCTCTATCCAAAGATGTTTTCCATCTCTGCTGTCCTTTATTTGTACCATGTGCAGAATAAACTGTCTTGGAAATGCTAGCCAGGAGAGATGCAGCCTATATTTCTATCTCTACCTATATCCATATCTATATATCTACCTATATATCTATATATCTACATATAGATATAGATATTTGTAGAAAAAATATAGATTTTTTTTCAGAATGTCACACTTTAGGCCAGTCTGAAAAAAAAAGTAATACATACACCACCTTATATATTACTTACAGAACTCACAGACTACTACATTTGTTTTCTCTGCTTCTCCACTTTCAAAATAGACATAGAATGTACATTTTAAATCCCCACCTCATCGAGTTTACTTGGTGCTTGGTACTATGTATTGAACCTAGGGTATTATACTAGCTGGGCACTTTACCAAATGAAATACATCCCCATCCCCAGTCTACTGACATTGTAGTGCTTCAGCCTTTTGTTGCTGCTGTTGTTCATTCTAGAGATTGTAATTGATTACGATGCCTCTCCTTTCCCTTTCCTCCCTGCAAACCCTTCCATATATATGTCCCTGTTTTCTTCAAATTCCTGGCCATCATTTTCCATTCATTGTTATTAAATGCATATATATATATATATATATATAATTGTGTATACATATATAATCATAAACATACCCCATTGAGTTCATATACTGTTACTTGTGTATGCTTTGAAGGCTTCCTGGAAAAGGAAAACAAATTGGTGTGTTCTTCCCTAAGGGGTACACTTCTCCCACTCCCAGCTTTACTCGAGTGCCTGTAGTTCTTTGTGTAGGGATGAAGATTTTCCCTATCAGTTTGGCATGTTCACTAGAGTCATTCTTGTTCAACTCATATTTGGGTGATCATGTTAATGAGATTTTGATATTTAGGTATAGATTTTGATGTTTCTAGGTGACACAATCTCACAGCAAAATCCAAGATTCTCTGGGTGTAGTGGTAATAAGTGTAATCTTAGTACTCAGCAGGTAGAGCCAGGAGGGTCAAGAGTTTAAGGCCATCAAAAGTTGTACAATACATTTACTTAAGCTAGGACACTTATGGTATTGATGTAGTATGTAAAGAACAGTAAGAACCTTTTGGCTTTAGATCCGAGTTGGGATGAAGACATAATCATCATAGAAGTTTAGAAAGAAATCTGAGGGCCAGGTATAAGAATCAAGAAGATAACTATAGAAGAGTCAAAAGACAAAGACAGCTTTAAGGGAAGAACAAGGGATTACACATATGAAGGATTTAGGTTTTACTTACACTTTACACATGATAGAAACCTGATTCTGAAAACTTATCACTGTACTCAGGTCTCCAATATTCTTTTCCATATAATGGCCATGTTAGTAATACCCAGTTAACTTTATAAGACAATTGCTGTAAGTATAAAATAAAGTATCCTTAACATTTTGTTATTTCTCTATATATATTCTCTCATTCTCCCAACAGGTTTTAATATTCCACTATTGAAGGAAGATATTCCACACACAGGAAAAAATGGGAAAGGTTGAATAGCCAAGTCAGAAAATAATAACTCACCAAGGGAGAGAAGAAAATTACAGTCTAAGGTCCCAAGATTATAGGCTGATGAATACAAAGATCTCTAGAGCACTAGCAGCAACGCATAATTTTTGTGAAGTGGAAAGGTTTACATTGCTTTCAGAAAGCTAACACTTGTTTCTTTGCTCAAAAGGTCTTGGATAAGGATCCCTAAACTGAGATGTGGCACTAGGAATTTGCTCAAGGTTTATCTTTATTTCACAAAAAGTGCAAAATATTAGAGACAGTGGGAACAGGGGAATCTGAGCTATATCTTTTCCTTCTTCGTAGATTGAGGAAAATTTTACTATCTAGACACCTCTCTTGTTTCAAACTAAAGTCTTTTGAGTATTTATTTGATGAAGACAGAGCAACAGGCATAGACATGAGGGAGAAAAGGACATCAATAAAGGAAGGGACCACAGGAAATGCAGAAAGTTCCCAATAGAGATTTGAAAAAAAAAAAAAAAAGAAAGAAGAAGAAGAAGACCTTTCAATAGCTAAGAACAGGAAAAGAAATTCATAGTTTTGATAATGACAACTGAGCTTCACTTATGCATGCATGATCAGGAGACATCAACTCCTCAGGAGACCAAAGTACTGAGGGTGAAGTACGCCATACACATCTGGGTTACTACTCATGTTATATAGCATAAATCTTTTGATTCATCTGTTTTGCAGCATCCATAGTCATGATTATACATTCTGTCTCTGCATTTCTAATGACAAAAAGAGTTCATCTTTCACTTTAGAAACAATCAACCATCCTAACTCAAATTTACCAATAGATTTCCATTACTGCCAGGAACACTAGTGCTATTTGACTCATAAGGAGTAAAGCTTTCTTTTGTTTCATGGGTTTGGATGTTGCTGTCTTTGCTTGTTGGATTCTCTGGCTATATAGACAGTCTGGAAGAAGTGTCTCATGTGGCAGTGTGTGAAGTAATGCTGCTCACTTTATAGCTAGGGAAGAAATAAAACATAAACAAAGGCACTGGTTTGACTCAGTCACATCTATGGCATGCCACTGAAATTGCAGAAGTCTCACACTAGGCCCTAATTACGTTTTAAAGTTCTCACCATCTCCCAACAGTGCTACACTGGGAAAACACACATTTATTCCATTACAGATTCAAGCTTCAATATTGGCCTTAGTTATACCAAAGGCCCACCACATCCTATAACATTTAACAGCCTCAATTCATGCTTTTGTCTCTGTAGTGCAGAAGGCCTTTCCTTAAACTTGTGTACAGCTTAACCTTCCAATGTATGGGGTAGGTTTAGTCTTCCCATATCCTTATCTTTAGCTAATAATATAGGATTTTGCCTTTCTATTTATACTTGTAACATAGCTTCTAGCCTTGGCTATGTTTTCTCCTCCATCTTTTGATACATTTGAGATTGATCTATCCTTTTTTTATAAAGTCCCCTAACATAACATGAAAACTCAGCTTCCCATGTCCCCTGGAACTTGTTAACAATGGTGATTGCATGATATATCTATGGAATAAAATGAAATAAAACAATAGGAGCCAAATTACTGATCTGTAGCTTTACAAATTTTCACGATGCTTTTTAATGCATATCAGGTTGGGAATCAATGCCTGAGGAAGTATGATGCTCTCTGTATCAACTGATGCTCATTCTCATGTTCAGCTCTTTAGTCATTTTCTTTATGTGTTAATTTTTATTTCCATTTAGACATCTGGAACATGTTAATTTAAATTCCAGTACAGCAGAAACATTATATAGTTAGTAAAAATATTCTGTATTCTCTACCCCTTATTGGGAAACTACTACAAATAATTAGAAATTTGTCTGGACACATTAAAACATGAGTTCTTACACTCATATATAAATTTCAGGTTCGACAAGGCATATCATTTTGGATATGCTTCTCACACAAAGATGTGGTTTGTGGGTTTTTTTTCTCTTGATTGTAAGACTATTATTCTAAACTTCTCCTTTGTTGCTATTCCTTTAAGTTTGTAGTTTCACCTCATATCTTTATTCATGAGAAAATGCTTGACATTTGTCTGCTGGTGTTACAATTATTTCTTTTGTTCTTCCTTGCTATTAATGGTCTTACCTTAGCAGATGTTTTATTTTACATGTGCCTATCTTTTTCTCTCCTTCTGTTGTCTCTTTTTTCTTCTTTCCTTCATGAACTGTATCCATATATAATATATAATATACTATTAATGATGTATATGTTCAAAAGAGAAAGACAGACATGCAGACACATCCACATACACAGAGAGACAGAGACAGGGACAGAGTCCCAGACACAGGGAGAGAAAGAGTAAGAAGAAAGAGTGGGACAGAGACTGTGTTAGTCCTATTTATGTTGTTGTGATAGAATAGCCTGAGAAAAAGAAGCTTAGGAGAGAGAAAGTTTATTTGACTCACAGGTTGAGAGAGGGAGTGATGTGTCATATTTGAGGGAAGCACCGCAAGAGGACCATGAGGCTAGTCTGGCAGTCAGGAAGCAGAGAGAGAGAGGAAGAGAATAATTACCTGCTCACTTGCTCACTGCCTTGAAATGTCTTGACTCTTATACAATTCGGAATATTATGTCTATGGATTTCATCCCCAGTGGACTGCATCTCCTCATATCAAGGTAAGAGGAGTCCCCAACCCAGACATGGCCACAGGTCAAAAAAGTGCAGACAATTCCTAATTGAAAACATTTTCCAGTTGACTCTATATTGTGTCAAATTGACAACTGAAGTTACCTGTCACAGTGATCTTAGTGGAAGAGTCCATAGGATTGTAACATTTCTTCATTAGTATTTCAGCTTGAGTTTACATTATACAGATATTATTTAATTTAGAATAATTGTTAATCTGTAATCACTTCCTTCAATAATTGAGATCAAGGACTGTAGTTAGCAAGAATGTTTCAAAAGATATCCTTCCAGCTGAGGAAGACAAATATAATATACAGTGTCTTCATTCTACATCAGGAATAAATACAAATATACATTATTCATATTATCTCTGGACATGCAGACACACCCACATACACAGAGAGACAGAGACAGGGACAGAGTCCCAGACACAGGGAGAGAAAGAGAAAGAAGAAAGAGTGGGACAGAGACTGTGTTAGTCCTATTTATGTCGTTGTGATAGAATAGCCTGAGAAAAAGAAGCTTAGGAGAGAGAAAGTTTATTTGACTCACAGGTTGAGAGAGGGAGTGATGTGTCATATTTATCTCTGGACAAGAGGCTACTGGTTGCATGGACTATTTTTTCATTACCTTGACTTTCATGTGCATGAATATTTATTCACATGAAGATATTTTTCATCTAACTATAGAATGTTTTTCTTCCCCACTCAAGTATTGTAAACCTATTTCTATTATTTTGGAAATATCACTAAAACCAAATGTATTTTCCTGGTTTCTTGGATATACTTCTCATGCATTTCCCACAGTATTCCTAATTGTATACATTCACGAATCTTTTATCTACAAGAATATTTGTATATATAGAAAGACTTATGGTCATGATAAAAACATGACATAATAGCTAAATCAATCTCATACAATAAAAAAAAAAATTAGGAGGTATCATCATCCCAAATTTCAAGCTGTACTACAGAGCAATAATAATAAAAACAGCATGGTACTGGTATAGAAACACACCAGTGGATCAATGCATACAAATTGAAGACCCAGAAATCAACCCACCCACCTATGGTCACTAAATTTTTGACAAAGAAGCCAAAACCATACAATGGAAAAAAAGACAGCATCTTCAACAAATGGTGCTGGTCTAACTGGATGTCAACATGTAAAAGAATGCAAATGGACCCATACTTATCACCCTGTACAAAACTTAAGTCCAAGTGGGTCAAAGACCTTAACATAAAGCCCGACACACTAAATCTAATAGAAGAGATAGTGGGGAAAAGCCTCGAACTCATTGGCACAGGTGGCATCTTCCTGAATAGAACACCAATAGCTCAAGCTCTAAGACCAACAATCAACAATTGGGACCTCATGAAACTAAAAAGCTTATGTAAGGCAAAAGATACTGTCATTCGAACAAAACAACAACCCATAGATTGGGAAAAGATCTTTACCAACCCCACATCTGACAGTGGGCTAATATCCATAATTTACAAAGAACTTAAGAAATTAAACGCTAAGAAACCATGCAATCCAATAAAAATGGGGAATATAGCAGAGAATTCACAAGTGAGGAATCCCTGATGGCTGAGAGACACTTGAAGAAATGCTCAGCATCCTTAATCATCAGAGAAATGCAACTCAAGACCACTCTGAGATTTCATCTCACACCTGTCAGAATGGCTAAGATCAAAATCTCAAATGACAGCACATGCTGGTGAGGTTGTGAAGAAAGGGGAACACTCCCCCCTTGCTGGTAGGAGTGCAAACTTGTACAACCACTATGGAAATCAGCCTGGTGATATCTTAGAAAACTTGGAATAGCCCTGCCTCAAGACCCAGCCATACCACTTCTAGGTATACATCCAAAGGATTCCTCACCAAACCACAAGGACATTTCCTCATCTATGTTCATAGCAGCCTTATTTGTAATAGTTAGAAACTGGAAACAACCGAGATGTCCCTCAACTGAGGAATGGACAAAACAAAAACAAAAACAAAACAAAACAAAAAACTGTGGTACATCTACACAATGAAATACTACTCAGCCATCAGAAACAACGAAAACATGCAATTTGCAGCCAAATGGATAAAACTAGAAGAGTTCATCCTGAGTGACCTAACCCAGACTTAGAAAGATGCACATGGCATCTATTCACTTATTTTTTAAAATTTATTTATTTATTACTTCAGGTTAATCTCCATCACAGTGTCCTCTTTCCACCCCTCCCAGTCCCGCCCTCCCTCTACCCCCTAACCCTTCTATCCCACTCCTCTGGAGTGAAGTGTCCCTACATAACAGGCGCCCACACCAGTTCAGAAGTCATATGAGGGCTAAGAGCCTCCTCATACACTGGGGGCCTACAAGGCAGCACCACTAGGGAAAAGTGTCTCTTGGCCAGAAGAAAAGTCTATGTTCATGTTACCTTTGGTTCATTGGTTGTAGTATAGATATCCTGTACTATATGGCTAAAATCCGACTATAAGTGAATAGATGCCATGTGCATCCTTCTGAGTCTGGGTTAGCTCACTCAGGATGAGCTTCTCTAGTTTCATCCATTTGACTGCAAATTGTATGATTTCGTTGTTTCTGATAGCTGAGTAGTATTCCATTGTGTAGATGTAGTACAGGATAACTATACTACAACCAACGCACCAAAAGGAACAGGAACATAGACCTTTTTACCTGCTAATGAGACACTTTTCCCAAGTAGTGCTGCCATGTAGGCCTCCAGTATATGAGGAGGCTCTTGACCCTCATATAACTGCTGAACTGGGGCAGGGGACTGATATGTAGGGACACCTCACTCTGGAGGAGTAGGATAGAAGTGAGAGAAGGCAGAGGGTGAGAGGGAGGGACTGGGAGGTGAGGAAAGAGGACACTGTGATGGAGATGTAACTTGAAGTAATAAATAAACATTAAAGACATGACAGAATTTGTATGTGTGAGAGAGATAGATAGACAGAGAGGGAGAGAGAGAGAGAGAGAGAGAGAGAGAGAGAGAGAGAGAGAGAGAGAAAGCAGATCTATATTTTGTTGAAAATAGTTTAAAATAGAGATTTCAAGCTTCCTGGAACTGGGGGATATTTTTATGTTACTTATACATTTAGTCATATATTGCCTTAATGTACATATCTAACAAATTCTCTAAGAAAATGAAAATGATCATAGACAGTCATAATACTTTTCAATTAACTCTAATCTGTAATGACTCAGATTGGAAATTTCTCATAAAGTCAGTGATAACAAGGTATCATATTTATAAAATGAATTACCACATAGCAATAAATAGAATATGTGGATAATATGGTAACATAATACATAATAATTTAAAATATTAATACTATATATAAAATATTAAATAAAACAAACAAACTCAAATATACACCTAGAGTCCATTTTTATTAATTATAAACAATAGCAAAGGTAGTCTAATAGTTTAAATCAGATTGTGGTTCCAATAGTTGAAGATTAATCTGACATAAGCATGAGACCATTTCTATAAGATGATGGTTTACATTTTATTTAGGATACTGTGCTCTAGACATATATAATATTTATACCTCATTTAAATGAACACATAAAATCTGTGTATATTTCTTTATTCACTACATATTTATTTATGTAATTCACATTTATGTAGAAATATTTCAAGGAACAGTTAACTGATGATTAACCCATGTAATTCATGTCTTTCATTTTGAACTTCTTGCTCTTGTTTCTTGTGTGCTATGCTCTGACAGTTCTCATTCCTGGTGTCACTATGGAAGCAGTTCTTCTGAAATGCCTCCTTTAAACACTCTTCATTGGAGCACACTTTTCTTGGGTTCTAATACCATTTCTGTTACTGTTACAAAATTAATACTCTGAATAATACAAAGCAATATAAGGGTGTGTATTATTCAGGGTTTTCTAGAGTAAAATAACTTATAGAATGAATCTATACATAAAGAAAAGGTATTTATTAGAATGACTTACATGCTATACAGGTTATGGTCCAACAAATCCAGTAATGGCTGCCTGTGAACAGAAGGTCCAAGAACCCAGTAGTTGTTCAGTTCATGAGGGTGTATTCCTCAGATGGTCTTCAATATACACTGGAAATCTGAAGTAGTAAGGTTTAATGCTAGTGAAGGAATGGTCTTACTATGGAGTCGAGAACAAGCAGGTAAAGAACAAAAGCTTCCTTCTTCCATGTAACTTATATTGGCTTCCAGCAGAAGCCATGGCCTAGATTAGAGGTGGGTTATCCCAGCTATAAAGATTTTGACTAAAGGTGTGTTTTTCCTCTGCAAATAATGAGAACATAAATGGATATATCCACTTCAAATTAAGTAAAAATCCTTCACAAGTGTGCCACTCCACTTTTGGGTTTTAGTTATTTTCAGATGCAGTCCAGTTGACAACTAAGAATAACCATCACAGGGAGAAATGGGTTTATTCCACTTAATTATGACATGCTATTGTCCACAACGGAGGGGAAGTCAAGGTAGAAACATGCCAGTTCTCACAGCAGATCCATAGGCAAGAGCAAAGAGAAAATATATGCTTGCTTGATAGTCCTTAACTTTATCCAGTCTTAGAGATCCAGGCCAGGGAATGATGTTGCCCACAGTGGGCTCTTTCAGATAACAACTAATCTCCCACTGTCATGCCAAAAACCTAACCTGATCTAGGTAAGTCGTCAGTTGAGACTCTCCAGTCAGATGATTCTCACGTGTGGCAAGTTAGCATTTAAAACTAAACATCTCAACTAGGTGTCCTATAGTGTCTCTGTCAAAACATATGCTGTTTCATGTTGAGGTTATCCACACTCCTGGTTATTAGCAGTAACTGCTGTGATCCTCATCAGGCACATGTTTTGTTTTATTACAGGGTCTTAAAACAATTTCAGAAATATGCCCATTAATCATACTCCATTGACAGAATGAACTCAAGTTCTAGAATATTGAAACGTAATTTTTTAATCAAAAAATTTAACTACAACTCCTAAATGTGCTCAGTTCTTCTGAAAACATACTAGAAAACACTGTTTTCAAATGAGTACCACTGAATAATTGCTATGACTTTTAACCAGTCACACACACACACACACACACACACACACACACACACACATATATAGTCGGTGTATTTTCCTAAAGAAGCCTATCCATTTATTCTCAAATTATCCTATCATTGTTTTCTTAATCAAAGAAAAAGTGATGGAGAAGGAAATTTTGTATCTCCAAAAATGAGGTATATATGGATATAGGGTGTATTCTATTTACTGTGTTTTATGTAGCTATAAATTAGACCAATATAGAGATACTTTTATTATAATTATTAAGCAGAATGCAGAATTTGTACATAAGAATAATTGCAGTAATGATAATGCAGTTTTCTTTTTTTATTTTTCAGATTTGTCATATGCCTGGACTTTTAATGATAACCCTTTGTATGTTCAAGAGGACAAGAGACGATTTGTATCTCAAGACACTGGGAACCTGTACATTGCCAAAGTAGAACCGTCTGATGTGGGCAATTATACTTGCTTTGTCACAAACAAAGAGGCCCATAGAAGTGTTCAAGGACCACCTACTCCTTTAGTGCAGCGCACTGATGGTAAGACCATGAATTATCTTCAGACTCCACTTTGGGACTTTGCCATTGTGGGGAGGTCTATGGGCTGTTTTGTTTTCTCCTTGTAATTGGAGCTGAATTTCACTGGAGTTTAGGTGAAATTCACAAGCACAATGGAGATGAGACTTTAGTAAAATCCAAAAAGATTATTCTGTAGTTCAATAGCCACATGGTAAAATTTACATGTTTCTGGGTATACTGTGCCATTTCTTTTCTGGCACCAGAAGAACTTGTCTTCTCATTGTCTAAAGACTGGTGCATAAAAAATATGTTTTTCTGGGGGGACTTGGCGTGTGTGTATGTGTGCATGTGGATGCTGCCAATTTTTCGTATTGAAAATTCATATTTCATATTGAATTGATGAACACATTTTGCAACCCCTGTCCTCTTTCTCTTCCATCCTTGCCATTATTTTGTTGCTGTTGTTCACCCTTTATTTACCTGGCTGGCAAAATAGTAAACAAGAATATTGTGCCCAAGGAAAGCAAAGCATTCCAAAGAATGATGGAGTGGAAGATTCATATGAAATTATGTCTCTGAGGAATGGGATTCAGATTGCTCTCTTATGAACTTTGTAGCTTTAGTCAAGTCAGAGCTGGTGTAAGATTTAGAGAGCTAGGAAGTCAACTAAGTGGAAAAATCCTCTAGTTGATTCTCTAATTAAATGTTCACAGTGGGATATGTAAAGATAAAAAATCTGTTAGTTCATTTTATTATCAGATTTTGAACTTGAAAGGCAATACCTCATAGAATTTTGTCCCCCCCTGAAGAGTTTAAGATAAGCAAGGCTATAATGATAATCAAGCTAACAGAACTATGAAGCCAGCTCCCCAGAGTTCTCATGGCAGCGATTTCAGAGCCAGTAACCAAATATTTCTGCAAGGATTTTATTCATATACCAGCAAACATTAGATTTATAAGTTCGTTTTTCTCCCTTTCTATGAGTACTGTGTTATGAGTGGGAAAGTACATAAGCTAGCTAAAAATTTTCATAGAGATGATACAACATTTTTCCTGTTTCATTTTTATTTTAAAATTTTCTTCCCCCTTCTTAATTCCTTTCCTCTCCCACCTCCTCTGTTCCTTTCATCATGAAATGATAAAAGTAGATTGTAAACATTGTGTGTAATATAAATCATTAACGCCTCTAAAAGTTGGCATGCAAGAACTACCAGTTGTTCAGAAAATAGGGAAAGCAAACTGAAAGCAGCCAACTTGGTGTCATAATGAGCATTTGATTGGGATATTGTAGTAGTCTAGGTTTGAAAGTTAGATATTTATATTTTATATTTATGTTGTAATTTCCGTATTTCCGAGGATCTCAGTGAGCATCCAACATTAATCTACTTATGCTGGGTTTCTCTAGTGTTTGACATATCAATTTATAAAATAGTTGAAGTTTTAAAATAATCCAAATATAACATTTATTAATTCAGGTAAAATAACCTAGAACTATTTTTTGTTAGTTACAGTTCTTTTGGCAGAAAGTGTGTTTATTACATCTTAGAACATTGCTTTACTCTAACCTTAATTTAGGAATTCATTATTAAAACCTTAGAATGGTGAAAAATAGAGCCTTTACGGATGTGCTACAAACAGCAACAAAACCTGTTGTACTAATTTTAACATAGATGTTTAAAATTCACTTCTGTAGTTACTTTATTGATTTTGCTGCAGCAATTGTGTTCTCTTGGATTGTGGTACTGTATAAGGCTTCTGATAGTGTTAACTGAATCTTCCTCCCTTCTCCAGAAATATGTATGTGTCTGCCCTTAGAAGTTTCACAAAAACGTAAATAAATAAAATCAATCAATAAATAAAGGAACTGAAGTCCCTGGTAAAGGATTTTTGTTGACAACTCAGAAGCATGTATCCACCTAATGACTAGAAACCCTAACTCTGATTCAAATCCAAGAGAGTCACATTTTGGTCAATGAAGCATGTTCTTCATAGGGAAATTCTGTTCTCCAGAAATGCTGCTAGCTGTTTTGGTATTTAACAGGTGTCATGGGGGAATATGAGCCAAAGATTGAAGTGCGTTTTCCTGAAACAATACAAGCTGCCAAGGATTCATCCGTAAAACTGGAATGCTTTGCCCTTGGAAAGTAAGGTTGTTTTTGTTTTGTTTTGTTTCGTTTTTTAATGGTTGCTTTAATTTTTTAAAAAACTTTTTATTATTCAAACATTGCTCTACGGGAAATTATCAAACAGATTTCAAGTGCCAAGCATGCTGTAACTTTCTGATTAGAATTTAAACAACAACAAAACATCTAATACTATGAAAGTGATAGTGGTCATGGGTATACCCTGAATGCATTGTGCCCCACATAACACACTCATTGCTAGAGAGAATATGTACTTGTAGAATGTGGTTGGCAGCTAATTGAGCATTTGACATACTCTTCACTCTTCTCTGACACCAAGAAATAGATTGCCTGGAGTGTCTCTGTCCTTAATTAATCAGCAATTCTTATAAATGAAAAACTCACACTGCTCTCTTCCAAAATAAGACTAATTAACACACATTGTCCACAATGGATAATTAGAAATGAGCCCAACCTGCCCTAGGTAGTTTGTTTTATTCAGATAAATGTGCATTAGCTACAAGTTTCAATGCCTTTAAGCCAGTGAAATATCTACACCTTTGGCACAGAACATCAAGAAAATTCCTTTGCTTTTCATGACGTTTAAATCTTAGTTTAATGACTGTAAACATCAGTAAATACCTGGGAAAAGATCTGGCAGATAAATTCTGTTTTCAAACATTAGTGTATGCATGAGTTACCTTGGTATTCCCTCAGCTAAATTTACATTATTGGTTATTGGTCTAGGATAAAATTTGATTGGAGCACTTCTTAGAAACCCCAGTTCATAACCATTTTCCCATTTCTAGAAAATGTCCTAAGTAATATGAGAATAAAGTCTGGATGTGAACAATAAGGGATTATCTTTAATCCAAAGGATATTTCTAATGTGAGCATCACAGTGCTAAAATATTGATTTTCCAGACACTGAAAAGTATCCTTAAAAGTGCAAGTCTTTTTTATTAACTCAGCAGTATATATATATATATATATATATATATATATATATATATATATGTATGTATGTATAATAGCTGCTGACTTAATTTCTTTTCAGTAAATAAGATTGCATACATCTGCAAAGTAGATTTCTTATATGATTCATATCTTCACAATAATCATCATTTATTTCATACAATGCTTGTCTCAGAGTATTTATCCAATAAATATTTACTTGTTGATTACTGATTCTTAATAAGAAAATATATAAATAATTTTTGTTTATATGACTCTTAAAACATAATGACTTCTACCATTCTAAACTTCTTCAGGATCATAGTGACATCAATCATGAAAAATATGTCAATGATACCATGAGGATTATTTTAAAAAGAAAAGCAGTGAAACAGAATATCAGAAAAGAAACTAGTCTGTCATATTTGCTATAGGGAAATATTTCTTAAAGAAATTAAATCATAAGAACAAAACTATGAAATTGCGTAAGGATAGTCCTCAATCATCTGATAGAAAAAATTTCTTTCTCGGCCTTATATGTCTCTTAAAATCTTACCAAATGATAGCTTCCATTGTATATATGAAACTGAAGCTTAGATTAGATAAATAACTTGTCTTCCGAGTTAGGAACATTTAGATAAATAATAAGGTGCTGCCTTTAAAATAATTGAGGATAAATTCAATTCCCAATATTCTCAGGAGCTATGTGATCATTAGTAAATATGTTTATAACTTCTGTGAATAGACATATTCTTGTCCAACAGGATCTATTAGCTTTCTTGTCTAGAATGTTGGCAGGGGAAGGGAGAATGTTAATACATATAAAATATTTAGTTCAGCATCGTGAGTTAGTAAATGCTTGCTGAATTATTCTGAAACCATGTTGTGGAATTCATTCCAATTTGGATAACTAGTATTTCAGTGAGTGGAGGTGTTCCAATTACAAGATAAGTTTCAAAGTGTCTGTGATTTATTCTCTCTCATCAACACATTAGTCTCTCTGTCTTGTTGTCTATGAGACTGTAGAAAGAACGAAGTAATGGGAGTCAGTCCTCAAGCAACAAAAAAAAGGAAATAGAAAAGAGGAACAGAAGGAGGCAATGTTTCCTGTGGTGTGTGGATTGCTCATGTCATTTTACGTTTTTCTGTACTGTTCAAATCAATTGAAAACTTAAAAGCTGACACTTGGCAATGATACTTTACACTGTGTAAACCATTGCCATGGACACTCCTCCCTTCCTTTTTCCACCTTTCTTTTCTTCCCTCCTCTTATCTTCTTTTCCCTCTCTTCTCTCTCCTTCTCCTAAGTTTTCTACCTCTTCCCTTTCCCCATCTCACCACACTTCTTTATCCCTTCCCCTTTATCCTCTCTCCACATCTCATAAGTAAATAATCAGTAAAGAATAACTTTATCTGTATTTACAGGTAATATTTCTTCAACTTGACTGATTACATGCACTATGATTACAGAAACAACATTCTTAAAACTTAAAAATGTAAAATGTATAATGTTAAAATTATAAGACCAGAAAGCACCTAAATGATTTTATACAAAAATAAGCCAGGAACATTTAGCTTAGGAACACGTGAGTTGGAAAATAATATTTTTATTATAAAAATTTGAAAACAGGTTTATATAAATAAAAAAATTATTCTGGTTGAGAAACTAGGTTTATTGTTAATCTTAGACAAATGAATTATTTCAAAAAAGAATATTAAATGAGAACTGAAAAGAGGGTGAAGACGTCTTAAGTATACTTCATAAAACTTATGACAGAACTGCTTTTATAGAGAACACTTCCTCAAATTTTATTTGAGGTGATTAATCAACTCCAAGACTGTGTTTATTAAACTGTCATTAATACTGAATTGAGGTACCATGGGATTGGAAACAAAAGTCCAAAACATCTGGATTGAAAGAGAATTTAAAATGACCTGCATGAGATCATGCCTTTCATACAATAAAATGTTGATGCACATTTTAGTTTTTTGAAATGCGAAATTGTCAGTTATATGTTGAAAAGCTTTCAAATGTGAGTTATCCACAAAATAGTTTTATATATGCTTTCCAATTGTTTTCAGAAAATTAATAATATGCATGAAACATCAAAATAGTGCAAATAATTCTTAGACTTTTACAAATTTTGACATCAAATAATATGCTAACTTTGAAATTCATAGACATAAATTTAACAAGTATAAAAATATGTATTTGTTAAAGGGTAATTTTTATGATATTTAAACCTACTTAAGTATCTGTTGTATAATTAATAATCTGAAAATAAAGTCAGTTTTCTTGGCTTTTAAATTAGAAACTTACAATTATAGGTTTAAACATTTTTTAAAACTCTTTATGAGACATGACTTTAAAAGTTAGTCCATAACGCAGTGAAAAAAAGTTAGTTAAATCAAAGAGGAATGAGTTCAGTAATTTATTACTGGATTTGCTGAGCCAGCACTTAACCAGTAAGTATTCTAGAACATGCACAATGAGTGCAAAGTCCATGTACTTGAGAGAAAAAGAGAAGCAGAAATAGAGACAAATAGCTGGGCAGTGGTGGCGCACGCCTTTAATCCCAGCACTTGGGAGGCAGAGGCAGGTGGATCTTTGTGAGTTCGAGGCCAGCCTGGTCTACAAAGCGAGTCCAGGACAGCCAGAGATATTCAGAGAAACCCTGTCTCGAAAAACCAAAAAAAAAAAAAAAGAAAAGAAAGAAATAGAGACAAATACAGACAGACAGGGAGAAACCTGGAAGAAATACAATCAAACAAACACTTATTGTTAGCAAATATTTTGATTGCAGGAAGAGGTAATTCCTGAATAAATATTGTGTGTGTGTGAAGTGTTTGTAGAATGTCCATGTGCACCTTCAGATTTATGAAATCTTATCCTCATCCTGGATAAGTCTTTCTCTTCTTTGCCTTGCTTGGTATTCTGTCAGCCTGGAGACCTATAGTTTGGTATCTATCACAAAATTTAAAAGTATTTAGGCATTATTTCAAAGTTTTCCAGGTTTCTTTTGGGTCATTCTTCGGGCCATTCCATGATATATCTTTTATACCCTTAGTCATTGCTCTCACTGTCGGCTTTTATATTGTGATGCATTTTCTGCATTTTAACTTGGGAAGTGCTTCTGTTATTGCTCCTCCTCATTCATTTCATGTATTCATCCTGCATCTACCACCCACTTCTGGCCTCACTAGGGGTTTCCACCTTTGCATTAGTGTATTTTATGTCCAGAATTTTGTTGTTGATTGTTTCTGAGCATTTTCCATAAATTTCTACATGTTGTATATGTTTTCTGTTATGCCTCTTTGCATTTTAGTCATAGTGATTCAAAATTACTCTTTGTTTATGGAATCATATCTAAAAATCACTGATTCAGATTAAAATTCCCTATCTTGTAATTCTAAAATCTTTATCATATTTGTTTGGATTGGCTAAGTTGTTTTTCTCTATTGATTGCATTTTTAGTGTAATGTGTACATTTTTATTGAAACTTGGATATAGTGCATCCCCTGATGAAAGGACTATGGTGGCAGTCCTTTCAGAGTGTGCATTTTACATTTGTTTTGGGATTATTTGGGATTGCTGATGATTTGCTGCAGTTTTGCTGATGGCACCTGAACTTGTCTCTACTACCCTTATCTTTATTTCCTTTATCATTTTTAAGTCTCCAAAATACCTCCTTAAATAGACTATGTTTTGCAGTGATTTCAACTATAACCCCATTGCTTGTAAGAGATTTTGTCTTTGTTTACTAATTCTAGCATCTTGGTCATTTTATGCATGTTTGTATGGCCTAGATTTTTTCCTACTCATAATTATTAACTGTTAAACTAATTTGGAGAATTAATTTAGGTTGTATAGCAAACATCATAGATACTATGTTATTGCATAAAATATTATAATATATATAGCATTATTCTGTAAACAGCTTATTTCATTGAAGCTGGTTTTTTATGTCTTCATATTATGATTTCAATGAGGAAAGGAAAAGGAAAACTACAGAAACATAGCACAATTTTATATCTCCATGAATCTGAAAACAAAATCAAACATATTTAGGTAAAATGCAAAGTCAGGACTGTGTGACAGTAAACAGGAGGCATAAATTAAACATAGATTATATAGCTATGGAAGCAATGAACCCTGTTATGGAAAACTAGAGGAAATGATAAGTAAGGGGAAGAACTCTCCACCCTACCCAAGTAGGGCTACAGGCAAAGCAAAGAATGGCAACTTTTGGTATAATACTGGCTCATAAGATGGAATTCTTCAAAAACAACTTAAATAGGAGATCTTCTTCCTATACAGGAAGCAGGCACCACTGTAGCTAAAATTATTATCCTGGTTAGAAGATGAATCATCTCAGAATATATTTTATAATCAACTTTTATTGGCCAGGAAAGGTAGAAAATGAAGAATTTTATAATTCAAAACCCCAAATCCTTCTCCTTTGACACTGGCTAAGCAAGCAGCCATCCTGAGAATCATTGTAGATCCAAGAAATTCCAGATTTCACTTGGAATTAGCTTAATGGACAAAGTTCTACTTAGGTAAGTATATTTATGAAGCTGCCACCCAAACTTTGATAAGATGAGGGAAACCAGCTGTGGGTGATTCTGAGTTAGGGGGCTACTATAGAGAACTGTGTGGCCAAGAAACACAGAATCACTCAGATCTCATTCTCTATTCTACTAGTGAAGATCTGCTTGTTCTTCAGACTCTTTTTTTTGATTTTTTTTTAATAATTTATTTTTTATTTCTTCAAGTTACATCTCAATCACAATCCCCTCCCTAATCCCCCCTCCAGTCCCACCCTTCCACCCTCCTCCCCCTCAGCCCCACCATCCTCTTCCCTTCTTTTTTTTTTTTTTTTTTTAGTTTAAGGTATT
This sequence comes from Lophiomys imhausi, assembly GCA_907164525.1. Taxonomy (NCBI): domain Eukaryota; kingdom Metazoa; phylum Chordata; class Mammalia; order Rodentia; family Muridae; genus Lophiomys; species Lophiomys imhausi. The sequence continues at coordinate 3,039,210 of CAJQZJ010001896.1, read as the reverse complement.
TATTTTCCCCCCAACAGCTCTCCCTTTCAGTCCAAATAATGGTTCTTTTTCTTATAACTATAAATACAATACAAAACAACAGAAATAAATAGGCCACGATTATAAGAGTTATATGGCTTAGCATACATTCCCAATGTCCAGTCCATATGTATTTGGCACCTGACTTTAACATTCTACTATCTAACCATCTCCATGAGTTTAAAGTTCTATATGTAACTCAGCTTTCATACTAACTTGCCTCATAATTTTAGACTCTTAATACCAGAGTCAAAGATACTGGGTGGAAAACAGAGGCTTCTTGGGAATGTGCCATACCACATGTGCACAACAGGACTGCCTGTTATACTAAGTGCCATGTCTTGGGGTTCTTGGGCTCAAGCTGTTAGGAAAAGCTTGAGGGCTGCTCATGTATTCCTTGTTTTGACACACCCATTTGTGCAAAAACATTGATGGGGGATCAGTCTACCACATTGTTAGAGAAGCCTGTGCCTAACTGAATCTGGAAACAACCACTTCGGGTCTCTCCCAGGTTTTAGCTTCAGACAAGTTTTCCACTATGTAAATAGCAAAGGATAAGCCTGGGGATTGACTGTTTCCACACCTTTGTTCTCAGAAGGAAGAAATGATGGCCATTTTAAAATTATGTACTCACTTATAACTGAATTTTAGATATATAGTATAGGATAACTATTCTACAACTCACTGATCCAAAGGAACAGGAGCCTTACATAACTATCCTAGGATAAACTCCACCCAGCAGTGGATCAACACAGATGCTGAGATACACAGGCAAACATTAGATGGAGCTCTGGGAGTCCAGTTTAAGAGAGGTAAGAGGAATAGAGAGGACCTGGATGGGACAAGTTCTATTCATGAAGATTAACAGAACCAACCAACCTAGACCCCTAGAGGCTTACAGAGAATGAAACACTAACTGAGGAGAAGAAGAAGAAGAGGAGGAGGAGGAGGAGGAGGAGGAGGAGGAGGAGGAGGGAGGAAGCATAAATAAAGTAGACTAGATGTAGACACTCCCTATACATATACGGATGATAGACAACTTGGACTTTATACAGATCCCTTAGCAAGTGGATAGCAGGGCCTGTCTCTGTCATGGACTCTGTTGCCTGTTAGTGGGACACATTACTCAAGCTGGGCTGCCATTTTGAACACCAGAGCAAGAGGAATCTCTTAATCCTCATGTGACTGATAAATTAGGGGAATTGAAACGTGTCCCCAAAATATTCCCTCTTAGTGGAGCCACAGCAGCAGGATGTTCAGCAGCTGATGAGTCCACAATGGGTCAGTTCAGCAGACAGCAGTCCACAGCTGCATTTTGGAAAGCGCATGCATACTTGTGCTTCCCCAGAGGGGTGTTGGACATACATACAGGCCCTTCTATTGGATTTACATCATTGGAAAAACACACTGCAGCTGGACTGAGCAGCAGGACACACTTCAGGCACCAAGTTACGTGGCAGCTGGACTGCTGTGTACTGGAACTTGGAAGACAGTGGCCCCATTTGCCTCTATCCAAAGCCAGCTCCATACACACATAGGTTGAAATGTGAAAGTGGCAGAAAGGGTGGCTGGGTTGGAAGGCGAATTTGTCCTCCACAGGGTCCAAGCCCTGGGTAAATTGGGGGGTTATTATTAGACTCTTTTGCTAGTTCTGGCCCTTCCGGCAGGAAACCAGAGCTTAAACATATATATTTCCACCCCTGGAACAGTGAGGTTTCCACCTGGGGGACACTGCTGAATGACTCACCTTAAAGATGTGGAGTCAGGTCCTTTCAAGACTCCAGTGGGTGGTCTCAATCCCCAAACTTGGGACCTCCAGAGTCCACAGAATTTGTGCCTGGACACACAGGACCATACCAGCAGAGTTGCTGCAGGCTGAACACTCAGTGTACAACATAGAGAGCTCTGACTTGTGAACAGTGAAACAATCCCGGGCCATTCCTCATTGCCTGGAAATAGGCTGCACCAGCTCACAGTGCTTCTGTCTATTAGATGCATATTGACCCTGAGAACCCCCTGAGAGCAGCTGGGGAGGACCACACACACGGTCCGAAACGTAAGCTGCAGGGGAGCTAAAACCCCACCCAACAGCCTGAGGCCTACCAACCTGCACTGTCATCTGTACGAGGACCAGTTGTATCCCAGGAACCTACAGGAACACATCCCCATCCCAACCCCTCACCTAGTCCCCAATTGGGACAAAACAGGAAGGGGTGAGCTCTAGGAGACACATTGAGAACCTCCACACAAGGCCCCATCCAGCCAGTGGAAAGCGACTGATCACCAAGCAATATGACTGCTACACCAAAGCACCCCCTTTGGCTCCAAGTCCAGAAGGCAACAGGAACAAACAGCTAAGACAACCAAATGGCAAAAGGTCAGCAAAAAAGCAGAATCAACAAAAGCCAGGGAATTATGACCCCAACAAAATGCAATGATGCTGGTTCAGTAAGCCCTGACCACTTCACCACAGCTGAAACACATGAAAAAGACAACAATTCTACAGTCTGGAAAGTGATAGAGTCCTTTCAAGAAGAATTTAAATCTATGAAGGAATTCAAAGAGTCCACAAATTTACAAACGAAAACAATGGATAATACCATTAGAGAGCTCCAAGCCAAAGTGGCTCAACTTGAACAGGAAAGAGACAAGGCAATGAAAGATTTAAAAGAGATGAAAGATTTCCAGGCAAAGACAAACAAATTGGAGCAGGAAATATACAAAACAAATAAAATCTTTCAAGTCATGAAACTGGAAATGGAACCAATAAAGAAAACACAGTCAGAGTTAAGAGTGGAAATGGAAAATCAAGGGAAGACAACAGGAACTACAGGCATGAGTATCAAAAATAGGATACAAGAGATGGAATGCAGACTCTCAGGCATGGAAGATTCGATGGAAGAAATCAGTACAACTTCCAAAGAAAATGAGAAAGCTAAAAAAGTCCTCACCCATAACATCCAAAAATCAATGACTCAATGAAAAGATGGAATCTAAGAGTTATAGGCATAGAGGAAAGAGAAGACTCCCGACTCCTAGGTCCAGGAAACATCTTCAACAAAATCATAGAAGAAAACTTCGCAAACCTAAGGAAAGAGATGCCAATAAAATTCCAGGAGACTTACAGAACACCAAACAGATTAGTTCAGAAAAAAACAAAAAAACCTCTCACCACATATTAATTGAAACTCCAAATGTACAGAATAAAGAAAGAATATTAAAAGCCATAAGAAAAAAGGTCAAGTAAAGTATAATTGCAGACCCATCAGAATATCACCTGACTTCTCCTCAGAAACTCTAAAAGCTAGAAGGGCCTGGAGAAATGTCCTACAAACCCTGAGAGAACATAGTTGCCCAGCCAGACTACTACACCCAGCAAAACTCTCTTTCAACATATATGGAGAAAAAATATATTCCATGACAAAATCAAATTTAAACAATATCTACCCACAAATCCAGCCCTTCAGAAGATAGAAGGAAAATTCCAACCCAGAGAAGATAACTACACCCAATAAAACAGATGAAACAAAAAACTCCATGGCAACTAAACCAAAAGAAACACAGGACACCACCTAAACCAAAATAATGGGAAATAGCAACATCTGGTCACTAATATCTATAAACATCAATGGACTCAAATCCGCAACAAAAAGACACAGGCTTAAAGATTCGATCTGTAAACAAGACCCATCATTTTGCTGCATACAAGAAACATATCTTACTAACAAAGATAGACACTATGTCAGAGTAAAGGGCTGGGAAAAGGTTTTCCAAACAAATGGACCCAGGAGCAAGCTGGAGTAGCCATCCTAATATCAAACAAAATAGACTTCCAACTGAAGTTAATAAAAAAAGACAGAGAAGGGCATTACATACTCGTTAAATGAAAAATTCATCAAGAGGACATCTCAATATTGAACATCCATGCCCAAATACAAAGGTACCTACATTTGTAAAAAAAAAACAAAAAAACAAAACAAAAAAAAAAACTCTCCTAAAACTTAAATCTCGCATCCATCCCCACACATTAGTAGTGGGAGACTTCAACACCCCACTCACAACAATGGACAGATCATCAAGACAGAAACCAAACAGAGAAATAATGAGTCTAACAGAGCTCTTGAACCAAATGGATCTAACAGATATCTACAGAACGTTTCACCCAAACACAAAAGAATACACCTTCTTCTCAGTACCACATGTAACCTTTTCCAAAATTGACCACATAGTCGGTCACAAAGATAGCCTCAACAGATACAAGAAAATTGAAATAACCCCTTGTATCTTATCAGACCACCATGGAATAAAGCTGGACTTCAACGGCAACAGAATCAACAGAAAGCCTACACACACATGGAAACTGAAATGCTCTTTACTGGATGACTACTGGGTCAGGGAAGAAATAAAGAAGGAAATCAAAGACTTCTTAAAATCCAACGAAAATGAAGGCACAACATACCCAAACCTATGGGACACAATGAAAGCTGTGCTACAAGTAAAGTTCATAGCACTAAGTGCCTTCGAAAAGAAAATTGTGACAGTGCATATTAGCAAATTAACAGCCAAACTGGATGAATTGGAAAAAAAAAAAAAAAGAAGAAGAAGCAAACACTCCCAAGAGGAGCAGAAGGCAGGAGATCATCAAACTTATGGCTGAAATCAACAACTTAGAAACAAAAAGAACAATACAAAATATCAATGAAACCAAGAGTTGGTTCTTTGAGAAAATCAACAAAATAAACAAACCCTTAGCCAAATTAAGTTAAAGACAGAGGGGAAAAAACCCAAATCAACAAAATCAGAAATGAAAAGTGAGAAATGTTAACAGACATTGAGGAAATACAGAGAGTATTTATGTCCTACTTTAAAAATCTATACTCCACCAAATATGAAAACTTAAGTGAAATGGACAATTTTCTTGATAGATTCTACCTACCAGAGCTAAATCAAGATCAGGTTAACATACTAAACAGCCCTATAACCCCTAGGGAAACAGAAACAGTCATTAAAAATCTCCCAACCAAAAAAAAAGCCTAGGCAAGATGGTTTCATTCTACCAGACCTTCACATTCATCACAGAATTTAAACAGACCTTCAAAGAAGACCTAATACCAATACTCTTCCAACTCTTTCACAAAATAGAATCAGAAAGGACACTGCCAAACTCATTCAATGAGGCCACAGTAACCCTGATTCCTAGACCATAAAAGGACCCAATAGAGAAAGAGAACTTCAGACCAATCTCCCTCATGAACATAGATGCAAAAATATTTAATAAAATGCTAGCAAACTGAACCCAAGAACACATCAAAAGTATCATACACCATGATCAAGTAGGCTTCATCCCAGGAATGCAGGGATGGTTCAGCATATGAAAATCCACCAACGTAATTCACCACATAAACAAAATGAAAGAAAAGAACCACATGATAATCTCACTAGATGTGGAAAAAGATTTTGACAAAATCCAACACCCCTTCATGCTAAAAGTTTGGGAGAGAACGGGCATACAAGAACCATATCTGGAAATAATAAAGGCAATGTACAGCAAGCCAGTAGCCAACATCAAAGTAAACTTGAAGCATTTCCTCTAAACTCAGGGACAAGATAAGAATGCCCACTTTCTCCATATCTCTCCAATATAGTACTTGAAGTTCTTGCTAGAGCAATAACAGAACTAAAGGGAATACAAATTAGAAATGAAGAAGTCAAATTACCCCTATCTGCAGATGATATGATAGTATACATAAGCGACCCCAAAAATTCCACCAGTGAACTCTTACAGCTGATAAACACCTTCAGCAAGGTGGCTGGATACAAAATTAATTCAAAAAATCAGAAGCCCTTCTTTATACAACAAATAAATGGGCTGAGAAAGAAATCAAGGAAACAACTCCTTTCACATTAGCCACAAACAAGATAAATAACCTGGGGGTAACTCTAACCAAGCAAGTAAGGGACCTGTACAACAAGAACTTCAAGCCCTTGAAGAAAGAAATTCAAGAGGCCTTTAGAAGATGGAAAGATCTCCCATGCTAGGATAGGTAGGATCAACATAATAAAAATGGCCATCCTACCAAAAGCAATATACAGATTCAATTCAAATCCTATCAAAATACCAACACTATTCTTTATAGACCTGGAAAAAGCTATTCTCAATTTCATATGGAACAAAAAAAAACTCAGAATAGCTAAATCAATCCTGTACAATAAAAAAGAAATCTGGAGGTATCACCATCCCAAATTTCAAGTTATACTACACAGCAATAGTAATAAAAACAGCATGGTACTGGTATAGAAACAGACCAGTGGACCAATGGAATCAAATTGAAGACCCAGAAATAAACCGACACACCTATGGTCACCTAATTTTTGACAAAGAAGCCAAAACCACACAATGAAAAAAGGACAGTATCTTCAACAAATAATGCTGGGCCAACTGGATGTCCACTTGTAAAAGAATGAAATTAGATCCATACGTACCACCTTTTACAAAACTTAAGTCCAAGTGGATCAAAGACCTTAACATAAGCCGCCTCACACTAAATCTACTAGAAGAGAAAGTGGGAAAAACCCTCCAAATCATTGGCACAGGTGACAACTTCCTGAACAGAACACCACAGCTCAGGACCTGAGACCAACAATCAATAAATGGGACCTCATGAAACTGAAAAGCTTCTGTAAGGCAAAAGACACTCTCATTCAAACAAAACAGCAGCCTACAGATTGGGAAAAAAAATCTCCACTTCACATCTGACAAAGGGCTAATATCCAAAATTTACAAATAAGTCAAGAAATGAAATGCCAAGAAACCAAATAATCCAATTAAAAAATGGGGAGAAGAGCTAAACAGAGAATTCACAAAGGAGGAATTCCTAAAGGCCGAGAGACTCTTGGAGAAATGCTCAGCATCCTTACTCATCAGAGAAATGCAACTCAAGACCTCTCTGAGATTCGTCTCACACCTGTCTAATGGTTAAGATCAAAAACTGAAATGACAGCACATGCTGGCGAGGGTGTGGAGAAAGGAGAACCCTCCTCCATTGCTGGTGGGAGTGCAGACATGTACAATCACTATGGAGGTCAGTCTGGCGATATCTTAAAAAACTTGGAATACCTCTGCCTGGGGACCCAGCCATACCACTTCTGGGTATACATCCAAATGATTCCTCACTGAATCACAAGGAAGTTGTCTCATCTATGTTCCTAGCAGCCTTATTTGTAATAGCTAGAAACTGGAAACAACCCAGATGTCCCTCAACTGAAGAATGGATTAAAAACCTATGGTACATCTACACAATGGAATACTACTCAGCTATCAGAAACAAGGAAATTATGCAATTTGCAGCCAAATGGATGGAACTAGAAAAGCTCATCCTGATTGAGCTAACCCAGACTCAGAAGGATGCTCATAGCATCTATTCACTTATAGTAGGATTTTAGCTATATAGTACAGGATATCTCTACTACAACCAATGCACCAAAGAGAACATGGACATAGACTTTTATTGTTTGTTTGTTTTCTCTCCCTGTAATTGAGATACTTTTCCCTGGTGGTACTACTGCCTTGTAGGCTTCCAGTGTATGAGGAGGCTCTTGGCCCTCATATGACTGCTAAACTGGGGCGGGAGACTGTTAGTTATGTAGGGACAGACCACTCCAGAGGCGTGGGATGAAAGGGTTCGGGGGTAGGGGGTGGGAGGGCGGGACTGGGAAGGGTGCAAAGAGGACACTGTGATGGAGATGTTACCTGAAGCATTAAATAAATACATTTAAAAAAGTATTTATCATATATATATATATATTGGTTTTTGATTACTAATATTCAAATAATTAACATCTCATTTTACATTTGAAAACAAGCATGCAAAGATACATGCTTTACAAAACAATTATTTTAATAAGAAGAATTAAGTATTTTCAAAATAATCACTCAGAGACAATCAGAAGACTAGACCCCACTGATCTGTTTTCAAAAATCTTCTCTAGAAATGATAAGAAAGTGTTGTGAAAACATAATTGAAATCATTGCTTCCAACCTAGAATGCTTTTGCAGTTAAATAGATATGATGTGCAAACACATATGTCGATAAAAGGCTGGTTGAAGAATTCAGTTACAGATTTCCCCATCTTAAGCAAAATATCTAATAATAAGACAATATCTGTCTGAATGGTGATTGCTGACTTGGGAACATGTAACTCACTTTCTGTGTTGGGATCTGAAACAAAACACGATCTCAGGTTTCTGCTCTCAGCTTCATCTCATGTGTTGAACATGAGAGACACTTAATTGCCTAAGCTGTAAATTAATTGTATTGTGAAATATCCTGAGAAACTTCAATTGCATAGGTGCCCTGCAAATGCAGTGTGATTGACTGATGAGTCTATGTGTCTCTTGAAAGAAACATTTGCTCTATTTTGCTGCTTTGCTAAACAGGAAAAAACATATTTTCTGTGTTTGTTTTTTTTAGATAAGTTAATGACTGTCTTTAGTGCTCTGTAATGTACATCAAAAATTTAGTGGTACTGAATATTTCTTTGTGTTCTGCAACCTTCACACAGAGAATTGCATCTGTGTATAGATATCTATATTACTTAATTTCTCTAATTTATGACACAAATGAATCCTAAGCTCAGCTATTAATGTAAAACAATAAATCTGAAGTGTTTAACACAATGTTGTTTGAATTTCAAGGTGTGAGAAGAGCTGTTTTCTTACTGTTGGCTATTTTTCATATACATATGGACATTATTCAACATTTTTTGCATTAGGATTCTTAGATTAGTCAGATGACAATATTACTATTATTTGTGCATCTATCCATGTATCTATCATATCTCTATCCATATCTCCATTCACCCATACATTATTTACCTACTCACTACTTATTTATCAATAATTTTTCCTCTATTTCTAGATCTGTCTGTCTGTCTTTCTGTCCATCTGCTTGTCTACCTGTCTAACTAATGAATCAAAATCTCGTTATTTTGCCCAAGCTGGCCTTGAATGTGAGATCTTTGTGTCTCTATCCCAATAATGTTGAGATTAGAGGAATGGATCACTACACCTGGTTTACGATATAATTAAGTAAATTTAGAGAGTATGAATTTTCACAGGTTCTTCACAATTATTTTTCTTTTTTTAACTGACCAGCTATCTTTATGATTTCCAATATTGACTTCTTGCCCTTTGACCTTTCACTGATATATTGAGAACAGAATACATTCATAGGCATAGTATGTTCCATTTGTATCTGAATGTATTCATTAATCCTAATGTTAGGTTCTTGTACTTTGTTTTGCATTACAGGACAACATTGTGTTGACATAAAAAATTATAAACTCTACAGAATACTCACTTCTGTTAACCAGGTACACAAACCTAAGTTTTGACAAATCTTCAAGGCATTCACTGAGAATGAGAATACCAACTCCCCACAAACATATATATTCATCTACTTCTATTATAAATAGTATATTTGACATTTTTTTTCTAGTGCTGGGATCAAACCCAGGGCCTTGAGGATTTTAGGTAAGTGCTCTGATACTGAGTTCCAACCACAGTCCAGGAAGTGGGACATTTGTTAGAGATTTTTTTTTTCTGATAATTTAAGGTAACATGGTGTTCTGAACAGTGTGAATTTAGTACTAAGCAATATGTGCTTTTATTCATAACTTATACAGCTGTGAGAAGTTTATTTGTTTGCTTGTTTGTTTTTTGTTTGTTTGTTTGTTGTTTCTAATCCTTGGTACCACAAAGCTGCTTTGGCTAAGGAAGCAAACTTGAGAATTCATTAAGAAAGAGAAATGGGCTGTATGGTACTTCTTCTGTATTGACACAGCTTCCCAGAATTATGGGTGAATTATGAATTCATCACTTGAAATATTCATGATTAATCTTCCTAAACAGCCATTGTTATTCCTTCATTCACTCATTTGACAAATTGAGCATTGATTCTTATTAGCATAGCAATCATGTAGCACTGAATATCTGATTCTATCAATAATCCCTTTATTAGTAGGTGGACAGGAGAACATCTCTGTACTATGTGTGTGTCTGGTGCCTGGAAAACAGAGGATGTCAGATCACCTAGAAGTGGAGTTACCCCTGGTTATGAGTCATGATTTTGGTGCTGGGAACTGAGCTTGGGACATCTACAAAAACCAAAAGCACTCTTAGCCACTGAGTCAAAATTTAAAAGGTAGTATTAGAACACAAAAATTGAGCATTTACTACAGAGTAATATCATATGAATCCACACAGCTTCACTTTCTATTAAACTTCCAGTATTGTAGCACATTTGTTACAAATAAGTAACAGTTATTGATGAATTGTTAATTAGCATGCATATGTCTATCTACTTGTCTTGGTGTTTACTTCATGTACTTATAAAAGTCCTTAGCACATTTCACATTTCTTTTCTCTACACATACTGTTGACTATATCAGTAGTTCAGACTCTTTTTGTTTTAGATAACCCTGACTGTATAAAGAATGATGGATAGTTCTCTTATAAGCTACCTCTCCCTTAGAAGACCATGTTAATTAGAATGTGCTTACAACTTTTCAGGAGGAAGAACATGTATGAAAGGTGCTGTTTTCATCACATAATGTCATGGATATGTTTCTACAGCCATGATTTATGAATGCTGATGTTGGCTTTCATTACTAGCTAAAATCATTTTTATGATCTTACTCCACTGTTTAATTACATTTTTTGGTCTCCTTTTATACTGATTTCCTTTCAAAATGTTTAATCTGTGCAATCCATGGTTCATGAGTGTGAAGTTTTTCACATCCTGTAGCATATCAAATCTACACAAATTATTTATAATTCAGTTTAAGATATTTGATACTTCTCCATTTATTAATTTTTCAATAATTTATTCAGATCTTTACTAAATTATAAGCAATTATTTTCCACTTTTGTTTGTAATTTTATACTTTGTGTTTAAACACTTCTTTGTTCAAGTTGTTTCAGTTTTCAGTATTTAGAACTCTTTTTGTTGGCTCTTGTTCTTTTCCAGTATCAAAGCATATACTCTTATTTTAAATCATGTGTATGCATGTGTATCTGTGTGGGAATGTGTGCACCTGTTTTAAGTTCTGTAACTTCTGTGCATGACTGCAAAGTTAAGAGGAAGGTGTCACATACACTGACTCTTGAGTTACCTGGTGTGACATGGGTATGGGAAGCCAGCTTCTAGGGAACAAAAGAAAGTACACTTAACTGCTGAGTCATCTCTCCATCCCTATCTTGTACCCTTGCTTATGGCTTCATAAATGTGTGGATTGTTGAGTGTCTTTAGCCCTTCCTGATTTTGTGGTATTTCAAGATGTTTCAGGCTCAACTTCTGTGTTTCTTGGCCTGTTAGTAGACCTAACCATTTTCTAAAAGAATTCTTTTTGATAATGATACTAGAATCCAATATGTGGATGCTAATTACTTTCAAATAACAGTCTAAGAGATGTATATTAACATATTACATACATATTAATTACATGCAGTTTTTGTGTATAACTATCTGTATTATACAAACTTCAATTGTGATTTTCTTGTTCTTCCTGCCTCAGTAACATTGCTATCTGGTTCACTCTAATGTTTCTCATTTTGTTATTGGTATAGTTTGTTGCTACAAGTACTGCCCCTTTTTGGAAACCTTTCAGTAATAAATGAAAAATAGGTTTTGCTATTCCTAGTAATTTTATCCTTTTAAAAATAATTTGTCCACACTAACAGGTACATCATTTTTCTTGAAGTTATGACTTTCAGCTCCCTAATGATAAAACATCCTAAACATTTTAATATACTGATTTATCTGTCTTCTTTGATAAGACATCTAAACAGATATTTTCTATATTTTCCAGGGATATTTCTGTACATAATTTTATCCATCTCTAGTGCTGTACACAGTTTTTTTTTTAAGCAGTGAATGTATAATTTTTCCTGTGGTCATTGTTGTTAACAGTTGTCTAAATATCCTAAAGCCTGATGCTGAAACAGTCCAACAATCTCTGTTGTCCTCTTATGGAGACTGCTAATTTTGGAACTCCATATTTTAAAATCACATTACTTATTCTTTCTTTTTTTAAGAGTTCTTGGTGAATCATTCATGTATTTGTCAGACTCATATTTTCTCTTAAAATTGAAATACATTTTTGTTCTCTAAAGACATTACCTTTTCTTTTTTCCCTTTTATTGAAAACAGATTCTGATATAATATGTCCTGATTTTACTTTCCCCTCCTTCTTTCTCACCTCTCTTCCCCTCCAGATCCAGTACAATTCTGTCTCTCATCAGAAAAGATTTTTTTTAAATCCTCCAAATCAATATATTTCAATGATACATAACAAAAACCTTTACTAACATTTTATCAATAGAATTCAACCATATACAAAATTAATTATATGCCATAATCAAATATCAGTTATTTTATGGATTCAAGGGTATTCAGGCTTCAAAAAGCAGTTAGTGTAATCCAACATGTTGACAAACTAAGGAAAAACATACAATCATGTCAATTAAGGTAGGAAAAGCATTTGATAAAAATCATCAATCATTCCTTATAAAAGTGCTGAGAAGAACATGGAAATAGAAGAGTATCTTGTACTTGGAAGAGATCTAACAGAAGCCTGGGTCAGCACATGTAATGCTGATGCTCCATTTAAGGAGTAAGCCTTCTCATACAAGAATGAAAATAACCTTTGTTTGCCTTCTGCAATAAACTAGGAAAAAAGGAATAAATGATGTAGCTGATTGATTGTGTCAAATTCATCCACTCACAAGTTCTGCAATTAGGGAACAAGTTCAATAAGATAGAATATAAACATACAATTAATTATGTTTTTAGATACTAACAATAAACCTTTGAGCATCAAAATTTAAAATGTAATTTGTGTGTGTGTGTGTGTGTGTGTGTGTGTGTGTGTGTGTGTGTGTAAACCTAACAAACATGAAGAATGTTTATACTGTAACTATTGATAATGGAAAAGAGAACAAAGATCTAAATAAATGAAAAGACGTATCTTGCTCACATATTGAAAGACTTGATTATGGAATACCTGCCAAAAACTCAAGTGTTTTTTCTGGCTATTGGCAATATTGTTCTAAATTTATGTTAAAAGATGAAAGGATCAATATACAAAGGGATAAGGGCTTATTCAATAATCTGACTCTTCTTCTTGGTCCTTCCTGTGCTATGTCTATGTCTCAATTTTTCTCAAGTCCGTGCATTCCTACATAGGAGATAATTATATCTGTTGTTTTGTATAGTATTTTCTGTTATAAGAGAAGGAACCATCTGTTGGACTGAAAGGGGAAACTTCTGGGGGGAAGAGGGTGGAAGGGCGGGATAGGAAGGGGGAATAGGGAAGGGTTTGTGACTGAGATGTAACTAGAAGAAAAAAAAATAAAGTATTTAAAAAAAAAACAAATTTGCTTCAGGAGAAATATTACCTACCCTCCCCCCCCCAAAAAAAAAGAGGGTGATTGTCCCTGAGTGAGGATTAGGGCAGGGCTCTGTTCTTATCTTTCCAGCAGAATCAAAGCATCCATTCAAGGAACCCAGGAACAACTGGACAACGGAAACCTCAGCAGAAAACAGAATCAGACACCAAAAGAAGATGAGTGACCCAGATGATTCAGCCTGACAGACTCCCTCAATAGCTGTCTCCATCAAAAGCCTACAACCACAACAACTCAATATCGCTAAGACTGTTCAGCTCTACACAATGTCCCAGCCAGAACCTCAGTAAAGCCTGGAAGTTCAGCTTCTGCCTACAAACTCCTTAGGACATCTAAACAGCTGAGAACAGAAGGACTGAACATAAAAGGATTGTATTAACATTTTTAACCATTTTTCCATTTTGGTTCGGGCCCCAAACAGGTTTACTACGACCCAAATCAGCAGGAAGTCATTTTAAGAGAGCGACGTCCCATACCCAGAGGGTGGGAAGGGTGTTTCTCCGCCCCCCCCCCCTTTTTGGTTATTTGAAGGACAACTGAAAACTCTGTTATTTAGGGGAAGAGATTACAAATTGTTAAATGGTCCTGTTTAATGGGTTTTGGAGGTTAGCCCCAGGGTATTCCTTCTTTCCATTTTCTGTATCCTTATTTTTTTTAAATACTTTATTTTTTTTTCTTCAAGTTACATCTCAGTAACAAACCCCTCCCTATTCCCCCTTCCTATCCCACCCTTCCACCCTCTTCCCCCCAGAAGTTTCCCCCTTCAGTCCAACAATTGTTCCTTCTCTTATAACAGTAAGTATTATACAAAACAACAGATATAAATATGCCACATTTATGAGAGTTAAATGGCCCAGTATACCTTCCCAATGTCCAGTTTATACATATTTGGCCCCTGACTTTAACATTCTACTATCTAACCAACTCCATGAGTTTAAAGTTCTATATGTGACTCAACATTCATACTATCTTGTAACACACTTTTAAGAGTACCTTCTTAGATCTATAACACCCTCTTGATTCCTAAACAATTCAAAATTTAACTATGAGACTCTAACTGTCTATTCTTCAACCACCTCAGAGACCTGACAGGGATAAATATATTTGCTTATATAGGAAGTGCAGGGCCTGCAGCTTCCAAAACTAAGAAAGAACATACCAATGACTGCCTGGACAGTTCCCATTTTCTCTCCATACATTCCAGCATCAGTCTTCAGCCTTTGGGTCCTGTTTCTCTGACAGACATTTGTTGTAGAGCCGGGATTATGAAGGACTTACCTACCCTGTCTTGGCAGAGTTAGGCTGTCGACTTCCATGCTACCAAGTTTTGTCCTTTTTGGACAGCAGTCTGTCTGCAGTTGGTGCAAGGGGTTTTTTCATGCCAAGAGAAAGGCTTGCCACTAATTCAACCATATTACAGTGGAAGTTCTTCGATGCTTATCTTCTACTTGGAGTAGAATAGGGGGTGCTGTCAGGCGCTGATATGTCTCGATATCAAAAAAAAATCTTGATTTAAGATAACGTCTTTGAATGCCATATTCTGCAGATCTCTTGGGGTTTTTGAAGATGCCCTATCCATCTCTTGTATTTAGATAAGCAAATGTTGCTTGTCTCTTAGCAACTTGATTACTGGGTAGTTTAGAGAATATCTTTGATAGACTGTCATAGTAGCTAACAAAGTGACATGTTTGCATGACTAGGAGTTTGTTTTAACTACCCTAGACCGTTTTAGACGGTTGGTATCAAGAGGTCAGAGCTTCACATTTTATATTTAAGTATCTCTAGGTATGATACCATTAGGAAGCGTTACCTTTAAATTTGTATCAGTATACAAAGATCTATTCAATTGTGGTTAAATATACTCTTAATTATGTATCAATATACCAAGATCAATGCCTATGTAGCCCAATATAATCTTAATATTACATCCATATGCAAGGGTCAATACCATTGTGGCCAACTATAATCTTAATTTTGTATCAATATACAAAGATCAATACCGATGTAATCCAATACAATCATATCTTTGCACAATAAACAATGGTCAATACCACTTTAGCCAAATAAACTACTAATTTTGTATCAATATACAAAGGTATAAGGGCATATTCAATAATCTGCCCCTTCTTCTTGGACCTTCCTGTGCTATGTCTATATCTCATTTTTCTCAAGCCCATGCACTCCTACATAGGAGAGGAAGAAGGATACAGAAAAGGAAAAGTAGGAATTCCCTGGGGCTAACCTCCAAAACCCATTAAGACAGGACCATTTATCAACTTGTAGTCTCTTCCCCTACATATCAGAGTTTTCAGTTATCCTTCAAGTAACCTAAAAGAAGGGCGGAGAAACACCTTCCCCATCCACTGGGCATGGGACGTCGCTCTCTTAAAGTGACTTCCTGCTGATTTGGGTCGTAGTAGACCTGTTTGGGGCCCGAATCCATACGGGGAAAATGATTAAAAATGTTAGTACACTCCTTTTATGTTCAGTCCTTCTGTTCTCAGCTGTTTAGATGACCTAAGGGGTTTGTAGGCAGAAGCTGATCTTGCAGGCTTCACTGAGGTTCCTGCCGGGGCATTGTGTAGAGCTGAACGGTCCCAGCGACATTGGATTGCTGTGGTGGTTGCAGGCCCCCGATGGAGACAGCTATTGAGGAAGTCTGCTAGGCAGAATCAACTGGGTCACTCGTCCTCCTTGGTGCCTGATTCTGCTCTCTGCTGAGGATTCTGCTGTCCAGCCGTCCCCGGGCTCCCCTAATGGATGCTTCGATTCTCCTGGAACGATAAGAACAGAGCCCTGCCCCAATCCCAACCCTAGGACAATTGCCCTCTTCTTTTTTGGGGGGGTGGGGGGGCTACGTGGTACTTCTCCTGAAGCAAATTTGGCCTTCTGACAACATACAAAGCGTTATCTTTCAATCCGGGTTAAAGACGAAATCGTTCTGTCATCTTGGAGCTAAACCAGCTCTAGTGTATATATTTTGAGATCCCAAAGGACAATCTGCCTGCATCGAGAAGGCCTTTTGTAAGTAGCCTCCAAACCTAGGTCCCTCCAAATCCCATGTGTGTGTCTCTGAACTCTAATTATTGGGATCAGGGACCTGTGTTTCCCATCTGAAGGGATCAAAGATGTGTTCCACCACTCCTGGATCGAAGTCTTTCTCTATTTAGAGTTTGCCACTCACATTAGCTCCCTACGCTGCTGTCCTAAGCCCAAATTGCAGTCAGCGAGGACCTGCACATCAAGCTCTTTGAACCCGCAAATGAACTCCTAACACAAGTTAACTGCACACTGAGAAGACAATGCCAACACAGAAAGGGCGAGGACAATGATGACTGCTCCACTTGGACAGAAAGGGACAGAAGAGATAGCCGAGGGCATCTCCAAAGGAATCAAGGCACAGAGGATGAGGCCTCGCTCCACACACAGGCCTTCCCACAGCATAGGTCTGCTCTGCTGTGGAGCCTTGGGCAAGGGTCTTGAGGAAGTGCCTAGGGCCAGGCTCAAGGGTGGCACATCATTGGGTGAGAGAGGGCAACGTGGCTCTGGACTCCTACTGCAGGGCATTTGAGACTGTTCAACCTGACAGGAGGGTGCAAAGGACTGGGCGCTCACTAGAGCGGGCCGGAAGCTCTGCCCACACCTGGTGGAGAATTACACGGGGCACATGGCTTGGAGGGGCCTCCTTGGCTTACCTCTCTCCTGACTGCCAGGCACAGCGAAGCCTGCCATCCAGAGCATAGCTGGATCTGCCGATGAGCTCTCAGTCCCGTCACCTACTCACTGGATAACAGATTCTGGACGAATAAAACAAGTGTCCCAAGTTAATTTAACGATTTCCATGTATGGTTCAGAAGGCACTTCAAAATTCCACAGCCACAGGGCCACTGTTTTCCAGGTCACCAATCCTTTTGGTGAGGCCAGATGAAATCGGGCTAAGTGTTCAACTGGTTGGTCTTCCGGCCTCTCTGTGACTAAATCTGATATAGTTTGTCATTTTACCTTGTGGTCAAGCATTCAGCACAGAAAGACAGACAGGTTTCATTTTTGAATAAATGAGTTTTTTTTTTTTTTTTTTTTGAGCTCCGGGATCTGCCCGTTTCTGTCTCCAGTGTGCTGGGAGCTGGGACCAAGGGTGTACTCTTCTTGAATGGTGGGACCAAGAGTATGCACCCTCACCACCTCGCTCCGTATGACTCCAGAATACATAAGACCACCAACTCTACGGTGCTCCCCCCCGCCCCCCC
>CAJQZJ010001896.1:2929492-3020104 GCA_907164525.1 Lophiomys imhausi | reverse complement strand
TAGTTCCTGTTCTCTTCCCTTGGTTCTCCACTTCCTCTTTTAACTCTGACTGTGTTTTCTTTATTGTTTCTATTTCTATTTTCATGTCTTGTATGGTTTTGTTCGTTTTGTACATTTCCTTCTCCAGCTTGCTTTTTTTTTGTATGAAAATCTTTCATGGCTTTTTCCTTTTCCTGTTCAAGCTCTGTCACCTTGGCTTGGAGCTCTTTAATGGTGTTGTTCCTTGTTTTGATTTGTAGAATTGTGGCTTCTTTGAATTCCTTCATAGATTTAAGTTCTTCTTGCAGGGACTTCTGTATCCTCTTTATCTCCTATGTATAAAAGAGTTTTAAGAGATAACTACCAACCATCACAAACTAAAATATAAGATGAAGGAAAAACTCTTATAGCCAAGTTAGACATGCCAACCCAATATGAAAGGAGCCACAAGAGCTCCTTCTTGTTCCCACAGTCAGTAATCCCATAAAAATACTCAACTAATAACTATTACATATATATATATATAATAATTTATATATATAAAGGACCTAGTGCAGTCTGAACTTTCTGGTTCAGTCTGTGAACTCATGTATGTCTTGCTTAATTGATTCAGAGGCCCTTGTTCTTCTGGTGTCCTCCATCCCTTCTGGCTCTTACAAGTGTTCTGTCACCTCCTCCAAGGGATTCCCTTGAGGTCTCAGGTGAGGGATTTGATGGAGACCTCCATTTAGACTCTCTTTCCACATAATGTCTGGTTGCAGGTTTCTATCTGTTACCTTCTCGTGCTGCTGGAGGAAGCCTCTCTGATGATGCCTGGACAAGGCACTGATCTATGAATATAGCAGAATACCAATAGGAGTCTTATTATTGACACTATTTTTAGAACAATATATTTGGTTTCACCCTAGAACTCTGGTCTATCTAGTCTCTGGTTCTTGGTTACTAAAGAAGTGTTGGCTGTCTTTTGAATATATTCTCAAGACTGGTATAGCTGTATCTTGAGGTAGATCTATTCCCAATTTCTGATGCACTCCCATATTGATTTTCACAGTTGCTGTTCATGTTTGCACTCCTTCCAGCAGTGGAGGCTTCTTGCTCCACATGCTCTCCAACATAAGCTGTCACTTTTTTTTTCAATTTTAGCCATTCTGACAAGTGTAAGGTGAGTCTCAAAGTAGTTCTGATTTGCGTTTTCTTGGTGGCTAAGGATGTTGCATATTTCTTTTAAGTTTTTCTCAGTCATTTGAGTTTCCACTATTGAGAATTCTTTTTAGAAATGTACCCTATTTTATTTTATTTTTTTTAGTGTTTTTTTAATAATTTATTTTTTATTTCTTCAAGTTACATCTCAATCACAATCCCCTCCGTACTCCCCACTCCAGTCCCACCCTTCCACCCTCCTCCCCCTCAACCCCCCCATCCTCTTCCCTTCTTTTTTTTTTTTTTTAGTTTAAGGTATTTCTTTTTCCCCCCAACAGCTCTCCCTTTCAGTCCAAATAATGGTTCTTTTTCTTATAACTATAAATACAATACAAAACAACAGAAATAAATAGGCCACAATTATAAGAGTTATATGGCTTAGCATACATTCCCAATGTCCAGTCCATATGTATTTGGCACCTGACTTTAACATTCTACTATCTAACCATCTCCATGTGTTTAAAGTTCTATATCTAACTCAGCTTTCATACTAACTTGCCTCATAATTTTAAAAATATCTTCTTAGATCCAGAACACCCTCTTGATTCCTAAACAACTCAAAATTAACTATGAGACTCTAGCTATCTATTCTTCAACCACCTCAGAGACCTGAGAGGGATAAATATATCTGAATATATAGGAAGTGCAGGGCCTGCAGCTTCAAAAACTAAGAAATGACATACCAGTGGATGCCTAGACAGTTCCCATTTTCTCTCCATACATTACAGCATCAATCTTCAGCCATTTGGCCCCATTTCTCTGACAGACATTGAGTGTAGAGCAGGAATTATGAAGGACTTACCTACCCTGTCTTGGCAGAGCTAGGCTGTATTTTAATTTCATATCATCCAGATATTAAGCACCGCTGAATTCCAATCTTGTTCTTTGCACAGAAAATTGACCTGAGAGATGCAGTGACATCTGTAAAAGGGTCTCAGATGCTAGGTGTGGAAGGCATTAGAGAAAAGCTGTGGCATATCTGTGGTAGTGATGCCGTCAAAAGAGAAGGATTGCAAGAAGGTGTGGACTGGATTCAAGATCAAATCCAAGATGTGAAGACGTGAAAAGATAGTCTCTGCAAACTTCATCGATTTTCATCTAAAGGAGTCTACTATGTAAGACATACTGGGTAAACTTAAATTCATTGTCAATGATTTATGCAGCCCAGAATAATTTTCAATATTCTGCTTGCTTTTGTAGACTCTGGATTATTGGATTTTTGATAGCTAGATAACTGAGGTTTCTATTTTGGATGCTAGCTTTCTATTGAATGTGGAGTGGTTAAAAATCTTTTTTTTTTTCATTCTGTGGGCTGCCACTTTGTTTTATTTATAGTGACTTTTGCCTTACAGAAGCTTTTCAGTTTCATAAGGACCCTTTTAGTAATTGTTAGTCTTAGTGCCTGTGCTGTATGTGTTTAGAAAGTCATCTTCTCTGTCAATGAATTTAAAGCTATTCCCTACTTTATCAGGCTCAGTGTATTTGGTTTTATATTGAGGTCTTTGATGCACTTGGACTTAAGTTTTATGCAGGTTGATAAGTGGGATCTATTACATTCTTCTAAATGAGGACATCCAGTTTGACCAGGACTATTTATTGAAGATGCAGTATTTTTTTCAGTGTGTATTTATGGTTTCTTTATAAAAAAAAAAAAAATGAGGTGTTCCATCCAAGTGTGAATTTATTTCTGGGTTTTCCAATCAATACCATCAAACAACCTGTTTGTTTTTATGCCAATTACATGTTCTATAGAACTTGAAATCTGAAATGGTGAGACCTCAAACAGTTCTTTTACTGTTTAAGATTGTTTTAGCAGTGTTGTTTGTGGTTGTTTTTGTTTTTCCATATGAAGTTGAGAGTTGTTCTTTCAAAGTCTGTAAAGAATTGTGCTAGAATTGTTTATGGGGCCGGCATTGAATATGCAGATTACTTTTGGTAAGGTGGCCATTTTTACTACTCTAATCCTGCTGATCCATGAGCATGGGAGATCTTTACATCTTCTGATATCTTCTACAATTTCTTTCTTCAAAAATGTGTAGATTTTATCAAACAAGTATTTTAATTACTTGGTTAGATCTACCCCAAGATAATTTATATTATTTGAAGCTTCTGTGAAAAGTGTTTCCTTGTTTCTTTCTCAGTTCATTCGTCCTTTGTAAACAGGACGATAACTGATTTTTGTGAGTTAGTTTTATGTCCAGATACATTGCCGAAAGTGTTCATTAGATGTAGGTATTCCCCGAAGGAATTTTCACCATCACTTATGTATACTATTATGTCATCTACAGATAAAGATACTTTGACTCCTTCCTTTCCAATTTATATCTGCTTGATCTCCTTCAGTTGTCTTTTTTCTCTAGCTACTACTTGAAATACTGTATTGTATAGATATGGAGAGAGTGAATATCCTTTTGTTTGTTCTTGATTTTAGTGGAATTACTTTCAGTTTCTCTCCATTTAATTTGACTTAGGCTATAAGCTTTCTGTAAATTGCTTTTATTCTGTTTAAGTATGTCCCTTGTATCTTTAATGTCTACAGGATTTTTTATCATGAATGATTGTAGGATTTTGTCAAAAGTCTTTTCTGCAACTAATGAGATGATCATGTTTTCTTTTTTTCTTTCAGTTTATTTATATGATCTATTACATTGGATTTTCATATATTGAATCATCCCTGTATACTGAGGTGAAGTTTATTTGATCATGGTGGATGATCTTTTTGATGTGTTCTTGGATTTGGTTAGAAAGCATTTTGTTGAATATTTTTACATCTGTGTCCATGAGGGAAACTGGTATATCTTTCTTTGTTGAGTCTTTATGTGGTTTGGGTATCAGGGTAACTGTGGCTTCATAAAATGAATTGAGCAATGTTTCTTCTGTTTTTATTATGTGGAATAATTTAAGGAATATTGACAGTATCACTTCTTTGCAAGTTTGTTAGAATTATGTGCTAAAACTGTCTGGTTCTGGTTTTTTGGTTGGGATACCTTTAATGACTACTCCTATTTCACTAGTGGTTGGGTTGTTGGTTTATTTAAATTGCTTATCTAATTTTGAGTTAACTTTGGTAAGAACTACCCATTAAGAAAATTATCTATTTCCTATATATTTGTTTTATATTTTCCAATTTGATCAACTATAGTTTTTTAAAGAATGTCCTTATGATTCTCTGGATTTCCTCAGTATCCGTGTTATATCCCCCTCTTATCATTTAGTATCTTTTTGTCTTTTAAAGACAAAGTTTCTTTGTGTATCCCTAGCTGTACTGGAATTCACTCTGTAGACCAGGCTGGCATGAACTAGATCTTGGAGGTCTGCTTGCCTCTGCTCCCAAGTATTAATATTAAAGATGTGGGCTAACAACCCTAAACCTCCCTTTTTTGTTTTTGTTTTGTTAATTGAGATAGACTTTTTTCTTGGCCTGATATTTAGTTTGAATAATGGTTTTCTATATTGTTGATTTTTCTCAAAGAACCCACTCTTTACTTTATTGATACTTTGTTATGTTTTCTTTGCATTTACTACCCTTGGGTATTACTACTTCCCTTTGTTTTAGAGCTTTCCAGCTTACTGGTATGAGATCTCTTCAGTTTTCTTTCTTTCTTTGTTTGTTTGATTGCTTTTGTTTGGTTTGTTGTAGTTTTCTTGGTTTGGGGGGTTTTGTGGTTGTTTTTTTTTTTAATTTGGTTTATATAGGCATTTATTGCTATGAACTTTCCTCTTAGCACTTTTATTGTGTCTCTTAAGCTTGGATATGTTGTGTACTCATTTTCACTGAATTCTGGAAAGTCTTTATTTATTTATTTCTGTCTTGACTGATCTTTTTCATTTGGTAGAAATTTGTTCATTTTTCAGGAGTCTGTAAGCATTCTGTTATTTCTGTTGTTGATATCCAACTTTAATCTGAGGTGGTCTGAGAGGACCCAATTTTAATTTTCTTGAAAAGACATTCTCTTAATGTCTTTCACAGAACTCTAGGTTTTAGCTTAATAGTAAATTTTGAAGTTTTTTTTTTGTTCGTTTTTCTTTATTTGTGTGTTTGTATTTTATAAAGGATCATTCCTTTGGTTCATGTGAAATCTTCCAACACAGTCAAGGTTTCATAGGTTTTGCCTCTGTCCTCTTCCAGAGATTTTAAAGTTTGTGCAATATGCTTTGCACTAATTTTTATCAAAATCTCTATGTATTGCATATGGACATAAAATCATTCCAGCATCTGTCGAAAAGTTAGACCTTTGTACACAACATAATTTCCACTTTCTGCCATAGACATGAGAAACATGTATGTGTTTTTCTAAAGTTATTATTATTACATTGTTCTGTTCTTCCTCCTCTTCTTCTTTTCAAAATTGCAGTCTGTCCTACTTATTTGGTATTCTATTGCTTATTGTTTCTTTTTCCTTTCCTTCATTTCTGCATAAACTTTGGGATCAGTTTAACCATATCCTAGTTTCCTAAGGTTTTAATTTATACTTTTGAAGCTTATCATCTTAGAAAACACTCACAAATGAAAAATATTAATCTTCTAGTTCTTATGTGTAGAAATATTCCCCTGTTGGCCAATTGTGGTGAGGGCAAAAGGGAGGGGAAGACATCTCTTCCTAGTCAACACCACCACGTAGCAGAATGAGGCAGGGCTGGCTCTCCCACACTCTCTCCCTCAGGGCTGGCTCACCCTCAACTCTCATATCCATGCCCAGCTGTAGTGTGCTACCCTGTCAAGGTGCAGGGCATATCTGGCCCAGATGGGTCACAAGAGCAGGAAAGCTGTTCCTGACTCTCACACACATGCTGCAGCACCCAGGAAGATCAGGCCGTGCACCTTGCCTGGAAAGCACAATATAGCTGGTCCTGAATATGGGGCTTCTTTGTGAGCCACCCTTGAAGGAGTGAGTGTGGGAGAGCCAGCCCTGCCTTTGGTATGCTATATGGTGGGGTTGGCTAGGGAGAGATGCCCTCCCCTCCCTTTTGCCCTCACCACCTTTTGACAACAGGAGATCTGGCCCAGAAAGGATCACATGAGCAGGAGAGCTGTTCCTGGCCTCACATGGTACAGCACTCAGGAGAACAGGCCCTGCACCTTTCCATATTAGAAATGGCCATGTAAGTGGGGATTGCAGGTCAAGAACCAAGGCTTTGAGTTGGCTTACCCCAACATCTACCCTATGGATGAACTGCTGGAGTGCAAGAAGAGGCCAGTTCCACAACCCAGGACTACAAGATCTCCATGACACAGGACAGTTACGGCATGTCTGAGAGGATATCCAGTAAGGTTCCAGTACTGATGGAGTAACAGAAACAAGGGGCCTTGTACCAGACCAAGGAGTCATTATAATGAATATTTGCAAGTAGAATGTGTGGACAAAGGGGAATATTGTGGGACATACTGAGATACACTGCAACTTCCACAATGAGCTATTATTTTTTATGCTGGGACAGATTGCAAGGGTTGAAGGGTGGGTCTGAGGGGAGGTGGGAGATGAGAGGAAACAGGGTGTGTGATGTGATACTAACAAAATAAAATTTTTTTCAATAATGAAAAAAGAAAAAGAAATATTCTCCATCTAATTGGAGCATCTCTAATTGTTTTCATGAAAGGAATTTTCTGCCTTCATATACACATATATGATCTTAAGGTAAGTATTTCAGAGTTTGTCCAAATATAAGCATATTCATAACTGGTTCAAATTCCAATATTCATTGCTAATTTAATGAAAGTAATGGTCCTCATTATCTTATTCTTATACTTCGTAAAATTTCTAAAATCATTTTTAACACTAGTTTTTTTTGGGCTGCTTCTTTGAAATTTTAAATTTTGTAACATAAAACCAGTAATAGAGTTACTGCTTTTATAAAACATATGTAAAATTCTATATATATATATTTATTAAGTTATAATATTATATTTTATATGAGCTTGGCTCTCTACTACAAATATGGCTATGAGTTATGACAGGAAAGTTCTTTGCTATTTTATATAAATGTGAAAAAAAGAGATTCCCACAGTACTTTTTTCTATAAGAGTATTTTTTTATTACCGAAGGGTGGTGAGTTTTTTTTTTTTTAATAATTTTTGTGTCTGTGTGAAACTTGATATGATTATATTATATCACTTCTACTGGATAAAGTTTTAGATTTTCACATATCAGTTTGTAATATCTGGGGAAAAATCTTGAACAACTTTCTATAATGGAGTGTCATTAGGTGTATCAACTACATGCCAAGTTAGGCCCCACGTCCCAGAGTAGTTGCTCAACAACAAATAGACTCGATGTTATTTTTTGGCTTTTTGTTTCATATTGTTTTCTTTGGGTAATTTATTGTTGTTCACTTTTTAAATTTATTTATCTATTCAAGTTACATCTTGATTGTGGCCCCTTTCCTCCTCCCTTCCCCTCCGGCCCTCTTTCTGCTTCCTCTTTCTTCTCCTTTTCCTCTGATGAGGGAACTCCTCCCTTCATCAAACCACCATTTTATTGATTCATTCTCACATTTGATTTTTATTTTCCTGTTTTATTTTTGTTTTTAAGAGAGAGACACAAATTTGAGGGGTACAGAGGATAGGGAAGCCGGGGGACTAAGACCGTTTTCCTCCCACTCACTTGCCTTGACTAACCTTGATATGAGGGTATGAGCTATTCTCATTGTAACTTGTTATACCATGTTCAGTTAATATACCTGGGAGATCTCTTTTCTGAAGGCAAATGGAACAGGAGTGAATCTGGGGGTGGGAAGCAGTGTGTGGAAGGAACTGGGCAGACTGGTGGGAGGAAAAACTGCTGTTGGAATATAATATATGAGAGAAGAAAGAATAAATAAATAAATAAATAAATAAATAAATAAATAAATAAATAAAACAATATGATCAAAATATATTGGAAGAAACATTTAAATAAAATATTTTGGTAATAATTGTTTTATAGAATACATTTGTAATTATTTTATTTCTATTTTCTCAGAGATGTAGAAAAATTGTGATTATTTATCCCCCCCCCATGCCAGGTTTAGTAATTTTGTAGTGAGACTGTGTCTGCTCATTTCTGCTCTCGAGGACTACTGATGATTGATTGGTCCATCTTTTTCATTATTTTGATTTCTAACTTTGTACATTCTCTTTGAGATGATTTTGATAATTTTCACATTTAACGGAATGTCCCTATTTCTTGTACATATTTTCACTTTCAATAATCATCCAAGTTTTAATATTTATCCTCTGACTTCTCTTGCTGCTTTATCTTAATGTAACTAGAGACTTAACAGTTTTATTTTACTGATGATTTAAAAGAATCATGTTTTTAACATAGCTTATTTCTCTGGTGGTGACACAATTTCTTTTTTTTTAATATTTACTTATTACTTCAGGTTACATCTCCATCACAGAGTCCTCTTTCACCCCTCCCAGTCACACCCTCCCACCCTCTTCCCCCTATCCCTTCCATCCCACTCCTCTGGAGTGGAGTGTCCCTACATAACAGTCCCCTGTTCCAGTTCAGCAGTCATATGAGGGCCAAGAGCCTCCTCATACACAGGGGGCCTACAAGGCAGCACCATTAGGACAAAGTGTCTCATTGACAGGAAACAAAGTCTATGTTCGTGTTCCTTTGGTGTATTGGGTGTAGTATAGTTATCCTGTACTATATCGCTAAAATCTGATAATATGTGAATAGATACCATTTGCATCCTTCTGAGTCTGAGTCAGCTCACTCAGGATGAGCTTCTCAATTTCTATTGCAATTGTTTTCAGTTGAATCATTGTAGTCTAGTTTCGTCCATTTATAATATGTCATTATATTTTTGTAATTACTTTGTAATTAGTTATTATAGTTATTACTATTATTTAAACTAATTTGTAATATAGTTTTTACTATTGTAGGTGTGTTTATTAAATAAATATACAATATATTTAATTTAAGAACAGTCTACAAATTTAAGAATCCACTAGAAATTTTGTAATATGTTTTCTGCAAAGTATACTAATAGTGAAACCTCCTGCCTTCTTTCTTTCTTTCCTTCCTTCCTTCCTTTTTCTTTGAGACAAGGGTCTCATCATGTGCCAGGTCTATTTTGGAACAGGCTATTTATCATTGGCCTTACATTTTCACTTCACTCTTACCCTCCTGAGTTCTGTGCTTATAGGCATGCTCCATGACACTCAGTGAAGTGTGGTTAAGCTTGGCATAGACTTGCAAGGGTACTTCCTCAGATGCCTAGATTATGAATGTCTTAATCTAATCAATGGATTAATCTACTGATGACTTCATAATTGGTATAGAATTTTGGAGAGTGATTAAATTGTAAATGAATGGGATTAGTTATAGGAAATAAGTCCTTGAATGTGTGTCTTTGAAGGGTATAACTTTCCCCTGGTTCCTTCTTCTTAGGCATCTTTATTTCAGGTAGGCTGTAAGGTTAGGAATCTCTGTTATACATTCTTGTTGATATAATGTTCTGCCTCACCGTAAGCTTAGAGTATTGGAATCATCTGATCATGAAATAAAACATATGAAACTCAGATAAAGAATCTGAAAAGAATCTGATTATCTCAGATATTTATCAGAGCACCAACTACCTGACTAATGTGGTAATAACACTGCAGTACCATATGAAACACATAGTGACTGTTGAACAAAAACAGGATAGAAAAGAAACAGAGCATAGACTAATGCCCCAACCGAGGAAGTTTGAGGGTAGTCATTCTTACTTCCTGTCTATAACACAAGCAAACTGGGAAAGGAGTGCCTATAATGTGTGATAATGCAGTCAGATGTTAGAGTTTATGAACTTTAAAATGAGACCTCCCAATATAGACAGCCTCAAGAACAGAAGAATGAGCTTGGGTAGCATTGATTTAAAACAAAACAAACTACCCAGTGAGGATTACTTTTTTGTGTTATTGCAAGAAGCCAACATGTTCACATGAAACAGTGGAGTGCTCCTGGAGAATTCTTCAGCCACTTTCAAGCTGTAGAATATTTCATTTTCTATTGTGTTGTTTCCATTTATAACATTGTGGACAATCATGTGCCAAATATTCTTGTGGGTGTATTTTGAACACATATTAACATCCTCTATTTTTAGATTTTAGTTACTGAAAAAAGAAACAAAAACCACTATATTTCTGAGATATTTTCTCAAATTCTCCTCAAGAATAATTGTAGGGAAATCATGCAAAGACCATAAGCTTATTCTATGAAGAATATCTTTTAAAGACATGTTCTCACTCTGACTTCAAACATGCCTTTATTTTATTTTTTTAGTATTAATTGGATTTTTTACAGTACTATTTCAAAAATCAAATTAACTTAAAGGCTATAAAAATCATCCAAGACAAATATATAAGCTTCTGGAAGTGAGTCTCCTCCTTTTCTTTTTGGGTTATGGCTGCCACTCAATAGTCCTGCTGTTCTTCCACTGAAGTAATTGGCAGTTATAGAGATTAAAATTCCATGTCTATTTTGGAAGTGATCTGAAGGAAAAGAATAAGTTACTTTATTTCCTTCTTTTAAGAGAGTCATGAGGCCCATCACCAAGCTTTACTTAAATTTAAAATTAATGCATCTAAAGCTAAACAAACATTTGCTTCCTGGCCCTTGTACAAGGATCTATTGATTGTGAAAAACATTGGGTAAAGAACATATTGCTAATCGCATATGGCTTTCCTTAATATGGTTTGATTTCATTTTGATGTTGCATGGATTTTGCAGGAGCAATAGAGGAATCATATTTTAGAACTCAACTACTGTGGAACAACAGAGTGGTCCAATTTATTTATTTATTTAAACATTGTTTTTATTAATTCAAGTTACATCTCAATCACAGCCCCATACCTCTTCCCCTCCCTGTCCCCCCCTCCCAACCTCTACCCACTCTCCCACTTATTTGTCTTCTCTTGTGTGAGGGCCCCCCCCCACACATATCAGCCTCCCTCAGTTCATCAGTCACATGAGGGCTAAGAGCTTCCTCTTGTTCTGGGACTCAACATGGAAGCCCAGCTAGGGTAAAGTGTCCCATGAACAGGTAGCAAAGTACATGACTGAGGCTGCCTCCCCACTTGCTAAGGGATACACTTTATTTTTTAATTTGCTGTGTAATTTGAATATGTACAAACTCTCTATTCTTCCTTCATCTATTTGCTTTTAAATGTTGACAACAGTAGTTATGTTTTTCAATGTAGTTTTTAGAGCTTGCTATTAGAGGGAATATAATATATACTAAATAGATGTTACTTATAATGTTAGAATTATTAAATATTAGCATACCATTTTATTGTCACCTTCTTTTTTGTTGTTTGTTTGCTAATTTATTACTTCAAGTTACATCTCCATCAGAGTGCCATACTTCCACCCCTCCTGCTTCCACTCTCCCACCCTCTCCTCCCTCTCCCACCCAGGCCACTCTTCCTAAGCAGAGTGTGCCTATATATTAGCATCTCTCATTTCAACAGTCAGATGATGGCTAAGAGCTTCCTCTTGCACTGGGGCCCTACGTGGTAGCACCCCGAGGGCAAATTGTCTCATTAATAGGTAACAAAGTCTATGTTCCTGATCCTTTTGGTGTGTTGGTTGTAGGATAGTTATCCTGTACTTCATGGTTAAAATCCAATTAAAAGTGAGTAGATGTCATGTGCATCTTTCTGAGTCTGGGTTAGCTCACTCAGGATAAGCTTTTCTAGTTCCATCCATTTGGCTGCGAATTGCATGATTTCCTTGTTTCTGACAGCTGAGTAGTATTCCGCCTACTTTATATGAAGGTTTTTAATCAATTAATTGAGATAAGGTCAAAAAATTAAATTGAGGAAACTCAAGGGCCTGGTTCCCTATAAATCATGAAAATATTTCACATCTTCTAAGAATAGCAAAGGTGTGAATCTAGAGCTATTGTTAATCATTTACAAAATTATGCACAAATTATATTTTTGTGCTAAATGCAGTATCATTTTCAGCTCCATCACATTTTCAATGATGGAGTTCAGTTTATCATTCATATGTAAATTAAGACTTACTTTGCCTAGATCTAAATCAGGAGGGCCTGGCATAAGTGGCTCAGTGTTAGCGTTTATGAACATTGGCTCCTTCTCAGAGGTCTTGGGCTAAGTTCCCAGCAATCATATCCAGTGGCTTCACAACCACATGTAATTCTTTTTTTGCATAAGATTTTTAACACTGTCTTCTGGTTTTCCTAGGCACCTGCTTGATTGCTTGCCTGTGGTATACATAAATAGACTCAATCACACAAACACACAAATAAGTCTTTAAAAAAAAATCAGTGATAAAAATGTTGACTGTAGACTATGACCCCTTTTGATCCCTGTCAGTAATGATAATCTTTGTAGTTAATTTAGTTTAGTTTCATTTTATTTCAAATTTATATTTTAGAATGTACTCTTACTGATATTTTCTATTATTCTTCTACCCTTATTTGATCTTCTTATTCACCAATTAGAATGTCAAGTGAATGTGAGTGCAAGGGAACATGGCATTCCTCTACAGAAGTGATATAAGTAATATTAAGACATATACATGTCTTATGTGTTGTTTTACTGCAAATAAAGGTGCAATTCTTCAACCACTGTTACTACTAACAAACCATTTGTGGATTTTAAAATGTAGCTACTGTGAGTTAGTAATGAATCCATAACATCCCTTCTGCAATGAAACCTGGTATTGACCCCTTCAGGATACTTCAACAAAAGGCTAGTCTAGGTGGGCCACAAACTCTAGAAAAAAAATCTAGAAAATCTCCAATTTCTGAGAGATAGGATGTCCAAGATCCAAGGCAGTTGGAAGACTCTGTGTCTGGTGAAGATCCACTCTTTGTTTCATAGGTAGTTTTTTGAAATGTGGTCCTACACAGTACAAAGCCACTCATCTAGTTCTTGTGAGCTCAACCCACATGGACAACTCAGCTCTCAAAGTCTCACTTTCTTTTCTTTCTTTTTTTTTACTCTTTATTTATTATTTCAATTTACATCTCCATCACAGTTCCCCCCTCCTCCACCTCTCCTGGTCCAACCTTCTACCCTGCCACCCTCTCAGCCTTCTCCCACCAATCCTACTCCTCCAATACGGGATGCCCTACATATCAGCCCCCTTCAGTTCAGCAGCCACATGAGGGCTAATAGCTTCCTCTTACACTGGGGGGCCTACATGGCACTTCCACTAGGCAAAGTATTATCCTGTATTAAATGGCTAAAATCCAGTTTTAAGTGCATAGAGAGATGTCATGTACATCTTTCTGAGTCTGAGTTAGCTCACTCAGGATGAGCTTTTCTAGTTCCATCCATTTGGCAGCAAATTGCATGATTTCCTTGTTTCTGATGACTGAGTAGTATTACATTGTATAAATGCTATCAAGGTTGTGGAGAAAGGGGAACACTCCTCCATTGCTGGTGGGAGTGAAAACTTGTACAACCACTATGGAAATCAGTCTGGTGATATCTTAGAAAACTTGGAATAGCTCTACCTCAAGACCCACCGATAACACTCCTGGATATACATCCAAATGATTCCTCACCAAACCACAAGGACATCTCCTCAACTATGTTCATAGCAGCTTTATTTGTAATAGCTAGAAACTGTAAACAACCCAGATGTCCCTCAACTGATGAATGGATAAACAAGTTGTGGTACATTTACACAGAAGCCTCACTTTCTAAACCATAATCTTAAGGAAATCCAGTATGTATATATAGAACATAGACACTTTTCTTTTTTTTTAAGTTCTTTTTTTTAAGTACTTTATTTTTTTTTCTTCAAGTTACATCTCAGTCACAAACCCTTCCCTATTCCCCCTTCCTATCCCGCCCTTCCACCCTCTTTCCCCCAGAAGTTTCCCCTTTCAGTCCAACAAATGGTTCCTTCTCTTATAACAGTAAATACTATACAAAACAATAGATATAAATATGCCACATTTATGAGAGTTAAATGGCCCAGTATACCTTCCCAATGTCCAGTTTATACATATTTGGCCCCTGACTTTAACATTCTACTATCTAACCATCTCCATGAGTTTAAAGGTCTATATCTAACTCAACATTCATACTAACTTTCAACACACTTTTAAGAGTATCTTCTTAGATCTATAACACCCTCTTGATTCCTAAACAACTCAAAATTTAACTATGAGACTCTAACTGTCTATTCTTCAACCACCTCAGAGACCTGAGAGGGATAAATATATCTGCTTATATAGGAAGTGCAGGGTCTGCAGCTTCCAAAACTAAGAAATGACATACCAGTGACTGCCTGGACAGTTCCCATTTTCTCTCCATACATTCCTGCATCAGAAGCTCATCCTGAGTGAGCTAACCCAGTCTCAGAAGGATGCACTTGGCATCTATTCACTTATAGTAGGATTTTAGCTATATTGTACAGGATATCTGTACTACAACCAACACACCAAAAGGAACATGGACATAAACTTTTTTTTTTAATCTTTTTCTTTTTCCTTCTCTTTTTTTTCTTTTTTCTTTTTCCTTTTCCCTTCTCTTTTTCCTCTTTTTTTTGTTGATATTTTTTGTTTTTGTGGGTTTGTGTGTTTGTTGGTCTTTTTTTAGTATTCCCCCAGTAGCAAGGAGACACCTTTCACTGGCAGTACTGCCTCGTAGGCCCCCGGTGAATGAAGAGGCTCTTGGCCCTCATATGACTCCTGATCTGTGGTGAGAGACTGTTAGGCAGGGACACTCCATCCCAGAGGAACAAGACGGAAGGGTCAGGGGGTAGAGCATGGGAGGGTGGGGCTGGGAAGCGGGAAAAGAGGACAATATGATAAGGATGTAACCTGAAGCAACAAACAAATAAATTTATTAACTAAAAAAAAAAAAAAAAAAAAGGGCAGGTGGCAGGGCAGAAACACTGTGAATGGAATAGAGGATACAGCCATTCGGCCTGGTTTTGCAGACCTCCAGGTGTCGAGAAGACATGGAGCTAAGGTAAAATACAAGAGAATTGTGGTGTTAGAACATAGACACTTTTCAAAACTAATCCATGAAGAGTCAACAGAATCATGACAACATTTAAACTACTAAAAAAATGTTTGCCCCTTTCCACAACAGTGGTATTGTTTTCTATGGAAATCAGAAACTTATCTATATTATATCCCCAAAGGAGAGTTTTACATTCCAAGCCTTTTGTATGAATATTTCAGGTTGGGGAAATGAAAGCAACTAGCCGAACAGCTTGAAAATTTAACAAGGACATTCTTCAGTAATTTTGCATGCTGCTTCACTGTCTGATTGAAAATGGCCACTGACAGGATATTCTGAAATTAGATTTAAGTTAAGAACAATCCCAAACACAGGCATTTTAGGAAACTGGTTGTCTGCACCAGTCCCTAGTTGAAAACTTGGGATGGACTGTGTTTAAGTTGTAGATAATTAAGTTTAAGAAATCCATAAATATAAGCTTTCTCAAATTGAACTAGTAATGAAAATTCCATTTATGGGCTAAAAGTATTGAGCTGAAGCATAGTTCCTACTAACATGTGGAAAGCTTTAATTCATCTTGCAATTCAGGTTAAACTAGGCCAGATGGTTAACAAATGCATTCTCTATCTTTGGATAAAATTAATAGGAAGCACACACTGAAAAAGCATAACTATGTGAGAGAATGGAATACAAAACCCTCATTTCTGGCACTGCTTATTTAAGAGGCACAGAGAGTGAAGGAACAAGGAAGGCCTTGCCTTTATATCTGCGGTATTTTAGAACTGTGAGAACTTACACTATAGGCAAATGGTTTATAAAATAGAAATAAAGCAAGAAAGCACTTTAACAATGCTCATTGTGAAGTACAAAGTGGAAAAATCCTTCATATAGAATACAAGGAAATATTGGAAGACAAAATCGTGTTGGTTGGTTTTCTTTAATATTAAGATTTGCATTGTAGATTGAGTTCTTAATAAAGTATGGAAAGAAGCAGGGAGAGGGTTTTAATGAAGAGGGAAAAAATGACTACCTGTATAGGTAGAGTGATAAGGTACAGCATGGCTAGCTTTACTCCACATAAATCCTGTCTAACAGTAATCTCCATCATGAGGATCATTCAAAGTTCCCTTTATCCAAGGTTTTCTCAGGGAGATTAAATGCTAAGTTTACAGTTTTATCAATAGTTAAATAGTTCAGCAGATAGAGCTACCATCTGCCAAGCCTCATGACCTGGATTCAATCCACAAGACCCACATGATGAGATAAAACACTCCATCAGTCTATATAGTTTTTCTTCCACACACATGTGATGGCATGTATACCAACATACATATACACACACTCTTGTACATAAAGTAAAAAGTAAATACACAAAAAGTAAAAGAAATCTACTTTGATTAGAATAAATCAGCTGCCAGTAAATATGACAGGGTAATCATCAACATAATCAAACCAGGTGGAATCTATAGGAATGGCTGAACCTACAGAAGAAAGGAAGAGTCATCTGTGCTTGTAATTGAAAGGGTGGCAACTAAAAAGGATTAGAGGGTGGATCACAATTAATTAGCCTCCACTGGAACGTCAAGTCAAGAAAAATTGGCAGGTAATAATTTAGTATAAATTATCTGTCTAAACGTGAGCACCATTCTGAACAGATAATTAGCATTGTTGGAAGTTTCCAGCTGAGAATTTAACTCACATGACATATGGAAGCCACCTGTCATAGTGCCTGGTACATAGTAATTACTCAATTAATGGTTATTATTAATATTATTTTTAATGCTGAGATTTTTAAACACAGTGTTTCTATTTTTTTGATGAATAGTATTGAATTTCTTTATCTGTAACAATAGTCCCTTGATATTGAGAAAGACTTTAAAAAAGGATCGGATCTCCAAAGTAAAGTTCTCCTTCACCTGGATCTGTGTACTTGTCAGCAAGACTTGATATGATCAAGTAGGATCAGGGTTATTGCTTGCTCATTAAGTGGTAAAAATCAGGAAATGTACTTTGACATAGACTCAAAAAACCTCCATGCTTTTCATTATGTCACAAAATATACCTCAATGTAGAATCTACATTCCACCATACATAACATAAATGACATACAAATGTATTACACTCATTATTATTTGAATGGAATGGTATATTCTAGAAAATAAATCAACTCACATTAAAACTTTAAATATTACTATTAACCTTTATGGTTCCGGTTGTGCTGTCCACTCTGCAACCTAGATGATATAAAAGCCAAAATATTTAATTTATAGCCTTGAAAAAAATTGCAAGGTAAAATAAAATGGAAACTCCAGCAGAATTATTTTTTCAATAATTATTAGTTTTCATTCCCTTTCTGATTCTATATCCTGTAATATCAGTGCTATCACAGAGGACCATGGCATCTGAAAGAATCTGAACATTTTCTTAATAGTTGTAAAATCTTCTAGAAACTTTGCCAAATGGTTTGTTAAAATAACATTTTGAAAAAAGAAAGGATTATTATTTTTGAGAGTTTTGTTGTCATGAAGACTGTAAAATACCTAGAATTAAAAATATGCACAAAAATCCATGATATCTTATAACATCGTAGTTTGATCATGGTGAAGAAACTAACCTAAGTTTCATTTGAACTCATGTTTTTGCTGTCCCTTTAATTTGGTCCTCTCTATTGAGAGTAGCAGGAAATTACTCCAAATGGACCAAAAGCAAGAAGGTTATGTACTAACAAACTAAAATGTTCAAAGAGACTTTGGATTTTACATTCTTTTGTGACATTTGTGGATTTCTTTATTTACTTACTTGTTTTTATGTTGGTCTAGAAATGTGTGAAGAACTTACATATTTTCTTGTGAGTTAGCTTTGATTTACATGCATGATTTGTCTATTTCCTTGTACTTTGTTGACTAGACACATAAAGTTCCATCTCCTTGGATTAAAACTTGAAGTTTGTATTCTAGTGGAAAGATATATTCTCTTCAATAGTGATCCTAAAGCAATGCCAGTGTCAAGAGAAATTATCTTTCATTGGCTTGCCCTAGTTCTCATGTGCTATAGACCAGTCTATGAGGGTAATATCTGAATGATATTCTCTATCCTAAATTTGCACATATAGATGCCAATTCAATTCAGTTTAAATTAATACAGAAAAGATTTATGATGCAAGTTAGAGACATTGGACGAGGGACCTCCCACTTGCTTGGTAATTATTTAACAACTAGTGTTTTATCTATAGCCTTTAAAAAATATATTTTTTGAGACAAGGCCCAATTAAATTTTTCAGGCTGTCATTAAACTCAGATTGTATCCCAAGTAGGCCTTAAACTCCTGATCAACCTGTACCAACTTCCTGAGTAGCTTGCAGACGAGGCATGTGCCACCATGCTCAATTAGAACTGAGTACCCTAAGGAAAGAAACTAACGAACTTTCTCTAAAACTAGGTAACTTTAAAAAAAAGCAATGTAAGAACTAGCATTCCCTGGAGATGTGGACTCCTAGACTCTGATTGTTTTATCTTCAGAATTGAGGATAAAAGTTATTAAATAATAATGGCATCTAATCCAAGTGTGGTGGCATACAATTTTAATCTTTGCATCCTGGGAGGCAGAGTCAGGCAGAACTCTGTGCATTTACATAACATAAAGTTTCAGGCCAGCCAGGAAGACCCTGACTCAAAACACAAAACAACACTAACAACAAAACACAACTAGGCTATTGAGTGTTAAAAACTTTTCTATTATAAGATGTCTTGAAGGATACTTATTTTCTTAAATACAAGTGAAATAAAAATATTTTTTGTCTTTTCTTTTTTAACCAAAAAAATTTCCTAAGTGAGCTCAGTCCCTTACTTTCCCAGATTTCTTGCCTTTTCCTGTTAGATTGGTATAATTTTGGACCAATAGGACAGGAAGTTCTTAAAATACATTTCCTGATGCATGGTTTTGCACAAGGGTTCTACTGCTTGCTTTTTACGTCATTCCTGTTTAATTTTACAAACATCTATTTCTATGCAAATATAATATCTATATTAGAAACACCATTCTGAGACACATTTAAGGATTCCTTTCAGTTGGTATTTTAACTGAAGTAGCACATGATTAGAATGTAAGGACATTTTATCTATTTACTCCTTTAGGAGGTATACTTCGAAAGGATAATTTTTTGAAAGTGACTAGAGTAATTCTTCTTAGGAAGTATCTGCAAGATAAGGAAGAACTGAGACAGAAAAAAGCAGAATTAATACAGAATCAAGTGAAGTTCAAAATCTGTTTTAGCTCACTAATGAGATCTGGAGAAACTGGAGTCACACACAGACATGGCAGCTGGTGTATCTATGCCCCCCCCCAAAAAAAAAATCAGTGAGTGATGGATTAAGAGCTCTTCTTGAGGGCATGGCTGTTTGTGGAGTCTTTCATCTTTCTGTGCAGCTGCAGTTGGCTGAAGTGGTTGGAGGGGAGTTGACAAGGCAGTACTTTAGCTGTATATGTTGTTGGTGATGGAATGTATGAAGATCTGTGGTAACAAACACAAACAAGTGTAGGAGTGCAGCACTCGCTGATATCTGACGGTTTTGCTACACGGTACAAACTGGAAAACTATTTCTATACAGAATGTTTCTTTTCTACCATCAAAGAACACTTACTCAGTGAAAATCCAATGTAATCGTTGGGTTCTTTCTCTTTGGGATAGTGAGGAGAGTTGACACTGGTTGAGCTTGTTATGTTTGATATGGCACAATAGGACTAATGAAAAGAGACTCATTTTTTGAAACCATAGATACATAAGTTACAATGTGTTGTTTTTTCAATACAAGAATTTCTTTGTAATTAAGGATAGCTTCAGGGGTACAGACACAAAACCCTCTCTCTGCCTCTTAGCTATAAGGCAGGTCAATGAAATCATATAGGTATATTATGATTATATACACTACGTAGCAAAGACCTTGTTGCTAGGTTGGTAAAGTTTAGCTATTTAGTGTGAGGTTAGACTGATTATCCATTCTTTCGATTTTCCAGATATCAGTTCTATCGATTTTCCAGATATTTAAGCATTTAGCAATCTGAAATCTTACATGTACCATCACAATAAATGTGAAGCAGTGTTTTGGATTATAAGCTTCTTTTGGATAATTTTGTATGCATTTTCCATATGCCTCAGATTTTCAGTTTTAAACAGATAACAATAGATGATGAAGATGATGACTATATATACATATCAGATTCTCTATTGCTCATTTGATAAGCTCATTCTCACAGAAAAATTTATAATACAAGTTATAAACATATAATCACCATGGAAAGGAGAAATAAGTAGAAAGGAACATAAATTATATTTGTTTCACAACCGTTCAAAGACAACATTACTGTGCTTACATAGACAATATCTCTATATTTGTAATTGGATATCACATAAAGTTTAAAATGTTTCAGAGGTAAAGAATATCTTTCTATCTACATTTTCCAGCATAAACACTTCCATTATTAGAAGGTTGACAAAGTGAATGATTAAGAAAACTAGTTACCTAAGGGTAATTGTTGTGTGAAATATGACAATTTACTAAATGTCAGTCTAAAGTTATGGCAAGTGACATTGTAAAAGGAGAGAAACCAAAACTGGGATATGTGCTGAATAAATTCAAATTATAACTGGAAACTTTATATTAATTTTTAGAAAAAGAGATAACTGAAGCATTGCTTGGGGAATGTTTTCTCACCACTGTGTGGAAGCCCACAATAGTGTACCATGTAATTTGTCTTTGATATATGTACCAGTACCATCATACTTTGTACCCAATAGAGATTCCTAAGGCTTCTGCAGGTGAGTGGCTATCTTCAAAGTTTCTCGGGAACTGCCACTCACTTTTTTCACTTTCTCTGCTGCTCAGACTCTAAAGGTCGTTGTCTCTTAATTACCCTGCTAATGATTGCATAGTTCTTCAGCATCACCCTTGGTGACTTAAAGAAAACTTATATCTTCTACAAAGTTAATAAAGGGACTTTGTAAAGGGACTTACTAATATCATTGTCCATATAAATTTGAAATACACCTAGAGTAGAATATCTCCGTCATCTGAAATCTACATGGGAATGAAGCTTGCATAAAAAGTGGAGTTGGGTTTTACAAATGATGAATGTTAGTGAGTCTTTGTGTGTGTGTGTTTTACTAAAGCTGTGTTTCCTTTTGAATATGATGGTGTGGCTTCCTCTACCAAGAGTTTCAAATTCATTGATTATTGTTTGAAACTTAGTTTCATATTAGTTTTTTTTTAGTTTAAACAGATCCATATTACACTAATATTCTAAAGTATTAAATTCCTATAAGAAAAAAACACTTTATTAATATTTTCTAACAGAAAGCAGTTGCAATGTAAATCTATTTTTATTTCATTGCTACTTTTAATAGTATATAAGTAACAATCTTAAGAGAACAGGGAGCCTGGATTTCAAATTTATGTTTTATGTTACTTAACATCCTTAACAATCAAGCTCATCTATCATACATATTTTAGTTTAAAAATGTTAAGTTAGCTATAAAGAAATCTATGTTTTTTTAATTAGAATCTCTAAATATATGTAGTCTCTGCTTTAGTCTTAAATTCTCAAAGGAATTTTCCATGATCAACACATTTCCATTGATCAAATCATGTTACAATCTCTGCATCCTATCTCTTTTGTTTCTGTTATTACAACTTGGAAATATATTTGTTTTTACACTCTGTTAATTTATAAGCAATAAGAGGGCAGAGGACACATGTATTCTATCATCAATATGTTCCTTAAGCATAGCAGAATGTTTTGTAAATGGGAGGAAATTAAGTAGACCTTAATAGATGTCTGAGTGAGTGAGAGTAGTGAATGGCTGGGTGATCTGAAAACTAATCACACTATAATAGATTGGATTGTTTCTCTTGAGAATTACTTTAAGGTTTCTCTTATTTTATCCTGATGTTATAATGACAATCATCGTCTATTCTAATGAAGTGTAACTGTTTAGTCCAGTCCCTGATATTAGTTGGAGGAGGTTGGATGGAAGCCCAATGCCAGGAAAAGTCAAGTACAGCAAATCCCAAGCTATCCTTGAAATCCCCAAGTTCCAACAAGAGGATGAAGGCTTTTATGAGTGCATCGCAGGTAACCTTCGAGGAAGAAATCTTGCAAAGGGTCAACTCATTTTCTATGGTAAGTAAATAGAATTGAAAACTGTGTGTGAGTTTTTACTATGTTTCAGAGAAAATAGGTGAAGCAACTAACATACTGTGGACATATATCATGGAAAAATTGGAAAGACATGTTTCCAGTTTGATTCCTATTTCAGTGATTATCAGATAGGGAAAGTTGTCATAAAAATATAGCTTTTGAAATTAGCGTCTTAGTGGATGAAGTGGTTGTCATACAAGTATTAGGACATGAATTCAAATCTCCATCTGCCACACAAAAGATATGCAGAGCATTGTTTAATCAGGAGTAGTCTTGGGTAATCATAATTAGTGATCTAAATAAGATTTAAAAACAAAAAGGAAAAGTGAACAGAAAAATAGACTGAATGGTGGATTGCATTATTTTCTTCCATTTTTTTCAGGACTTGTCTGTCCATATGAAGATAATAGAAAAATCAGTTCATTGCCTCATAACACACTTTTACCGTAATTTCTAGAATATCATTTGATCTAAAGATAATTGTATGTAATAAATTAATATATTATTCAAATATTACCTTTATGTCTTGTTTCATTCAGAGCAAAATAAGAACACCCTTGAATTTTTCTGTTATTATTGTGTATGTATGTGTGTTTTTTTTTCTGTGCACCACATTCATGCCTGTTGCTTAGGATACCAGAAAAGGGTGGAAGACAAGTGCTAGGATTGAAGCATAGGTGTTCTAGAAGTCAGTGCTCTTAACTGCTGAGCAATCTCTCCAGCAACAAAATTCATTTTTAAATAACTAATCCTATAAAGTATATAAAGAAAGTATTGCAATATTTGGTAATTATTATATATAGAACTCCTAGAAACTGTATTTTTCATAGCCAACATAGTTTATATATCTT
Organism: Lophiomys imhausi; assembly: GCA_907164525.1. NCBI lineage: Eukaryota > Metazoa > Chordata > Mammalia > Rodentia > Muridae > Lophiomys > Lophiomys imhausi. The sequence continues at coordinate 2,996,956 of CAJQZJ010001896.1, read as the reverse complement.
GATTCTATCAATGATAAAGTTATTGAAAATAATGTTTGGATAATTTGAAAAGTTTATTATAATTATCTCATAGCAGTATTGTCTAAATATCCTGCGAGGAGAACGTATGTGCCTTTGGTTATATTACTTTTCACTTTCTTTTAGAATTTCAACTTTAACCTGAAGTGAAAGTTGCTTGTTATAAATAGAATATAATTTCTTTTTATTATTGTTCTTCAATTTTATTGATGCTTGCCAAGAAAAGTAATTTGTTTTTTCAATAGTATCTACTTTTTCAAGGACAGCCTCTATCATTTGATATCTTTGTCAATGTACTAGTAAAGTAGCAACTGTGAGTCTTACCATATTAAAAATATTATGTTTTGGCACAGTTTTAATAAAAAATATTTTGTATTTTTCTTTACAACAAAAAAGCTATATCTAAGTGATGGATTAGAATACAATCATCTATAAACAGGATCAACAGTAAACTATTTTATTCTATAGTCTATGCAATTATCAAGAGTTAGGCTACATGAAAAATTTAAAATATCAACTCATAATTTCTAGAATAATTTAAATAATTTTAGGTATAAGTAATTTTTAGTAATGTTACAGCTTGGAGATTTCAGATTAATTGAGCAAGATCTCACATGTACTCATAGTCAAATTCAATGTCAAAACATTGAAGAATCATCTAAACCTGAACTATTTCTACTCTACCACAGTTTTGAATAAAATGGACCAAGTCCATCTGGCCAGAATGAGTCAGTTGTGCAATGGCTGTAAATATTTCTTTCAAAAGGAAAATAGAAAACTGATGGATTAGATATTCACTGTCATAACCACATATTAATTTACATGTCACTAAATGAAGAGAAGTCATCCTATGCCAGAGATGAATCATACTTGAAGAAAATCAAGAAGAACTATCCATATTTTTTATACTACTGACCTTAAGTTACAACTCAGGAATGGCGACATTGTATACACTTCTATATTTTGTATTTTTACCTCTAAAATTAACCCTTAATGTATCCTATGATTACAGAAAATATAATGTATTTAAAGGGTTAGTTGGTGTTCTATATATAACAGTAGCAGAGAAATATCTAAAACTCAAGTTTGTTTGGTAAACCCAAATTACTACATTATTTCTTTCCTGCATTTCTTTCATACATGAACATTTAAGACTCTCTCATTAGAATGCCAACATTCCAATGAATATGCACATCAAATAAGTGAATGTCTTGATGTTGTAGTTTATTACAGTAAACAATGGACATGTATGTATTTACTATGTATGTATATTGTATTTGAGGCTTGAAGTAAGGTTTAGATTTAAGAGCATGTAACGGCTATTACAGAAGACATGATTTCATTTTCCAGAACCTGTAACTGGCAGGTCACAACAGTCAGCCTGCAACTATAGCTCCATGGGGGTCTTACACCTCTGGATTCTGCAGCACATGCACATCCACCCACATAGACACACAAATAGATATGCACACACATATGAACATATGTATATATATATATGAATATAATATATTTTACATATAATTTAAATTGATAGTAATAAATCTTTTAAATTTATAACTGAAACTTTATAAGCTATGAAGTACTTTTCTCTTTATAACAATTTTTAATAAATATTCAGAAATTATGTTTTAGTAGCACATAGAAAGATTGAGTTTTGTCAGTGCACAGGGTTCTTATAAATCTTGCTATGATTTATTTCTCATGGCTTCAAGAGGCATGTTCTAAAATTGGAAATCGAGCTGATTTCTGCGGGAGATAATCATAGGCTAAGTCTCACCACCCAGGGATACCATGATTCCTTCTATTTGGTGACCGGCTCCCTAAAGAGCCTTTATGGAAACATATATTATAGCAGAAAAGCCTGGAAATCAGACACATGGGTTTTGTGGTACGCAACATTTCAACTCTGCATAGCCCTATTCTTCCTTTATTTGGTGTAGTGAATGTTTCACAACATGTTACAGGGCTGGACTGAAAGAGTCTGGTATCAGGTGCATATTAAGTACCTTGTTTCATATATCTTCTTCATATCAACATATATGTCAATAGCCTACACAATACTAGTGTGTCTATAGACAGGATATGCAGTAGCTTATCCTTAGATAACTGTAAGCAGGATCCATGGAATATATGCATCTCTGTCTCCCTTTGCTTCCCCTAAGTAGACAGCTCATGAAGAATTTGTTTAAACAAAACATCCCTTCATTGGAAGTTTGTTTAAAACAAAACAGCCTTTGTTGGCTTTGTCAATAAGTTTTCTTTCATTGACTTTAGTTCTGTCCAACTTGAAGAATCTTATCTTCCAACTGCTCCATTGTAGTAATTCTCACCAAGAGAGCAGTGCTTTCCTCTGTTCAATAGTCACACTAGGCTTCTGACTTCCTAAAATACCATCTTGAAATGGCTATCTGATATGTCTTCAAAAAGCATCAGAGCTTGGTGGATCCAGAATTACAGACAGTTGTGAGTCCATGATGTGGGTCCTGGTTATGTAAACCATATTAAATACAGTACTGTCAAACATCTAGCTAGCCTAGCCCTATCCTGAGACACCAAGAAAAGGCAGGTACTCTACCTTCCACAAGCATTCAAGGAAAGAAAGAAATATTTGACACGTGAGATCAGCAATTGTGCACAAGTTCTAAGTACCTGCCAGGGAAAGAATATTCAAGTTATTACATTTAACTATTTTCCTGAATGACAGTAAGTGTACTAACTCCATTACACCAGTGCTTTATGTTTGCTACTATGCAGTACCTTCTTAGAACAGAAAACGAACTTGACAAAATTCCATGTGTAGGTTGAAAGTTAAGTATTTCACTCTCCTGTAACTCCCAAAATCTGCATTTCTTCTCAAGTGCCAAAAGGATTATCTTACAAAGAGCGGAGGCTCGCATGTTTGTCAAGATATTGGACTGAATTGTTTCTGATTTAGATGTATTTACTTTGTGTTACCTTTAAAGATATATATTTAAGGAAATTTTACCATCAAAGGGTTTTGATCTAGTCATTACTTTACATGGCAATATTCTCTACCTGTCTTCTGCATTTTGACCTTTGCTTAGAATTTACAAGTTGTTGCACAGGTGCAGTAAGATGACAGACAGCAACCTTTAGCTTGAGCCAAATATGGGGTGATAATTGTGATGGCTGTCCCTACTAGACTCCTGCTGCCTCGCTCCCCTCATATATCACATATTATAAGAGAAGTTCACCTGGACCCCGTTAATCTCCTGATCACTATGAACTTGGAAATGCTGCAATTCCTTGAGTTGCCCACGAGGTATATATGTGATCTCTTTTCCTTTCTTTTTTAAACAGCTCCACCAGAATGGGAACAGAAAATCCAAAATACATACCTTTCTATCTACGACAGTTTGTTTTGGGAATGCAAAGCTAGGGGAAAGCCCAATCCTTGGTACATGTGGCTAAAGAATGGCGAACGCCTCAACCCAGAGGTAAAGAACTAGATGTTGGAAGCCTTATTGTAAGAAATTAAGAAATGCCTTGCAGGCACATTTTGTTAATACCAGTTGTTCTCAGAAACAGCTAGTGTTCAGTTCCAGGAAAGGAACTTATATTTTTGTAACCCTTAAAGAAATTCAAAGGTTTTGGCATTCCTGCTCTGATGGAAATGTATCTTGGGACTTGGGTGCCCAAGAACCACAGCGTCCCAATGGAAGAGAATCCTGAGACATGGGAGCCCAGGAGGCACACAGCTCTGAGGTGGGATAGTGTCTCAATGGAAGGGTGTCCTAAGATACAAGAGCTCAAGAACCACATAGCTCTAAAAGGAAGCCTCCTGAGCAGAGGCCTTGCAGCCCTGAGGGAGGATATCAGTAGCTGAGCTGGATTGCTACAGTTGAACAGCTCTGCTTTGTTGTTCTTCTTCAGCTTTACATCTCCCAGGGGTGGGTTTCCCCAGCTGAACTGAGGTCAGGAACCTCAGCCCCTACCCTGCTCCACTTCTTTGATTCTCCCCTTCTTCTCTTGTTTCTTGGTTTCTTCCAAAAAGAGAGTCACAGCAGGCAACAACAAATCTTATAAAAGAAATATATTGGGAGGTACGAACTCAAGGTTAGGAGGGATGAATCCAGTTGTTTCTGATCCTGAAACTAAGACAACAGGGAACTAACAGTAGACAGGACTTATATAAAATGTCTTAGGAAGTGAAGCTTTCCAGGATGAGGACTGGAGGGATTCAAGTCTGAGCCTGGGGGAGCTCAGGGTTTGGTGGGATTTTTCTTGTAGGGCAAATCCTGGCACTCTCTCACCTCTGCGCTGTGAATGAAGCTAAAGTCTTTAGAAAATGACTACTATGACCTCAGGGAAGTCTGAGGGCCCGGCCTAACTGCTGGAGCCCAGCCACTTTCCTGCCTTGAGGATTTACAATATTTACAAAGGGAACCCATGGCAGGGAAAGCTTTCCCTGCCACTTAAGTTGGTGTGTTTATCCAACAAAAGGAAGAAAAGAAGGCTGGGGTAGAAAACTTGGGCCTTGTCACATTAACAGTTAGTGATGAATCCGCTCACAGATGTCATTAACACGTGCTCAGGCAGCACTAACTGGATTCAGTGAGATAAGAAAGAAAGAGAGAAAGAGAGAGAGAGAGAAGAGAACATAAAGTTTGGAGGTGATGTTTGGAATGAATATAGGGGGAAAAGGAGTGGTGAATAAGGTGAGGGTGTATCCAATCAAGGGACATTGTAGAAAGTATGAAATCCTCAAGGAATAAATAGCATATTCGAAACAGCCCTGCAATAAAAAGATTGTTTCATTGTCCAAGCTAACATTGGCTGAGCTCTCCTGTGATACAGGTCTCATATTCTGCTTCTCACTATACATTCCTTTGTCCTCAAGACAATGTGGGAGGGAGGGAGATATAGTTATTATCACTTCAAATAGATGAAGGAATGTGCTTCAGAGAGGTTGAGACACTTGTCCAGCACAACACAGCAGCTATTAAAGTTAAAATTAGTGTTCAGAAGAGTACTTGTGAGTAGGACCCAGAGAAGGAGCACTTAGAGAAGTGAAAACATTTTTCCAGGTTACAAAACAGTGAGTAGAAGATGTAACCTACCAAACTTCGTCTAACGTGAGCACTCGGAATCTGATTGATAGCCACTCTTTTGCTTCTAGGAAATCTGATAACTGCTCCTATTCCCATAAAGAAAGATACTTTGTGCGCATGTTCAATGTGAAAATATTTCCTTGTATAGTGTCTATCCCTTGAGAAAAAATTTCCCCTATCACATTCTCCAGATAATCGTATTAATGTTGCACTTTATCTTCAGCATATAGCCATGGCCAAAGTCTCTCTCTCTCTCTGTCTCTCTCTCTCTCTGTCTCTCTCTCTCTCTCTCTCTCTCTCTCTCTCTCTCTCTCACACACACACACACACACACACACACACACACACACACACACAAAGTCTGTGGAAGCTAAAAACAATGCTTTTATTTGTGTTTGGTTTTGTGAAACTTTTCGGCAGGATGCCTTTGGAATTTGTTCTCATTTTCATTGTGTTCTTGAACCCATATTTTAGAGAATGGTGGTGCATATATTGAAATGTTTAGTTTAGGTTAGATTCATAATATTAACTACTTTACTGTGTCACTCAAAATTGCATTTTAGTACCCTAAATAGCTCCTTATAGCAGATGCTACCTGTTAAGGCAGGTGGTCTTAGAAGAGGTTACAGAAAGGAAGGCTGCAGTGTACATTTTCCAAAGATTAAACCTATTATCCCTGATGGTAAAGGACCATAAATGCCTGTGGTCAAGGTATAATATTCATCTGTTTTGGATAATGTAATGGACTTGTCTGTGGCCAGATCTAAAGCTGCACTGCCTTCATTAGCATGCAGAAGATCCACCACATTTAATTTTGTTCTTCCTGATTCATTATTTCCCTCTGAGTGGCTGATGGATGATGGTTCAGATTTTTTGATTTGGGGCCTTGAACCGGTAGGCCCCTCCCCTCCTTTCCCTGCAAGGGGTTACCTGTGACATCTGTTTTTGATCTACAGTCCCGGGACCAGTGTTTACCTCTTCCACACCTAGTACAAAAATCTGGAGACCTTGACCTTCCATTGTTATCAGAAACCATTTGTTCCCTGTTATGACCATGTACTGTAGAATCATGATACCTGTTATTTTTAGCTCTGAAATCAGTTTGAGCTCTGGAAGTTGTAGCTGTACAATCTTTTTGGAAATAACCAAAATCACCACATTTAAAGCATCAATTAAAACCCCTACCAATGGCTTGTCCTATGATATTAACCTGACATTCTTGAAAACTAATATCTGTGGTTTCTCTTATCCAATCATCTATTGGGGCTCCTCGAGACTTTAATGGTCTAATTATTCTTTGGCATTGGACATTGGCATTTTCAAACACCAAGGTATTTATTAACTCTTGTCTGATAATCAGGGTTTGGTATATCTCTCTCCACAGCTGAAGTCAACCTTTGTAAAAAAAAAAAAAATCAGTAAAAATTTCTCCCAGACCTTGTATAATCTTAATATATGAAACATATCTTTTTCCAATTTCTGTAATCCTGTCCCAGGCTCTTAAAGCTGTATTTCGGCATTGTTCAATTGCAATATCATCCATATGAATTTGTCCCCTTAAGTCAGCATACCATCCCTCACCAAGTATTTGATCAGTTGTAACATTTATTCCCCTTTTCATATTTTGTTGTGTTAACTTTGTAGCTTCATGTCTCTGCAAAACAACCATTGTAATTGCTGGCTACCTTCCAGCACAGCTGATACCAGTCCCTTCCAATCCTGAGGAATGACTCTATGGTGCATTTCCCAGTTGTTAAGCATTTGCTTGACAAAGCCTGAATGGATACCATAAGACACAATACACTCTTTGAATCATTTCAAATCCAACATATCAATTGGATACCATGTTAATTCTGGATTGGGTTGACCTTCATTAATACCAGGTCTATTTTGATAAATTACTGGAAGAGCTAATGGTGCCTGTGGAGTACGAAGCCGCTCCTCTAAGGGCACACTTGGTTTCACACCATTACTTGCCTGATCTTCTGCTGTTGTTGTTTCATGTAACGACTTTGGAGACCTAGATAGGAAAGTACAAGGTGTAGGACAGGGCAACACCGTGCGTTCCAACTTCTCCTGTTTCCCTGTTTTAACCATTGGAAAGTTGTCAGTTGCAGTTACCATCTTTGGCAAATTTTTCTTCAGCTCCTCAATCTGCATTTGCAAACTTTCTAATTGTGAGGCTGACTTCTTTATGATAAGCCAATAAAAGAGGAAAAAGCAAACAACATAAAACATCCGGTCTGACTGGAAGAAAGGACAGAATTCAGCTGCAAACATTGTCATTTTGTCAAACACATGTTCCATAGTTTCAAAATTTCCTCAAAAGTTTTGAAAGCCAAGTTACCCATAATGCCTTACCACATTGGGCGTCACCTATAACCAAACATTTTAAAATTATCAAATATTTATTTATTGATAATTATTCATTTATAAAAAACATAATCCCTTAACTACTCATCCTACAAATTTCTACAACCCCTTGGACCTAACCACTAAATCTCTTGATAACTTTTACAACTATTTTCCTAACCTTTTAGAAGGATACAGTCTCTAGGGCAGGTTCTCAGTCACCAGGGACACAGTCTCTGGGGTAGACCCTTTAATGCACTTAGCAGTCTTTTTTCTGGAATATCTCAGATGTAGATTCCTCATGGTAAATTGGCTATGGCAGTCTCACCTTAAATAAGGCTTGAGGCTTTCTTCTCTCTGGGAGACCTCAGCCGTCTGTAGGCCAACTTATTTTCTTCACATCAGCAACCCTGGCACTCTGCCTCAGTCCTTAAAGCTGGCCACAGTTTTGTTTAGGCCACTGTTCTGACAGGTCAAACCCCTCTAGGCAAAAGCTGAGCCACAGGGTTTAGTCCTTGGCCTTTTGCTGTCTTGTTGAGACTTTCTCTGCTCACCAGCTTCTTTCTGCCTCAGGGAGATCTGGCCATCAGTTCACCAGCACTTTCTCCATCAGGACTCACAAGCATCAGAGCTCTCCAGCATGGGGGGCCTCTAGGATGGGGTTCCCCGAGGCTCATCCAATTGTCCTTAAATAGTATCTCTCCTTGTTCCACCTGTTTCAGCTTAATTTGGGCTCCGCCCACTTAGCAGCTGAAAATAATGCCAGGCCAAATACTTTGTTTCTAGTCCATTAAGTCTTTTCTGTTTTCATCTGGCTTCAACCTTGTTTTTTAGTCCATTAAGTCTCTCTTGTTTCCTGTTTTTAGTCCACAAACTGATAAGATAATTGGTCACAGCCAAGTTGATCTGCATGCCCCGAATTAAGAGACTATATCAGAAACCCCTAGATATTTACTAACTCCCTACACTGCAACTTCTCAAACTTAGAATTCAAACAACACGTTGTAAGGTCATCACGTTCCAGAATGATAGAATATGTTAAGATATTTGAATATCATAGAACATACAATCACATATATTCCATACACAGAAGACCACTTTTTTACAGAAGTACATTCACTTGGATTATTCCAGCCAAAAAAAAAATTACTCCACAAAAATTATAACAAATACATTTTTATTTATTTTTTAAACTATAGAAAACCACTCAGAATCATGAAGTAAAGGACCAAAAAGTTTCAGTTCTCGGTGTAGGCACAAATGTTGTTTATTAACATATTTTGAAAGAGACTGCTTATATTAAAAATAATATAACCTTTTGTATTAATGCAAAAACACATTTTGTATGGCTGTTCCTTTATTAGGAGAGAATTCAGATTGAAAATGGGACCCTTATCATCACCATGCTGAATGTGTCAGACTCTGGGATCTATCAATGTGCTGCGGAAAACAAATATCAGACAATTTATGCAAATGCAGAACTTAGAGTTTTAGGTGAGTCATTCATTTATAATTAAAAAAAAAAAACTTGAAGTAACACTTTCGCAAGCTGTGATTTATACATCACCTGAACCTGATTTTTCCCTGAAAACTAGAAATTATTTTCCTTAGAAACAATGAGAAATATCTCACTTAGCTTTTTACAAAATAAAAATTTTTAATTATTGTTCTGTTTTTGGCAATGCATTAAGATCTCATCATTAGTTATGCCTAGTTCAGAAGAGATTCAACCAACTAACTAGATTCTAGCACTTGAATCTGAGTACAAAGCAATGGGACCCAATAGGAATCTTTTCAGCGACAAATATTAGCATGAGAAATAATTTCAACCTCATAGCCATAAGAAAGGCAAATGAAATTTTATAGACTTAAGAAGTGGTGACCTACATTATCTCCTCTAAGGTGTTCGTATTCGCTGGCTGTCAAGTAAGACATGGTAGCTGGGCAGTTATGAAGGAAACCCTTTCCGGCAGATGTATAGACACATGGGTTCAAAATGGCCCCTTTAGCTGCAGACTTGATCAAGTCCATAGTCAAGGAAGGAGTAAAGTGAAATTACAGATCCTACTATATTTGTCTCTTTGACAAAAAAAAGAATAATTCTTTATGTTTCCATAACAAACTCCCTTCATTTACTTAACTGGAACTATTGTCATATTGCCATGGAAATACTAAGGAAAGCTTGGAACAAGGAAAACAGTTCCTTACTTACTTACAACAGAAAGAACTAAGGTTGGAACTGTGTGAGATTGGCACCTTATGAATTCAAACAATGTTTTTCACTTCAGTAAATGAGTCTAGTGTATTTTTACCCATGAGTTGATTAGTGCTAGGAAGACTGGAGGAAATAAAAAGAATAAAGTAAAAGAACAAATATTATAGGCTTTTGGATGTCAGGCATAGGCATCTACTAAATTTCCCATTCTTCAACCACTATCATTCTACTGAACTTTTATTATATACCAGGCTCCAATAATAAAAATACCCAAATGAGAATGACCCTTACCTTTGCTGAACTCACACTTTAGCAGAGAAAATAGCCAAATTTATAAGGTGCTCTCATATGGTCCAGAACTGAACTGTTGATACCAAACACAAGGCAAGCCAAATACAACCTTAATTGAGGACACTCTTTTCAATCTGGGATCACAAAAGAAAGTTGCACAGGTCAAAAATGAAGGCAGAGAAGCAATTCCTGAAAAAGTCAGGAAGCCAGACAGCCTGACATACATGAAAATTTAAGTTCACTTGAACTTTAGAAATTGAGATTAGAATACACAGAACAAACATTCAGGAACATGGAAGGCTGAAGTACGTCCCAGGCCCTCTGTTTGTTCTTGTTTCAGTATCATTTATACAACTTGTTATGAACATGACCATGACTGACAAATGTAAAGTTTTTAAATTTCACTTACCTGAACTACTTCCATAGAAGACAGATTATATTTTCCTACCTTAAATTTTCCAGAAGAAATTGGGCACAATGATAAAGTACGTCTTATTTGCTTCACTGTTGTAAACCATGCATATACATAAGTTTTTATCTATGAAAACGTATATATTATGTGAGTGTGTTTATGTCTTGAAACAGCTTGACAACGAATTTTGAATAAAAATGTTAAATTTTACCCAGTATATTAGTTTAATCATAAGTTACTGAATATTAAGTGAGTGATCTAACAATTCCATTCATTTTTTTTTTTAGCCTCAGCTCCAGATTTCTCAAAGAATCCCATTAAAAAAATTTCAGTTGTTCAAGTTGGTGGTGATATTTCTATTGAATGCAAACCAAATGCCTTTCCCAAAGCATCTATTTCCTGGAGAAGAGGAACAGAGAGCCTGAGGCAAAGTAAAAGGTAAAATACATTTTTGTATTTCATAATGTGCCATTCCCCGTACCCATGTTCTTTCCTCTGTAGTAAAATTTCAGTGGAATACTCTGAGATGTCAACAGTTTTCACATCCTATACAAACATAAGTAGCTATAAAGCTAAAGCCTGTTTGTGTAATTTGGCAGCAATATTTTAAATGCACACATTTATAATAGAGGTTTATTTTTAAAATCCTTGAAGACCTTTCTGCTATATTCAGTTTGAAGGCTTTTTCCTGACCCAGCCTGCTGAGAAATCAGTGGGAACATTACACAAAGGCAAGAGACACTCATATGCACACACCTGGTACTGTGGTTTTTAAATAGTCACACAGGTGTTCACCCCATGACAAAATGAATTCACCACATGAAAAAAAAAATGTGGAAGAGTTCCTGTAGAGAAGCAAGAGAAGTTTCCTTCCATAATGGATGCAGTTGAGAAATCTGAAATCAGCACATGAATGTTTTCTAGGATATGCAGCAGGACAGAATAGTTAGTTTAGTCAATATGTAATAATTTTCATTACATTGTTCTATATATCCTTGTATATAGAAAGAACAGCCTGACCACAACTGGCAGCTCTATTTGAATGACCCCTGTGTGTGACTGAATAATCCTGTTATGAATGAACCATTGTGCATATATAAATTCATTGAGCTTTTCAGTATCATATGAAGCAGTGACCCTCATCTGGTAAGCCAGGACATATGAAAAAAGAAGTGAAGTTCAGTGAAAATGATTGAAATGTGGACAAAGGAATGTGTGACTCACAAATAACACAAAGCTTATTTGGGAGAGTAGCTATAGAAGAGGTCCATGTAAGAATCAGAGCCTGCTGTCTCTTTATAAACTCAGGTAGTTATAGGGCAGAAAGGGTGGGTGAAATTAAAAGGTTTCCATTGTTGTCCACAGTTAACCATTGATAGAAGTTAGCATGAGTAGCCACTTAAATGAACGTCAGGTAGTGTGATGGAGATATAACCTGAAGTAATAAATAAACATTAAAAAAAGAATTTCAGGTAATGGGTAAACATCTTTGCTGAATGTCTTTTTCTGGGGGTCCACAGGGCATGGAAGGCATAAATCAGAGAAAGAACATTAATTTGGAAAGTAGTCAAAGGAATTGAAACAACTCAACTAAAATGGAGGAGCTTTTACCTAGTGGGTTGGTCCTGGCTAACAGGCAATCGGTAGTTTTAGAGAGAAGGACCAGAAAGACTGATGTGCGAGCTGTCACTTCACAACTTGATTTCAGTCATACAGATATTGGCAAAGAACCACTGAAGCTAGAGAATCAAAACTCCATAAGCTAATGTGAGACCCTTAATTTGGTGTTAGCAGTCCTAATATTATATTAGCTTTGTAGACAAGGAAAAGAGAATAAAAGACACAACACCAAAAAGGAGAGATTTGCCTTGTTTCCATCTGTCTCTGCTGGTTCTATCAGCTGTCTACAGGGCTCTCCAAATGTCTGATGAAGTGTTTAAAAGGAAGTGTTCCAGTGCCTTCTTTCATTCCTTAGTCTTAGTCTTGCCCTTTATAAAAAGCTTCTATATTTCTGGATTAAAACCTTTCTAGAATAGAAAGTCCCTTTAATTTTAAATAGCTGAGTCAGAATAGATGAATGTCTTGGGTATTAGAGTCTTAGAGGCTTTACTTGGGAAATGTCTAAAGACAAAGGGACAGGTGCTTAAGAACAAGGAAACAGAAAGATGAAAGGAACATGTTGTTAGAGGCCAGCCTGGTCCCTTCTGGGAGATTGCTGCAGTTCTCCCTGCAGAGCACAATATAGTTGCTTTCCAAATGTTTTCTTTCATCCCTGAAATGGAATTAAAGTTTAAACACACTGATACGGAAGAACACTCCAGACATCACCTATCATCATACAGAACTCTAGTTCTGTGGATGTGGAAACACTTATTAACTCTGTTGTGATGGCTAAAGTGGTTCTACAGTGTGAACCAGTAGGGCAGGAAGAGATGCCAGTGACCTTCCATGACCCTAAAATGCCAAAACACAAAGTGTGTGAGGAGGACTAAGGTCTCCTGAGAAACTGAGAAAACTGGAGGTAGTGGTGATAGAAATCCAGAAAGCATAAGGAACACTACATTTTCAAATAGCTTTGTTTTTCTTTCATTTGACCCAGATAGAATCAATCTCAGCCTTGGAATGGTTATTAATGTTCATATGAGATTCAAGCTTACCTTACCATGGTAAAAGGCATGGTCCCTGTGGCCTCTTAAACTACAAAGCACCTTCCTAATAACATTGGCTAGTTTGGAGACATCATTACATATTTTAACAATAAAAAGCAAACAAATTAAGTTCTGAATGTGTATTCTAAAAAAAATTAAAGAAATAAGTAAGCACTTTAACAGGATGTGGTAATTACGGGCATCTGTGTCTACCTGGTATGGTGTGTACTGAGCAGTAATTTGTAAAGGTCGTGGAGATGGCTCCATGAGACATAATATCTCTGTGTGCATTCTATCCTGTCCCCTCATCTATTGCCTCTGATCTCACAGATTTCATTAAGTGTGTGACTTTAAGATGCTTATTATAAAATACAGCATCTTGTTGCCATTTGTGCTGGATTAATGGCATTTCTGTGGTTTTGTCATAGGAACTTCTATACAAGTTGAACAATTTTTTAAAAATACAAAAGGATCAAAAGGAAAGAAAAGGGTAGTGTAGGAGAGGGAAGAGAAAGAAAAAAGGTGAAGGGAATAAATTGGATGGGAATTACTGTTTTTTAGTATATCAAAGAATTGAGTTCACAACCCTACAATGTTTTCTTGGAGTATATTTCTGAGGCATTCCTGTACCATAGGCCTCCTTATTTAAAATAAATTAAAAGATCCTTTTTTGACAGCATTCTGTATACAGTTGAAACAAGGGGTTTTTGTTACAAGAGATAGGCTTGCCACTAATTCAACCATCTCCCACTGGTGAGTCTTCGATGCTCATCTTCTACTTGGAGTAGAATAGGGGGTGCTGTCAGGAGCTGGCATGTCTAGATATCAAAAAATCTTAAGTTAAGAAAATATCTTTGAATGCCATATTCTCCAGATTTCTTGAGGTTTTTGAAGACACCCTATCTATCTCTTATATTTAGATAAGCAAATGTTGCTTGTCTCTTAGCAACTTGATTTCTGATTAGCTTAGCTCTGCCAAGACAGGGTAGGCAAGTCCTTCATAATTCCTGCTCTATAATCAATGTCTATCAGAGAAACAGGACCAAACGGCTGAAGATTGATGCTGTAATGCATGGAGAGAGAATGGGAACTGCCCAGGCAGCCACTGGTATGCCATGTCTTAGTTTTGAAAGCTGCAGACCCTGCACTTCCTATATAATCAGATATATTTACCCCTCTCAGGTCTCTGAGGTGGTTGAAAAATAGATAGCTAGAGTCTCATAGTTAAATTTTGAGTTGTTTAGGAATCAAGAAAGTGTCCTGGATCTAAGAAGATGTTTCTAAAATTGTGATGCAAGTTAGTATGAAAACTGAGTTAGCTATAGAACTTTAAACTCATGGAGATGGTTAGAAGGTAGAATGTTAAAGTCAGGTGCCAAATACATATGGACTGGACATTGGGAATATATTCTAAGCCATTTAACTCTCATAACTGTGGCCTATTTATTTCTGTTGTTTTGTATTGTATTTATTGTTATAAGAGAAAGAACCATTTGTTGGACTGAAAGGGGGAGCTGTTGGGGGGAAAAAGATATATCTTAAACTTAAAAAAAAAAAGGGAAGAGGATGGGGGTTGAGGGGGAAAAGGGTGGGAGGGTGGGACAGGAGGGGGGAGTCGGGAGGGAGATAGTGATTGAGATGTAACTTGAAGAAATAAAAAATAAATTAAAAAAAACAAAAGAAATAAATTTATAAAATAACATAAAGAAATGATTTTGATGCTCTCTTTAACCCATCATATATAAGGTGGATTCTTTCCTTTATACTAGTAACCTCACCATGAGATGGGAACTGAATAATTCTCTATAATTAGAATCCACATTTTTTACTGATTTTTTTTGATTTCTTTTTATTATTTTTGTTCTGTGAATTTCACATCATGCTCTCTGTTCCCTCTCATCTTCCACCTCCCCTCCGACACACACTCCACTCTTGAAACGCTCTCCCAACATAAAAAAAAAAAAAAAAACAAAAATATAAACAAAAAGCCACTCATTGTGGAAGCTCTAGTGTCTATCATTGTGTCCCACATTATTCCATTTTTTCCATGCTTTTTTTTTTGCTCCAACTGCTCATTATAAGGATTTCTGGACTGGTACTAGACCTCTGATCTTGTAACACCATCACCAGATCTTCGGTCCACCACTGGTGGTGAGCACACAAGAGAGAAGAGAGGATCTATCTATCACCAAATCCACCACAAAGCAGACAAAAGACATAGCTGTCTATCCCATACTCATTGCCTTAGGACTGGGACACCTACAACACACCCATCTAGGGCAGGCAGGATTCTTCTAGTCTCTGGCTTGCTTCCTGTCCTGGGAGCCCATTTGGTTCTTGCCTAGTGCTGAATTGGAGGTGATCATAGGCTTCTTGAGGGGGCCCCATGGTACAAAACTGGTGTTGGTCTCTGTCTTGATTTCTTTCTAGGAATGTTAGGCTATTATTCATCCAAATGTTCATAGGTCAGAACACTGAATGTAGACATAGCCTTTCTCCTCTCTGACACCAAATGATGCACATGTGACAGAGCACCCACATCTGCAATTTCTCTGAGAGGCAGAACCCACCTCTTAAAACCATTGTTGTTCGACACAGAGAAATCTTAGCAAAGTAATTGTATTTAACTGTAAAATGACTATGATAATGCATGATAATATAAAGAAAAGAAAATATTAATGTGCTAGGCATTGACACAAATTAATTATTACATCTAAGGTATAAAAATTAAAATTATTGGAATTAATATGTCTCTGTGTGTATGAGAGAGAGAGACAGAGAGAGGGAGGGAGGGAGAGAGAGAGATTTTCAAGACAATTGGATTAATTTTAAGAACCAGCAACCAGCAACAGAATATTAAACATAAAGGATTGTCACAGATAATTTTTTCTCTTTATTTATTACTTCAATTTACTTCTCCATCACAGTCCCCTCCCTCCACCTTTTTTGTGGAGGTATCATCATCCCAGATTTCAAGCCATATTACAGAGAAATAGTAGTAAAAACAACATGGTACTGGTATAGAAACAGACCAGACCAGTTGGTCAATGGAATTGGATTGAAGACCCAGAAATAAACACACACACCATGGTCACCTAATTTTTGACAAAGAGGCCAAAACCGTACAATGGAAAAAGGACAGCATCTTCAGCAAATGGTGCTGGTCCAACTGGATGTCAACATGTAAAAGAATGAAATTAGACCCATACTTATCACCTTGCACAAAACATAAGTCCAAGTGGATCCAAGAACTTAACATAAAACCGGACACACTAAATCTCTTAGAAGAGAAAGTGGGGAAAAGCCTTGAACTCATTGGCACAGGTGACAACTTCCTGAACAGAACACCAACAGCTCAGGACCTAAGACCAACAATCAATAAATGGGACCTCATGAAACTGAAAAGCTTCTGTAAGGCAAAGGACACTATCTATCACTAGAACAAAAAAGCAGCCTACAGATTGGGACAAGATCTCTACCAACCACACATCTGACAGAGGGCTAATATCCAAAATTTATAAAGATCTCAAAAAGTTAAACACCAAGAAACCAAATAACCCCATCAAAAATGGCGTGCAAAGTTAAGTCACAGAGTACTTTTATTTTTTTTATTTTTTTAAGTCAATAGAAAAATCTTTATTAGCTGAATGGCAATTACAATGGGATCCCAGTGTAGCCCCAAGCCTTTTTCAGGGTGAACTTTTAGCACAAAAAAACATATCCTGGGTTAACATACTTCAATTACAAAAACAATTAGAACAGTTAACCAGAAGTGGTACTACAGAAGCCAAAAAGCAAGGTTAGTACATTTAGAGACTTTCTCAGAATTGTGGACTTTGGTAGATTAGGTCTTCATTTTCCTTTTAGCAGGGATGCTATGTGCTGAGTTTTATGGCCTGAGTGGTACTTCTAACATGGTCTCAGTTGTGCTAAGGGTCTGGAAGCCTGTTACAAGTCCAGAATGAAAAATCAATGAAACCCTATCTCATAGAGTAACTCAATTGTAGAATGCTTTATGGTTAGTCCTGCAACACCATCAAAAAACCCCGATTAATATTATTATTATACACAAACAAAAATGTGCAATATATAAGACAAATAAAGTCAAGAAGGTTCTTCTCAGTGGTTCAATGAAATTCAAAAGAACATTAACCTGATAGTGATGTCAGAACAGATGAACAAAGAGTCACTTCTTGCTTTGTTCTCTTTTTTATATTTCTAGTCTAGCTTTATTTAAGCTATCTTCTTCTTTATATCTTATGATCCAAAACAAAGAGCACTTTTTCATTACCACAAATAAACAACACTGAACTGAGAGAAAATATAGACAAGGACTCTATAACTATCAGAGAGCAAGAATAAGCTCTGGGGAGGTTGTTTGTAATAACAGTCCTCACAGAGTACTTTTAAATTAGATTTTTTTAAAGTAAGTTAATTGCACAAGTAGTCATAATGTTGAATAGTCTGATTTAAAAGAGAGGACAGATTATCTAGCCCATTTTTCAATTTGTGTAAGCCCACATCCTGAATTTAAACAGAGTCCTCTTGTATGTTCTTAATGTTACACCAATTTGATCATTATTTCATTTTAATAGAAAAAATACACATGTAACTTTATACTTCCTATATGTCTGGTAATATATAACTCACTTGTATCCATAAAAGTATGAAAGAAATGTAAAAAATAGTTGAAATTTTCAGTGATTTTAACTAGAAGATTTTCAGTTCTTGACCTTGGGAGTATCTATATGAAAAATAGACTTTTATAGTTTCTGGTGTAAAACATCTATATGACACTGTCTTGTTTGAAATTTCATTATTACTAACTCCTACTGCCAATAATGTAGAACTACCTAAAGGTGGTTGAGAAGGATTTAAAGAGGCTCATTCAAAGTAATCAAACTGTATTGCCTACTTACAAAAAGTGATGGCAATATATGTGTTTGGACAATTTCTTCCCTCTTTCATGAATCAAGAGTCTCCATCACACACCCTGTAGATAAGGAAGCTTATACTTAGAGCCAAAGTCCCTTCTTCTTTATCCAGGCAGTTTTTACCTTCTGGTGAGAAAGGAAAATGTTCTGAAGCATCCCATGTTTGAAGTAGTGTTCACAAGTGCTTTAATCTATTGATCCATTAAAACAGATCAAACAACAGTCCGTAATATGGTTAACCTGTTTCTTATTAGCTAATGCACCATCATCATAGTCTTGGCTTCTTTTAGTCTTCTTTCTCAGTTGTAAGAGATGAACATGGAAATTATGAATGCAGAGAATTTACCTCTTCGTGAACGGGTTATTGTCATTAAAGAGTGCTGAGGCTGTTTGCCTTTCTGTGGGAATGAATAGTTTTACAATATCTATCTCATTATCTTTAGTGATGCCACAGAATTAGTAACAATGTGTAAGTTGGAATTAGTAACAATGTATAAGTTGAACAGACAACAAAACATACATTTTAAAGAGCTCAGCATTGAAGTTAAAGAGAATGGGTTCTAATCTCTCTCCTTGATGAGTATCATGAACAAAAACTCAAACAAACAAAAACAGACTATTCTTACTTCTTTTAAGATGAGTGCTAGGCTAGTTAAAATAATATGTTCTTTCTTTTTTTACATTTTTATTATTATAATGTTTATTTATTACATTAAGTTACATCTCCATCATACTGCCCTCTTTCCACCCCTCCCGGTTTCACCCTCCCACGCTCTCCTCCCTCTCTCACCCATCCAACTCCTTCAATGTGGAGTGTCCCTACAAATCAGCCCCTCTCAGTTCAACAGTCATATGAGAGCTAAGAGCTTCCTCTTGCACTGGGGGCCTACATGGTAGCACCCCTAAGGCAAATGGTCCCATTGATAGGTAACAAAGTCTATGTTCCTGATCTTTTTGGTGTGTTGGTTGTAGGATAGTTATCCTGTACTATATGGCTAAACTCCAATTATAAGTGAGGAGATACCATGTGCATCTTTCTAAATCTGGGCTAGCTCACTCAGGATGAGCTTCTCTAGTTCCATCCATTTGACTGCGAATTGCATGATTTTCTTGCTTCTGATAGCTGAATAGTATTCTATTGTTTAAATGTACCACAATTTTTTATTCTTTTGTCAGTTGAGTGACATCTGGGTTTTTTTTTTTCCAGTTTCTAACAATTACAAATAAGGCTGCTATCAAATGACAGCACATGCTGGTGAGGTTTGAATAAAGGGGAACACTCCTCCATTACTGGTGGGAGTGCAAACTTGTATAACCACTATGGAAATCAGTTTGGCGCTATCTTAGAAAACTTGGAATAGCCCTACGTGGAGATCCAGCCATACCACTTCTGGGTATCCACCCAAAGATTCCTCACAAAACCACAAGGAAGTATGTTCTTTCTTGACTGCAGGTTCATATATGTCCTAATGATTTACTGAAGTGTGCAAGCGACTAAAATAAACCAGGATTATTTGTATGAGTTGTCAAACAACATCTCAATTAATCTGTTTGGGAGGATTCAAAGTTTAGGAGAATGCTGCAACTAGTGGGAAAGCCCTAGCAGACTATGAATCTGATTTTTTTCCCTCCAATGACAGTGTGAATACTCAACATAAGCTAAAACATAACACATTCAGTACATATTTTTACGTACTCTAATCAGTGCAAATTAAAGTTTGCCTTCTTCATATTTATAGAGGTTGTACATTATATCAGCTATTCTTCTTTTATGGTGACAAAGCACAATGGTGAAAAGCAACCAAGGGAGTGTTTATTTGGGCTCACAGTTCCAGAGAAAAATCCATAATGATGGCTGAGGCATGGCCTCAGAGCAGGGGCAGAAAGCTGAGAGATCACATTTTTAACCACAATCCACAGAGGAATTCCAGGATCCACAGAGGAATCTGGAAACTAGGTGAGGCTATGTACTTTTAAAGGCTTCCCATAGTGACATATTTCCTGTAGCAGGCTTCTACTTCCTAAAGTTCGATTGCTTACTTCCAAACAGCACCACCATCTGGGGACCAAATGTTTAAGAGGTGAGCCTGTGAAATATATTTCTTACTCAAACACCACGTACAGTTGAGCTAAAACTTTGAATATTAATAAAACCAAAATGTGGTCATTCATTACCTCTTTCATGCATTTTACAAATATTCACTCAGCACCTATTTTATTCCACTTACTACACTGTACCCTGGAGCTAAAGCGTTAAATTAGGTAGCTGCAGATGTATAACATTCTCCTCACCCTTTCTTAAGAAATTGTTTTTCCTTAAAGTTATTTCGAGTCAAAGACTATGGTTTGGGCCTCAATTTTACTTCTCATTTAGTTGATAGCTTTTAGCAAATCCTTTAGTTTTTCTGGTTCTCAATTGAAGCATTTTGGAGAAAATGTGCTTGTCTCTCACAGAGGGGTGTCTGCAGTAGAAAGGCACAGACTATGTAGAAGGACAGAAGTCTCCATGTGTTCTGAGACTTCTACATGCACTTGTAGCAGCCATTTGACTTCTTTGCAGTTCCATCTATGCCTGCTTACTGTTTTCAGAAGGAAAAGCAAACAAAACTTCACCTCCCCAGGCCAAGGTGAATGCTGATGAAGCTGGTGTCTTCAAGGCATTCTCAGGCCACTGATGGAATTAATCCTACATCTGCTGAGTTTGATCACTCTATTCCTTGTAGATCTACTTAGCCAGTGACCTGACAGAAATCAAAAGCTCTAAATGCAGCACCTGTTTTCCAGTAAGTTCTGGCTACCTATCCAGGGATCATGTCATGAATTTCATAGGAAATGCTAACCTACAGAACAGACAGATCAACAGTGCGCTCTGTCAGACAACATTAAACACTGCGCATGAATCATCCAGCCCTTAGTGGTAGTGGACACAGGTGCTCCAAAACACAAACACAAATAAAAACAGAACATTAATTGTTTCTATTATTGGAAGAATAACAATGGAATCCATAAATAATTCAGTGGACTTCTACCTCATTTCCAAAAGCAAAAATAAATAAATAAAACACAACTTACATCCAGGGAAGTGTTCAATGATTATAAAAATAATCATTTAAGGCAAGGCAACTCTTATTTGCTGGGCAATGTATCATGCTATGGTGGTAGAGGTTGGTCTCAGAACGTAATTCTTTCTCTCAGGTTTGAAACAATAGAACATCTATTCTTTCTGACATAATTTCTATCACCTTCACTTATATATTTAAATCCTGTTTATGAACAAAACTCATTGAATCACAGATTCTATGTGTATTGTACAGCCTATTATACCACCCTTGATCCCCACATACATTTGGATGCATGACAAATGGAAGTCACTGTAGGAACAACTAAGTCCACAATGTGTTGTGGAATCACTCAGCTACTGAAAGTACTGTTTATTCAATATATTGTCTTCAAGCTCCAAATTTGTACTGGGTCTTCTCTCACTCCATCTTCTTGCCATTACAGCACCATGATTTCCCTTCTGAACAGAGCACTAAATTGTGGGAAAGGGTAAAGGGAAGGATATATGTCAGAGAAAAGGGAGGCATGGGGAAGTTGCAGAAGAGAAAGAAAGAAGAAAGAAGAAAGAGAAAGAGAAAGAAAGAAGAAAAAGGGGAACCTGTGACTCCAACTCTTTACCATTAAGCAAATGATTTCTCTTAGTGTTTTGCAAAAGGAAAATTGCCTGTGGGAAGACATGTATGAAAACCTATAGCATGGTGTATAACACACAGGCACACACATTCACTCTCTCTCTCTCTCTCTCTCACACACACACACACACACACACACACACACACACGAGAGAGAGAGAGAGAGAGAGAGAGAGAGAGAGCAAGAGAGAAATAGAGAGAGGGAGAGAGAGAACAGGAGAGAGGGGAGAAGAGAAGAGAGAAGAGAAAGAGATAAACTTAGTTTGACTTTATTCTTCAACTGAGTAAACCACCTGGAAAAGCAGCTCTTTTATTTAGAGTCAAGGTCCCATTCACTTACCATTGTTCTTTGTCCCTAGAACCTGTCTTTGAGTGACTATCTTCTTTTGTAAGGCATCACCCAGCAATGATCTGGTTCCATAGATGTAAGAGAGTCATTTATTTATTTTTATTCTTCCTGCTAGATGCTTCTCTATATTTTACACTATCTCCTGAGTGTTTATTATACACTTTTTCTTTTGCCTAGTCTCCCAAGTGCTACCTTAATAATAAAACATCTTTTCATACAAACTTTTTCCTTGTTGCTTTAATCATCATCCAGCAAGAACAAAAAAAAAAAATGCTTCTCTACGTCTTCTTGATTCTTGCAGAGCCTCTTAATAGAAGTAAATAAACATAATTTTATTTTGTAACACCAACTACTTAATGTAATAGTGTTTAGTCCATCAGGTAGCATGAGTATCAAGTAAACAAGTGAACCATATGTTCCCATGTTTAAGGCAGAGTGGCAGTTTGCATAATGCCAGGCTTATTACAGCCTCCCTCCTGTCTCCTCTTTGTAATGAAATTTTAAATTGTTCATACTCAACTCCTGTGAGTCTTGTTAAGGTGAGCCTTTCCCAGTGAATGCTTGCCGAAGATGTCAAGAGCCATCTGATACTCTTGCCTGTGTCACAGGACAGTGTAATAAGCTAAAATCCTCTGTGTGCCCTTGTCCGTCTTGCTCTCTCCGTTTCTGTCATCTAACCCTCATCCTGGTATTCCTACTAGCCTTGACCTGTCTAGGTTTCCTAGGACTGCAGAGCTGTCTTCCTGGGTAAATCCCTTGCTGTACAAGTTAGAGGTATCCATTTTCATCCTCACTGTCAACCTACAAAGCTAAGAATGCCAATGTGAGCCTGCAACCCCATGTTGGGCATGGGGAGTAGGGACAGGTGAATTCCTGTTGTGATCGGTAGTCAGTTTAGTCAAAACAGGGAGCTCAGGATTCAATGCCAAAAATCCCTCTAGAAATAAAAGATGGAAAACAACAGATAAGTGCACAAATAATAGACTTCTGGCCTCTAAACTTGTATGTACCCATGTATATACCAATATATATGTATATGCGCGCATGCTTATAACACTACACACACAAACATACACAGTCATTCACACACATACATACACACACAGAGGGATAGGGAAAGAGACAAACATACAGACAGACAGAAGTAAAGCCTCATTTTCTGGCCAGTCTGTATATATGGATATGTATGGTTTCATACTGTCTTCTGGATCTCTATTTGCAAATGTCCCCTTGTTTTTTAAATCAAAGGAAAATCTGAAAAAGTAAGTTATAGAAAATATATAGCATCTTCTGAAAACTTGAAAGAATCCTGCAGGAGCACATTGGCAAGATTCACTGTGGAGATTTTGTGAACCCAAAGGCTGTATTAGAAAGTTTTGAATTTTATCATGCAGCATAAGAACTTTGTGAAAAATGCAAATCCTAGAGTTCCTCCAAAGGTTTTGATTCTGTAGCTCTGGAATAGGACAGAGGAACCTGCAATATTATAACTTCCAAGTCAACAGATTCCAGAATAATAAGCTGAGGCCAGCTTGATACATGTTCATTATCAAATAAAATGCAGATTTTCTTACGTTATCTCCCTTCTCCCTTAGGGGTCATGCCCTGAAAGTTCAACTCTTCTTCCTTCACTGTTGTGAAGATATAAGTTCTCTGTTGCCTTTTTGAAAATACAAATTTAATTGGGCTTAGAATGATGTCAACTTAATATTAGTGCTCATTTTTCAGTTACATTTATATCTCCAAAATTCACATAAATATTGAGCAGTCATAACTTTATGGACAGAAAAGGTCAACTATTTGTGTAATTTGCACAAATGACCTTTGGTTCTTGGCTAGACTCTTTTTAAAATAGTGACTGCTGGATATGCTTGAAGTATAATGTTCGTCAAAAGAGGATAGTTTTGTCTTGATTCTGAGAAAAAGAATAAATGCCAAGAAGATTGCTATCTATTAAATGACAGTTGAAGAAATAAAAACTAGAATGCTCGTGTAGAAATCATCTGTGATACTGTGCTCAGGGATGAAGAGAGAGGCTGTAACAGGAATTTGCTACACTCTCATTAAAAATTTCAGATTTCCTTTGGTTTTTCTCAATATTATTTTAGTTTTTCCAAATGATCTTATGTAAGGACACTGTCCTGAAACACACTGGAAAATCAATCCGCCTAATGTCCTAGAAGAAGAATCGGTGTCCGTTTCAGTTCCTTTTCCAGTTTTCACATTCTTGTGGTCCATGGTAAGAGTTGTAATCCCCAGTATTTCCCAGGACTAGACTTTGACATCTACTGACCTACAGTGTAGATCTCTAATAATATTCTCCATCATTGCTTATCTAACTATTCACTTATTTATGACCACAGTAGCAAATCAATATGTCCAGCACTGTGTAACATCCTGGGATTGGTGTCTAGGGTGAGGGTGGAGGTAGATAGAACCACAGTTGCCATACAGTGGGTCCGATAAATCACATGGTATGAAGACAGTGAGGACCATTTATTACTTTGCCTCATAGCAGTTGAGAAACACATAAAAGGTGAAGGTAGCTGAGGTGGCACTTGAAGGGTGGAAGGAACTTTTCCTGCATGTAGGAGAGTTGAATTTGGGGTCTTATTACATGAACAACTTAATATGCAGCTTTAGCATGAGTCTGACATTCAGAGTAATTACACTGAGTCACAGAGTTTGGATTTTGACTTCCTTTCCTATGATAGGATGCATTTCCCCAAGGATCATCTGCATATAAGAAAGGAGACTAAAATTATTTCATGAGTTACTCAACAGCTAACTGATGTCTTAAAGGATGCTTAGTTATACTTCATCATGTATATATTTTCCACCTATCTCTGATTAAATTAACCAACACATCCAGAAGTCTATCCTTCCAAGACTAGACCTCAACTTTCATCACAGAATAATAATAATAATGGGAACAGCTTCTATTCATACCATACTCATCATTTAAAGATGGTGTGATAAAATGTTAAATATATCACTTCATGTGATTTTTCAAAATATAACTATGATAGGTATTTATTTATAGCACAGATTTCTGGATAGATAACATTAGGCCTTAGTGAAGTTAAACATCACACCCACAGTTGGGTAACCAGTAAGTCATGGAAAGGCATTCAGCTCTAGGAATCTCTGACTCCAAGCTTGACTATAACTATATTACTACACCACACCACAGAGTGTTAATTAGATTTCTGATGACTTATAGTACCCATTTGTTCAACTACAGGTGACCTTGATAACATATAACATATACATTGCTTATGTTGTTGCTCAGTGCTACATTAAAAGCTCAGAGAACAGTCTCTTATCTATATTTCTATCTATCTGTCTGTCTGTCTATCTATTTCTATCTCTCTCTTCCTCTCTTTCACAGAGAGAGAGAGAGAAAGAGAGAGAGAATAATTACAGTGAGACAGACAACAGTGACACACACATATACACAGAAATCCACACATTGTGTTTATTTATTAAATGTATCAGATACAGGTTATCTAAATGGAATCTTACTAGTTCACATTTATATGGGTACACATGCACTTCGGAGCCACTGCCAGAGATGAAGCACAGGAATCATTTCTCAGAAGATATCTACCTTATATGTTGCTGGGTACAGGATCTCTTAGTGGGGCTTGTGACTCACTGTGATCACTCCTTTTGCCTGGGAACCTCATGGACCCTTCTGTTAGTGTCCCCAGTGTGGGCATATAACAACATGTTCATTGTGCCCAGGTCTTTCCATAGGTGCCAAGGGTGGAACTCAGGGCTTTGTGCTCTCATGGCAAGTACTTTACCAACTGAGCTCTTTTGTCAGCCCTGGATATGAAATTTACTAAAATTTGAAGTATAATTTTAGTGACTGCTGACATATAAATGGAATTGTATTATATATCTGTACTTGCTCAGATTTGTAAACTAGCTGATCTGGGTGTGGAGTTCTGATAAGCATGTGGTCAAAAGACAAGAAGTCATGTTGATTGTCTAATCTCAGGTGCTTTTATAAGTCTAGTTCTGTAGTCTCTAAGCAGTACAGTCGCACTGGAGCAAAAAGAGATCCAGAATCAGAAATTCCTCCAGTGTGCATCATATCCAGTGCCACGTTTATGAAGCAGGCATGTCATTTCCCAGGGATTTGTCTTCTGATGTCACCAGATTACAGAGTCCAAGTGACAAGAGGCAACATTAAAAACCATGAGTTTTCTACCTCAGTTCCTTCGCTTTTTTTTAAATGTTTAAAATTACACCTCCATCACAGTGCCCTCTTTCCACCCCACCCCTCCCAGTCCCGCCCTCCCACCCTCTACCCACTATCCCTTCCATCCCTCTCGCTTTTGTGTCAGGGAATTCAAGGACATTAGGGATGAAATCACCATTAGGAGGTCATCTTGTTATATTTGAACCTTGTCAGTGTTCAACTCAACTGCAGACACAACTTTGCACTTGTAAATTCTCAAAATCTTGATGAAACAGAGTGATCAGTTCATAGGTAAAAATCATAATGAATGTGCTCTCCACTGTTAAGACTCCTTCTAGTTCCCATTGGTGCCAGGCTCTCACTCTTTTCAGTAGCCCCTCCTCTATCTGTTTGGGGAATATGCATTTTCTTTTCCTGATTTCTTTTAAATTCTGTGTTTACGTGTTTGTTTGGTTTGGTTAGTTGCGTGTTTCTTTGGTTTGTTTATCCTTTGCTACCTTGCAATTTCCAATCTTCTTTTTCAGTTTGCTGGGTGATAAGACATAGACATGCTTGCCTATGAGTCTATATTTTCCCCCTTTCATGTTTATTCAGACAGCCCCCCAGATTTGGCAATAAACATGAATACTCTTCTTCTCTTGTGTTTTCTGCTCAACAGCTAAGTGTTCTTCTTTTTTTTTTTAAATAATTTATTTTTTATTTCTTCAAGTTACATCTCGATCACAATCCCCTCCCTACTCCCCCCTCCAGTCCCACCCTTGCACCCTCCTCCCCCTCAACCCCCCCATCCTCTTCCCTTCTTTTTTTTTTAGTTTAAGGTATTTATATTTCCCCCTAACAGCTCTCCCTTTCAGACCAAATAATGGTTCTTTTTCTTATAACTATAAATACAATACAAAACAACAGAAATAAATAGGCCACGATTATAAGAGTTATATGGCTTAGCATACATTCCCAATGTCCAGTCCATATGTATTTGGCAACTGACTTTAACATTCTACTATCTAAGCATCTCCATGAGTTTAAAGTTCTATATCTAACTCAGCTTTCTTACTAACTTGCCTCATAATTTTAAAAGTATCTTCTTAGATCCAGAACACCCTCTTGATTCCTAAACAACTCGAAATTTAACTATGAGACTCTAGCTATCTATTCTTCAACCACCTCAGAGACCTGAGAGGGATAAATATATCTGATTACATAGGAAGTGCAGGGCCTGCAGCTTCCAAAACTAAAAAATGACATACCAGTGGCTGCCTGGACAGTTCCCATTTTCTCTCCATACATTACAGCATCAATCTTCAGCCATTTGGCCCCATTTCTCTGACAGACATTGGTTGTAGAGCAGGAATTATGAAGGACTTACCTACCCTGTCTTGGCAGAGCTAGGCTGTCGACTTATCTGCTTCCAAGTTTTGTCCTTTTTGGACAGAAGTCTGTTTACAGTTGAAGCAAGTGGTTTTTCTTGCCAAGAGAATGGCTTACCACCAATTCAATCATCTTCCACTGGAGATTCTTCGATGCTCATCTTCTACTTGGAGTAATATAGGGGGTGCTGTCAGGAGCTGACATGTCTCGATATCAAAAAATCTTAAGTTAAGCGAACATTTTGAATGCCATATTCTGCAGATCTCTTGAGGTTTTTGAAAAGGCCCTATCTATCTCTTATATTAGGATAAGCAAATATTGCTTGTCTCTTTGTGACTTGATTTTTGATTAGGTTAGAAAAAACTATAGTAGACTGTCATAACACCTAACAAAATGAGAGTCTTGCATGACTATTAGTTTACATTTCTTAATTATCCTAAACAGTTTATGACAATTAGTAGCGAAAGGCTGAAACTTCACATTTCATTGTTTTTCTTTATCCCCTCATCCTTCCATCCTGCTTCTTTGGAGTGGATGTCCCTATATAACAGTCCCTCACCACAGTTCATAGGTCATATGAGGGCCAGGAGCCTCCTCATACAATGGGGGTCTACGAGACAGGATCACCAGTGAAAAGTGTCTCATTGCCAGGGAGAGAGAACTAAAAAACCAAACAAACAAATAAGCCAACAAACAGATAAAAAATAATATAAAAATAAAAATAAAAGAATAAAAAAAAGTCTATGTCCATGTTCCCTTTGGTGCGTTGATTGTAGTATCGATATCCTCTACTATATATCTAAAATCCTACTATAAGTGAATAGATGCAATATTCACCCTTCTGAGTCTCTGTTAGCTCACTCAGGATGGGCTTCTCTAGTTCCATCCATTTGGCTGCAAACTGCATAATTGCATTGCTTCTGATAGCTGAATAATATTCCATTGTGTAGATGTACCCATTCTTTGGTTGAGGGACGTCTGGGTTGTTTCCAGTTTCTAGCTATTACAAATAAGGCTGCTATGAACATAGATGAGCAACCTTCCTTATGATTCCGTGAGGAGACATTTGGGTGTGTACCCAGAAGTGGTATGGCTGGGTCCTGAGGCAAAACTATTCCAAGTTTTCTAAGGTATCACCAGACTGACTTCCATAGTGGTTGCATAAGCCTGCACTCCCACCAGCAATGGAGTAGGATTCCCCTTTCTCCACACCCTCAGCAGCATGTGCTGTCATTTGAGCTATTGATTTTAGCCATTCTGAGGTGTGAGATGGAATCTCAGAGTCATCTTGAGTTGCATTTCTCTGATGATTAAGGATGTTGAGCATTTCTTCAAGTGTCTCTCAGCCATTAGGGATTCCTCCTTTGTGACTTCTCTATTTAGCTCTGTCCCCCATTTTTTGATTGGATTATTTGGTTTCTTGGCATTTAATTTCTTGAGTTCTTTGTAGATTTTGGATATTAGCCCTCTGTAGATGTGGGGTTGGTGAAGATTTTCTCCCAGTCTGTAGGTTGCCGTTTTGTTTGAATGACAGTGTCTTTTGCTTTACAGAAGCTTTTCAGTTTCATGAGGTCCCATTTTTTGATTGTTGATCTCAGGTCCTGAGCTGTTGGTTTTCTGTTCAGGAAATTGTCACCTGTGCCAATGTGTTTGAGGGTTTTTTCCACTTTTTCTTCTAGTAGACTTAGTGTGGCCAGCCTTATGTTAAGGTCTTTGATACACTTGGACTTAAGTTTTGTACAAGGAGATAAGTATGGGTCTAATTTCATTCTTTTAGAAGTTGACATCCAGTTGGACCAGCACCATTTGTTGAAGATGCTGTCCTTCTTCCATTGTGCCATTTTGGCTTCTTGTCAAAATTAGGTGGCCATAAGTGTGTGGGTCTATTTTTGGGTCTTCAATTCGATTTCATTGATCTACTGGTCTGTTTCTATAGCAATACCCTGCTATTTTTACTACTATTGCTCTGTAGTACAGCTTGAAATCTGGGATGATGATACCTCCAGATTTTTTTTATTGTAAAGGATTGATTTAGCTATTCTGGGCTTTTTGTTGTTCCATATGAAATTGAGAATAGCTCTTTCCAAGTCCATAAAGAATTGTGTTGGTATTTTGATAGGAATTGCATTGAATCTATATATTGCTTTTGGTAGTATAGCGTTTTTTATTATGTTGATCCTACCTATCCATGAGCATTGAAGATCTTCCATCTTCTAAAGGCCTCTTCCATTTCTTTCTTCAAGGGCCCGAAGTTCTTATTGTATAGGTCCTTTACTTGCTTGGTTAGAGTTACCCCCAGGTATTTTATGTTGTCTGTGGCTATTGTGAAGGGGGTTGTTTCCCTTATTTCTTTCTCCGCCCATTTGTTTGTTGTATAAGGAAGGGTTTCTGATTTTTTTGAGTTAATTTTGTATCCAGCCACTTTGCTGAAGGTGTTTATCAGATGTAAGTTCTCTGGTGGAATTTTTGGGGTCGCTTATGTATGCTATCATATCGTCTGCAAATAGGGATAATTTGACTTCGTTTCCAAAGTTTATCCCTTTGATCTCCTTTAGTTGTCTTATTGCTCTAGCAAGAACTTCAAGTACTATATTGAAGAGATATGGTGAAAGTCGACATCCTTGTCTTGTCCCTGAGTTTAGAGGAAATACTTCAAGCTTCTCGCCATTTAATTTGATGCTGGCCACTGGCTTGCTGTATATTGTCTTTATTATTTCTACATGTGGTCCTTGTATGCCCGTTCTCTCCAGAACTTTTAGCATGATAGAGTGTTGGATTTTGTCAAATGCTTTTTCTGCATCTAGCGAGATTATCATGTGGTTTTTTCCTTCATCTTATTTATATGGTGAATTACGTTGATAGACTTTCATATGTTGAACCATCCCTGCATTCCTGGGATGAAGCCTACTTGATCATGGTGTATGATACTTTTGATGTGTTCTTGAATTTGGTTTGCTTCTCAATTTTTTGTTTAAAAAATGGAAAAGGGAGGATGTGGGATAGGGATTAGCTTATTGGTATAGCCCTTGCCTAGCATGCATGGGGCTCTAGGTTCATGTGATGGCACAAACGTAAATAAACTCAGGAAATTTTTTTTTTCTTCCATGAACTATAGAAAAACTCTGATTTTTGGGCAAAGGTAGATTTAGGATCCCTTCTGTTAACAATGCCTCTTTTCATAGATTTTCATTTTGGTTTCCCTTCCATCCTTCTCTGTGTCACTTCACTATCCAGCAAATTTAGTCATATACGCCTAGCATAACTCTATACAGGCTCTGAGAAACACATTTTCCTGGAGCTAGGATAGAGGTCAAAAGAATAGTAGAAATGTCATCACAACACTTTTTGTGAGTCAGGTTAATACTTATGGATCATTTATTATGGTATATACTATAGTAGTTTAAAAGATTTTGTAGTCTGTAGAGACAGTTCAGCAGTTATAAGTGCTTACTATTCTCTCAAAGGACCAGAATCTGATCTCAGTATACACAGTGTCTAAATTACATTACTCCTAACTCCAGTGTGATCTGCAGGAATACATACATGCACAGAAGCAGATGCACCTATAAAATAAAAAAATAAATATTTTCAAAATACATTGTAAATTGTGTCACAATCTTTACTTTCTTGATGTAAACAGTACACAATGCGGAATGAATGAATTCTTTTGTTTAAAATCTTCTGCTACCATCTACAACCATATAGAAATCATTGAACAGGTTGAGGGGTAGCTCAGTGGATTGAATGCTTGGTTACCACACATGAAGACCTGGATTTGATCCCTATCCCTAAATAACCCAAGGATTATGGCAGACCTGTATGTATGTAATCAGAGGGTGGAGATGGGATGATCATCAGTTCAAAGTCATCCTCAAATACATAGAAAATATATTTAGCCTACATGAGATACTGACTTATTATTGATTTAATAAGCACTTTATTGATGACTAGGAGCAATATTTCTTTTTTAACAAAGTGATTTTCCAAGTTCATTAGGAAATTGAATTATTTATTGATATTAATAAATACGTCTTTTTTACCCTTAATGGTAAGGATGTGTAAACAAAATAAAAATAAATAGTTTTGAAGTACCTGCTTCATGCACTTCAATGAAGTACACTTTATAATATTCATTTAAATATTGATATGGAACTACTATATGCTTGTAATCATTATTTTTCTGGATACATACACACACACCCATGCACATACTACATAAACTATACACTTGCTATATATATATATATATGTATATATATACTATGCATTTAAACCATACATATATGCCATACATTGCATAGTCTATACATATTACACAATCCATGTAGTATGGAGTAAACACTATACACACATATCACACATACACACTACATACTGTACAGACATATACATGCAGACACACACACACACACACACACACACACACACACACACACCATAAACACATACTGTACACACATACCAAACATATGCCATATACCATTTATGCAGATATCCAGTTCTCTCATGCAAAATGTAATATTATTTTCATTGGTCTGGTATATCTTTCTGTATTTATCAAGTCACCTCTAGCATGATGTCAAGGCTTAAAAAGTAATAAAAATTAAGATGATTTATATTAAATAGTCCAATCAGATGCTACTATTTAAAATATTTTTGTCTTGGAGTTTAATTCTTAAACAAGAAATCCCATCAATGTGGAGGTTTGACTATGTTTTTAATCTTTCTATGTTTCCTTTATTTAAGAAACAGTAACATTGATGGATATTAACTATCTAATTTAAAATCATGACAATGGTTATGCAAGCTGGTCATTCTGTTAGGTACTATGACAGCCTATTATAGTTATTTTCTAAGCTAATCAGAAATAAAGCTGCTAAGAGACAAGCAACATCTCCTTATCCTAATATAAGAGATAGATAGGGCCTCTTCAAAAACCTCAAGAGATCTGCAGAATATGGCATTCAAAGATGTTTTCTTAACTTTAGTTTTTTTTATATCAAGACATATCAACTCCTGACAGTATCCCCTATTCTCCTCCAAGGAGAAGATGAGCATCGAAGAATCTCCATGGGAGATGATTGAATTAGTCGCAAGCCTATCTCTTGGTAGGAAAAGCCCCTTGCTCCAACTGTAGACAGAATGCTGTCCAAAAAGGACAAAACCTGGAAGCAGGTAAGTCGACAGTCTACCTCTGCCAAGACAGGGTAGGTAAGTCCTTCATAACCCCTGCTCTACAATCAATGTCTGCCAGAGAAACGGGGCCAAACGACTGAAGATCGATGCTGTAATATATGGAGAGCAAATGGGAACTGTCCGGGCAGCCACTGGTATGTCATTTCTTAGTTTGGGAAGCTGCAGGCCCTGTACTTCCTATAAAATCAGATATATTTATCCCTCTCAGGTCTCTGAGGTGGTTGAAGAACAGATATCTACAGTCTCATAATTAAATTTTGAGTTGTTTAGGAGTCAAGAGAGTGTTATAGATCTAAGAAGATACTTTTAAAATTGTGTTGCAAGTTAGTATGAATGTTGAGTCAGATATAGAACTTTAAACTCATGGAGATGGTTAGATAGTAGAATGTTAAAGTCAGGTACCAAGTACATTGGGAATGTACGCTAAGCCATAGAACCCTCATAACTGTGGCCTAATTACCTCTGTTGTTTTGTATTGTATTTATTATTATAAGAGAAAGAGCCATTTGTTGGACTGAAAGGGAAAACTGTAGGGGGAAATAAGATATACCTTAAACTTAAAAGAAAAAAAAAAGGGAAGAGGATGGGGGATGAGGGTGGGAGGGTGGGACTGGAGGGGAAATAGGGAGGGGACTGCAATTGAGATGTAACCTGGAGAAATAAAAAATAAAGAAAAAAATACTAAAAAAATAAATAAATAATATCTGACAATGGTGGTATTGATATCCCAACTCTATCCTATATAAAGTTTACATGAGAATCAAGCAAGTGCTCTCATGTTGCCTAGCCCCAATCATAGGCAGTATCATGCAAATCTACCAGTTGCTGTGTTCTCATTCATGTGCCCCCTATCTCAATAAAAATATAAATGTAGACTTTCTACTAGATCTGGAGAGAAAATGATCTCATTGAAATGAAAATGAAAATTACAGGGTCAACTATTCAGCCATGCTTGGCAGGAATTGCCTTTATTCAGGCTTAGAAGACTTAATACCAGTTCTGTGTGCAAGTTAACTAGTGAAATCTCCCTCATCTCAGTATACTGACAAAGAGCATGCTGTGAACTCTAGTGATTAAGGGCAGGATGGACTAGGGATATCTGCATTCCTTGGGATGATTCCCAAGGAAATAAAGCTTAGTCCTTTGCTCAGGAAAGGATGACTGAGTAGTGAGGATGGAGTCAGTGCAAAATCATATCCTATTGCCCTGCCCAGCCCAACTTGAAGACACAGAGACAGGTAGATTTCCAATCACAGCGGTTGTCTCTGGAGAGTCTGTAGAGGACAACCACTTGGGGTCTGTATCCAAAGGAGTGGAAAAGGAACTCACCTGCTTTACCTCCCTTTGCTAATAAGATCATATTATATGGATCTATGGCAGTCAGAGGAGTTTAAAGAACATGAGAGATTCCTAAAATCTTTCAAAACAGTGAGGTTAAAGGATGAATAGGTTTAGATGAGCAGATTGGAGCACAAAACGTTGGCATATGTGTAGAGGAGATTTCATCTGGCTACTCTAAAAAATAATAATAATAAAACTGAGATAGTTTTGTAAATTATGAACACATATGTCCCCTATGGGACTTTCAAGACTCTTACAATTACATGAGAATGTGTGTGTGTGTTTATATGTCCATTTATGTCCATACATATGTAGATTTTTTTCCAGCTGTTAGAACAATAAAAGAGAGGTAAATAAAATATTCACTCATTAACATTCTTGACCTTTCAAACATCTATCTCTGTGTTTAAATACTAGTTAAGACAGCAAGTGCACTGTACCATCCATGCGTGAGATGACCTGCGTCATTTAGTATGTCGAGGCCTATTTCAGTTATGACTTTGAAACAGCATTGTAATTTAAACAAATCTCTCTTTTAGTTTTATTCACTTTTTCCTGCATGCATGATCCTATGAGAATATTAACTGCATTTTAATTAATTAATTAACTAGTTAATCAATTAATTAAACCTGAAATTTAAGCCTGCCCCTAGTTCCCTGATAGTCCCTCTATTCAATTTTCATTAGTGTCATTTAAAGTTATTGACATGAAGACCAGGGAAAAATAACCTTTATTTCTATTTACCCATGTGTGCCTTAGTATTTACTTTTCAGTCAATCAGCATGGCAGTCATTTTGGTAGCTTATTAAGTGATGAATTCTTAAAAGGGAGGTTATTAATTGGCGATGTGCTTACCATATATATGCACCATACATTAATTATAATGATCAGGTTTTTTTAAAAAGCATTGAAATTCATATGAACATTTGATGTAAAATGGGTTCCAGGGGAATATTTTACTTTGAGTCTGAAATATGAAGAGTAAGAATTTATACAGACTTTTCTGCCTCTCATCTAACTCATTCCATTCCAATCTATTTTACATTTTCAGATATCAGTAAAATTAGACAGTCAATTAAAATTTCATGGTCTACAATATTATTTTCAGACAGGACCAGAAGCAATAGTCTAGTTAATAATCTCACTACAAAAATAGCAATATTGCTCTAGTTTCAGCAGTAAGAAAGTATGATTGCTTAATGTCCTAATTTCCTTTATGTTAAGAAATTTAGCTATTGCTAAACTTCTATGTCCTTACACTTTGATAAACTATCACAAAAAATATGTAATCTCATTTTAATCTCAGGTTAGAGTCTATGTGTAAAGGGCTATTTTCTCTATATAAGTGAGTTGGATATTCATTACATGTTAATAAATTATATTTATAAGATAAATATAATTTGTTTTATTTTTATAAAAATAAATTTTATAATTACATTTATTTATAAAATAAATGTGAATTTATTCTATATTTACAGAGTTTATCATATGCATAAATACTACATTGAGTTTAAGGAAACAAGAAAACAAAATATTGCACTGTCCTGAGAATTTGATGTTCATGTTCCAGACTTTTAAAAAGCCCTACTTGGTTATTTGTTGTGCTATTCTACCTTCCACCTGTTTTATTTACACAGCCCATGTGGTAGAAGACTAAGGGTTGGAAATCAGGATGATGGACATTATAGATTTTGATTTTTCATTTGCTCATATTATTCCTCCATGACACTTAGAAGACAGATATGTTGTATGCACCATCACTTGGTAATATCTGACTTGAGCATTAACCTTGTATTTCTCTAGGTGCTGTACAGTTTTTGCAAGCCACAGTGAAACATGTTTTTCTGTATTTGAATCCTATGTTATGCACCAATTATGAAATGTAGATAATTTAATGCAGAAAAATGCTGACTGTTCCCCTTTCTATCAGCAGGATGACCATGTTATATCTATACATGTGAATATTGTTAAAGTCACCTTCTTACACAACATTTCAAATGTCATAATGTATAAGTGACTCAAATAATAGAACACTCAGACATAATAAATGGTAGGGAATGATTCTAATTAGTTATGTGAAGGGTTCCACGTCCCAATTAAATAGATACTTAAGAATATAGATACGGGCCAGCAAAAGAGTATTTTCCCTGAAACATAGATGAAACTGCAACCTTGTTAACAAAGATATTTATTAATAACAATAAATTGTTATATTAGGCCATCAGAACAGCTGATGGTGTCCTGGCAGGGCAGCTGCTAGGCTTGGCAGGAGGCCTATGACTGGCCTAGCTTGTCTTAGCTGGTGACCTGAAACCTGTGGTGTCCTTTTTCCCAATAATTAAATACACCAATATCTTTTGATGTTTCAACACTTAGCCCTTAAGCTGGGCAGACTTTCAACTAGGTTACCTAAATTAATCCCAGACCATCTAATCCCAATCAGCCACGTAGCTTGCTGTACCTTCCAGAGCTCTCAGACACACATCTCTCTTATTCCATGTCTCCTGGTGGAAAGAGAGCTATGTAAAGCCCAGGGTTCCTTTCTTTGTCCTAGGAAGTACCTCCTTCTTATACTCTTTCTGCCCATCTAATTGGCCATCAGTGACTTTTATTAACCAATCAGAGAGTGCCTCAGAAGGGCAGTAACTAGATCTCTGAGCACTGAAATCAGCCTCTGAGAACTGATGTATAAGACCTTCCTCCAATAAATAGAGACACAAATAAAGAGATAAAATTTGTTGGCACCAAAACAAAAAACAGTCCAGAAATAGATAAAAATGATGAATTAAGACAGAAAATGCACTGCTGGATGGAAATAGACACATTTTTAAGAGAGTGAGCATCAGCCACAGCAAAAGATGTATGGATATAGTAGTTTTAATCATGGCACACAGCAAAAGCCCAAACAGTAAAGTGAATGTTGAACTAAAAATTAATGGGAGGAACAGATGGCATTTATTTAATAAATTTAATTTTCATGAAAACTCTATTGAATGGCTAAACAGACAAATATAAACTCAGAAAGGAGAGTAAACAATGTAATCACTACCAGAATCATCTTATTGACATTACACTCCTTTCAGCTCCCAGCATCTTGTCTTCTAGGTCCACCCACATCACCATGTGTCATAGAATTTTCTGTCTTAATGGATTAAAAGCACACACACACACACGCGCACACGCATGCAAGCTCATACGTGCACACACATACACACACAAACTCACACACATATTCAAGTGTCAAGTATGGAAAGACAAATACTGTATTACCGCAGTAATAAGTGAATTATGAAAGTTTGCTATAATAGAGACTGAGAGTGGAAGAAAACTCATCTGGAGAAATGAGTAGGCAGGGGGAAGGTCAGAGATCATTCAGTGAGCATAGCACTGTTCTTTGAGAGGTAGGTTCTAGG
Organism: Lophiomys imhausi; assembly: GCA_907164525.1. NCBI lineage: Eukaryota > Metazoa > Chordata > Mammalia > Rodentia > Muridae > Lophiomys > Lophiomys imhausi. The sequence continues at coordinate 2,959,442 of CAJQZJ010001896.1, read as the reverse complement.
TTCTGTTGTTTCCTAGCACAATGTTGAGGGTGAATAAAACCAACAGTGATGTATTATTTATCTCAAATAGTTAGAAGAGATAAACTTACAATTATCATAAAATAAAAAGTTTATGGTTGTAGATATGTTATTTGCCAAGAACGTATTACCACTCAGTGCATCTGTGAATATAACTACCACATTTTTCCTTACAAACCTGTGGAAACATTTTGTGTCAATCAAAAGTATTCACTTTAATGCTTGGGATATACCTTTTAGACACCTGGGTTCAAATTGAACTGTGATATATTTGTTCCCTTTTTTGCTGTATTCTTCAGGGAGTTAAAAGGGTGTTTGCATACTTAGCGATGAGCTATAAAACCAGTTCATTAACCTTAAAGCCTACTGAAATCTAGCTAGAATCAGAAACTGTGTTATTTTTTTAAAGCATTAGTGTCATTCAATCTGCATGACTGAAACAGTTAATATCAATGTCCTTCTACTATACAAATATGTTCTGGACATTTGGGGTATTAGCTAGGTCGGATCATTTAACTATTACATATAGGGGCTTAAGTTAAGTTATAGTTCATTTAATCCCTAAAATCCATACTTTTTACCACACTGATAAATGCCTTTATAACACAGAAGAAAAATTATCCTTCACTAAATGTGACCATCATAGTTACCTCCTGTGTTAGTAAATTGATGTTCAAAATTCTTCCATAACAGAGGATACAGTATTCAGCGTGATGCTAAGATTCTAAGAAAGCTAGGGCTAAGGAAATAGATCAGTGACTAAAGTGTTTGCTGCACAAGTATAAGGACCTTGTTTGAGTTCTATCCTCAGATCCCAAGTGAAAAACCTGGTAATACTATGAGTTCCTTCCTGTAATCCTATCAGGAGTGAGGCAGAGACAAGAGGCTTTTGGGTCTAACTGGTAAGCTCGTATAGTTGACACAGCAAACTGCAGGTTCAATGAGAGATTTTAACTCCAAAACCAAGGTGGATGTCTCCCAAGAAACTGTATCTGAGTTGAGAATGTGCTTTAGAAAAGCCGTGAAATTAGAAAACTGCACACACGTGTACATACTACCTCTTAAGTCACATTTCAGGGAAGACTGGACTATCTGAAAGTCAGACTAAGAAAATCTTCCATTAGAGCTCATTCTATCCAAATACAACTATGCACATGTGAACATGCATCAGTTCATGATGCTGTTAATTTCATCTTTTGTAAACTATGTTTTGGAAACTGGAAGTGAAGGAATACTTAGTAAAATAAGTGTTTGATGTTTTAAAGAAAAATCTGGTGAGGATTTTGTTTACATGGAACTCAGTGGTCACATTGTCTACTTATTTATTCCCCTTTGCATATATTCTAGACTGCTGATGATGTGTAGCTGATGTAACCAGTGATCTCAGAAGTTGACTTGAGAATATAATGAGTTATTACCTATTATGTAATTCCTTGAAGTGCTGTACTGATTCATTTGCTCTTAAAAGCTCATAATCTCTTCAGATTTTGACCAATGGCTATAAATAACAGGGAAAATAGCACCCTCAGTATTTAACAGTCTTTATTCATTGAATCAATATTGTAACACCAAACAATGTTGAATCTGCTTCAAACATTTGTATGTAGAAAACACTAGATTATTAACCTAAGAAGAAAAAATAGTTTTAAAGTTACCCAGCTCTCAGTTGCCTGTTTAAATTACTTTTGAATTCTTGGAAACCTTCTCATAACTCCATGGTGTTCACATTTGTCCACACTAACTTAGATGATATGTAGTCTATCATTAAGTCTGAAATTCAAAAATATATAGTCTATCAAATTATTATTCTTTTACTTTCTTCTTTGTAATTGTTCTCTCTTTGGTAACTATTCGTTCAAATTTCTATTTTTATCACCAGAATGCTCTTCTTGATTTTTAACAGATAATAAAATTTATATGTATCACATCTGCATTTTGTTCTTAAATGCTGTGGAAGCCTAAGTGTAGTGTAGGTAGAATACATTAAACTGCTTCTCTCATATCTCACAAGCAAACCTCCTGGTAATATATCTTTGAAAAAAATCCCAAAACAAGATATCGATTTTTATATTTCTATGTAACTGTTGCCAAAGTTGTGATGTAAATATTCCATCAGTTCATAGTGTGACTTTTGTCTAATCTATGAATGTCAATTATTCTCTGTAGCTTGATTATGGTTGGATGCATTTTTGTTCTTTTATCTTGTTGTTATATGAGGAGTACTTGCTTACTGTGAGGTAGCAGCAGCACGATGTTTTCATCATATAAAGATTTTAAATTCATTCATCCATTTTATATCCTGATCACAGCCCCCCTCCACACCTCTCCACTGGGTCTCACAGTTCCATCCTTTTCCCTCTTCCCCCTCCCCTTCTCTTCAGGAAAGGGGAACCCTCCCCCCACTCAATCCACCCCAGCTTAAATCAAATCAGGACTAAGAACATCTGTTTTTGTTTGTTTGTTTTGTTTTTTTAACCCCACCCAACAAGGAGTCATGGAACCACTTGCCTGTTAGTGGAACACATTACCCTAGCTGGGCTGTCATATCAGGCTCCAGCACAAGAGGAAGCTCTTAGCTCTCATGTGACTGATGAACTGAGGGGTTTGCTATGTGGAGAAGGAGGAGGAGCGGATGAGGATGGATATGGGAAAGAGGGAGTGAGGGTGGGACCTGGAGGGGAGGAGGGAGAGGACTTTGATGGAGATGTAGCTTGAAAAAATAAATTCATAAAAAATTGTTGAACATTAAAAAAAAAAAAAGACCATCCTGTTACACTGAGACCAGACAAGGCAGCTCAGCTAGGGTAAAGTTATCCACAAACAAGTAACAGTCTTCAAGTCAGAGACAGTCCCCGATCCACTTGCTAGGGGATTTACAGGAAAACCAGGTTGCCTATCAACCACATATGTGTAGGTGGCCTAGGTCTAGTCATACATGCTTTTTTGGTTGGTACTTTTGTCTCTATAAGCCTCCAAGTGTCTAGTGGCCACCTCCTAGCCTGGCATGACATCTCGTGGATGGAGAGGAACACCAACTCACCCACAAAACCATATTTGACAAGTAATTTGCCCTGCCTACAAGATGTATAGGGATAAAGATGAGGCAATCATTAAGGGAATGGTCAACCAATGACTGGCACAACTTGAGACTTACCCCATGGGAGAGAGCCAATTCCTGACACTATTAATGATACTCTGCTATGCATGCAACAGGAACCCAGCATAACTATCCTCTGAGAGGCTGCACGCAGCAGCAGATTGAAATAGATGCTGAGACACACAGCCAAACATTAGGTAGAGCTCAGAGAGTATCAGAGAGTGAGAAGTAGAACAGAGGGACCCAGAGGGGACAAGAACTCTGGAAGAAGACCAACTAACATAATTTTTTTATTGACCAGTATTAAATGATTTTAAGCTGTGGGAGATGTGTTTAGTAGTCTCTGCTAGAACTAGAAAATGAAAATCCTTGCCTGCTATGCTGTCTTCTTCTCATTAAGTCATATAAAGGCCTCATATTGTATACTAAACAACTTTTTTACTATATTGATGATGTAGTAGTTCAACTTAAAATGAATCAGGATTTATCAAACTAGATGCTTCAGAAATCAGAAATATAATGTACATCTGCTCTGGGAGAATACTGTAATGTAACAAACTGCATGGCCTAGAATATTCTAAATGTTTTTCTGCTCACTGACAGAAATTTGGAATCCGGCCTTCAGTAGTTAACGCAGTACCAAACTCTGGTTTCATGCAAATTCTAATTGGCTGATATTCACTGTGTTTCAAATTGGGCAATTAATTATATTAGCTACATTTTGTGTTATACACATATTAGAAACAATGATCTGTTTTCACTTCTACAAATAACATTTTGTTACTTTAATAGATATGACATGCATGCAAATAGGCTTGCCCATCTTCTTTGAAAACTGTAGTCATTAATATTAGTTTGTTGCCATTTTCTTTAATAGAATTCTGAATATCATTCAACAGTTTTAAAGCAGTCTTTTTGAAATATTGCTAAGTAAAAGTATATGCCATAGAAATGGAAACCTAAATTTGGAAAAAATGTTATATTTGTTCCCACTTTTGCTTCTTTAATTAAAATATTTTCTGATGAGGTAAGGAAGAACATGGTTGGGTTTTCTCTATCTACATTAAAATTGCGATGTTTGCTTAGACTATTTCTGAATAGTCAGAGAAAACTTGATGTGGACCATTCTGTGAAAGCTGGATGCTTCAGAAATCTAGAATGTCTTGGCTTTTCCTGTTTTATGTACTATATGCTGTAAGAATATTTAATTCCACGTAATGCCGACTAATTCATGCTTATACTTCCCTCTGGTAGTTGTTGTAATGATATGCTGCTTACTTAGCACAGCTCTAGCACACAGAATCATGTGGATGCTCCCTCCGACTCTCTAGCAGAGACAAATGCTTTCATAGTTTACACCTTGTTTGGCCATCAAAAAGGATATAAAAGAGTTGATATTTTATACAATGATTAAGATGTGAAGCTTGGCCTCCAGTTTCCGAAACCCAATTGCAATTCTTAAAATAGAATGACCATTCCAAATGTATCACAAATTTTTTTCATCTTTTTATTCATCTATCAATTGAGAGTGAGAACATCAGGTACTCAGATATTGATTTTTTAAAAATACTTTATTTTTTATTTCTTCAAATTACATCTCAATCACAATCCCCTCCCTACTCCCCCCTCCAGTCCCACCCTTCCACTCTCCTCCTCCTCAACCCCCCATCCTCTTCCCTTTTTTTTTTTAGTCTAAGGTATTTCTTTTCCCCCCAACAGCTCTCCCTTTCAGTCCAACAAATGGTTCTTTCTCTTATAACAATAAATACAATACAAAACAACAGAAATAAATAGGCCACAATTATGAGAGTTACATGGCTTAGCATACATTCCCAGTGTCCAGTCCATATGTATCTGGCACCTGACTTTAACATTCTACTAACCATCTCCATGAGTTTAAAGTTCTATAGCTAACTCAGCTTTCATACTAACTTGCCTCACAATTTTAAAAACATCTTCTTAGATCCAGAACACCCTCTTGATTCCTAAACAACTCAAAATTTAACTATGAGACTCTAGCTGTATATTCTTCAACCACCTCAGAGACCTGAGAAGGATAAATATATCTGATTATATAGGAAGTGCAGGGCCTGTAGCTTCCAAAACTAAGAAATGACATACCACTGGCTGCCTGGACAGTTCCCATTTTCTCTCCATACATTACAACATACATCTTTAGACATTTGACCCTGTTTCTTTGAGAGACATTGATTGTAGAGCAGGAATTATGAAGGACTTGCCTACCCTGTCTTGGCAGAGCTAGGCTGTCGACTTACCTGCCTCCAAGTTTTTTTGTCCTTTTTAGACAGCATTCTTTCTGCAGTTTAAGGAAGGGGTTTTTCTTGCCAAGAGAAAGGCTTACCACCAATTCAACCATTTCCCACTGGAGATTCTTTGATGCTCATCTTCTAGTTGGAGTAGAATAGGGGGTGCTGTCAGGCACTGACATGTCTTGATATCAAAAAATCTTAAGTTAAGAAAACATCTTTGAATGCCATATTCTGCAGATCTCTCGAGGTTTTTGAAGATGCCCTATCTATCTCTTATATTTAGATAAGCAAATGTTGCTTGTCTCTTAGCAACTTGATTTCTGAGTAGCTTAGAAAATAACTGTGATAGACTGTCATAGTTATTAACAAAATGACATGCTTGCATGACTATTAGTTTGCATTTCTTAATTATCCTAAACAGTTTATGATGGTTGGTAGCAAGAGGCCAAAACATTACATTTCATTTTTAAGCATTACTAGGTACAATACCTTTAAGAAGCGTTACCCTTAATTTTGTATCAATATACAAAGAGCAATACCAGTGTGGCCAAATGTAATCTCACTTTTGTATCAATATACAAAGATCAATACCTATGTAGCCCAATACAATCTTAATTTTGCATCAATATACAAGGGTCAATACCATTATGGCCAAATATAATATTAATTTTGTATCAATATAAGATATTGAATTTTTAAGATGCACTGAAATAAACTAATTATTCAAGTGACAACAGAATTAATCTGTGTCAACACAAAGTCTAATGCCTTTTATACCAATGTCTACATTTAAGACGTTTCAAAATAAGAATTATCATATTACTTAAATTACTTGAGAATTATTTACATTCATGATTTAAGTAATATTTGAAAATATTTATGATTTTATTTTATCAAATAGCCTTCCTTTGTATATTTTCTTTTTAGAGTGTTTCTCTTGGAGGATGGCAGCCTTAAGATATGCAACGTGACTAGGTCAGATGCTGGTTCTTATACCTGTGTAGCCACAAATCAGTTTGGCAATGGAAGAAGCAGCGGCAGTCTCATTGTGAAAGGTAATCTTGTGTATTACTGTCACTTAGGCATATCTCGACTTGTGTTTCTATGTTAAGATGGTAACATATTTTATGTGTAGAATATTTCACTTCTACTTTTCTTTAAGAGTTCTGCTAACATATTCATTAATGGGGTCTCCACCTTAGGAACATGCTATGATAAATATGAATACTTTGGCACTTAAAAATGTCAAGGTGTGATTTTTCAGGGCTAAAATCTGTTGTGGAATATTTTAAAAATTACCCACAAACCTTAGGATTTTGGAGCCATGAAGATTTTGGTAAAGTTCCCAGGTAGCCCCTTTTCTGGTTAAGTCTCTCAGATGCTCTTGTTTTGCATGAACATTTTATGTGTGTATTGGTTACTTTTCTATTGCTGTGATAAGACACCATGACCATGGTAACAAGATAAAAAGAATGGTGATTTTCTTGTTTAAAGAGAGATGGAAGTCCATCACCATCATAGCAGGGAGCACAATAACAGACAGACAGGTATGATAGGGGAAAGCAGTTGAAAATTTACATCTCAGAGAGCACATTGGGAATATTTCAGGCCTTTTGTAGCCTTACAGTCCACCCCCAGTGACAAACCTCTTCCAATATGGCCATACTTCCTTATCATTCTCAAAGTGTTTTACCATATAAGGACCAAATTTTAAATATATAAGCCTATAGGGACCATTATCATTCAATCCACAAAACTATATATCTGACGTAATTCAACATATGACCTGCTCATTCGTTTAAACAAATCTTGGTACATAACTAAGGAACAATAGCGTTTTGTGAACCCACATTAATAAGCAGGTTTTCTTTTTTTTTTTTTTAAAGAGAAAGCATTAAAGTCACATTATCCACAGGAGCAGTATGATACTCCTCTCCTAGCAAATAGATAAGTTTACATAATTTGGGAATGTAAAGCTGCATATTCATTTTTTGCATTTATTTTTTTATTTTTTTAATAAAGAAATTTTTTATTTGTTCCTTCAGGTTACATCTCCATCATATTGTCCTCTTTCCCCCCTTACCAGCCCTCCCCTCCCATCCTCTACCCCCTAACACTTCCATCATGCTCCTCTGGAGTGGAGTGTCCCTACATAACAGTCCCTCACCCCAGTTCAGAAGTCATATGAGGGCCAAGAGCCTGTTCATACACTGGGGGCCTACAAGGCAGTACCACCAGTGAAAAGTGTCTCATTGCCAAGGAGGGAAAACTAAAAAACCAACCAACAAACAAACAAAAATAAAAATAAAATAAAAAGTCTATGTCCATGTTCTCTTTGGTACTTTTGTTGTAGTATAAATATCCTGTAATGTATAGCTAAAATCCTACTATAAGTGAATAGATGCCATATGCATCCTTCTGAGACTGGGTTAGCTCACTCAGGATGAGCTTCTCTAGTTCCATCCATTTGGCTGGAAATTGCATAATTTCATTGTTCCTGATATCTGAGTAACATTCCGTTGTGTAGATGTACCACAGTTTTTTAACTCATTCTTCGGTTGAGGGACATCTGGGTTGTTTCCAGTTTCTAGCTATTACAAATAAGGCTGCTATGAACATAGACAAGGAAACTTCCTTATGATTCTGTGAGGAGTCATTTGGACGTATACCCAGAAGTGGTATGGCTGGGTCCTGAGGTAAAACTATTCCAAGTTTTCTAAGATATCGCCATACTTACCTCCATAGTGGTTGCACAAGCCTGCACACCCACCAGCAATGGAGGAGGGTTCCCCTTTCTCTACACCCTCACCAGCATGTGCTGTCATATGAGCTTTTGATCTTAGCCATTCTGACAGGTGTGAGATGGAATCTCAGAGTTGTCTTGAGTTGCATTTCTCTGATGATTAAGGATGTTGTGCATTTCTTCAAGTGTCTCTCAGCCATTAGGGCTTCCTCCTTTGTGAATTCTCTATTTAGCTCTGTCCCCCATTTTTTTGATTGGATTATTTGGTTTCTTTGCATTTAATTTCTTGAGGTCTTTGTAGATTTTGGATATTAGCCCTCTGTCAGATGTGGGGTTGGTGAAGATTTTCTCCCAATCTGTAGGCTGCAGTTTTGTTCGAATGACAGTGTCTTTTGCCTTACAGAAGCTTTTCAGTTTTATGAGTTCCCATTTATTGATTGTTGGTCTCAGGTCCTGAGCTGTTGGTGTTCTGTTCAGGATATTCTATAGTGAAGTCTTTTAAGCTAATATCAACTCAAGTGTACCTCCATTTATCACCAAGGGACATAATTAGTATTAGGATTATATATTCTCTACTCTTGCTACATTATTATATTTAATTTCAGCTCATAAAAATGGTATGTTTACCGGAAGCCATGTCACTTCTATCATTTCTTGCCTTCTGGATCATAAAAATGACTGTCCCAGGAAAGCACTATGTACAGTTAATTAAGCCCAAATGATTCAATTTTGCAATTTATTTTCCCATATTTTCTGTTTAAAAAATACATACATATATTTGGAAAAAAGCAGTTAATAACTATATTCAACTATCATTTAAAGTAACTCATGAAAAATACATACTCACCCTGGAATATATTCCTGTCAACTTGTCTCAAGTGTGTGACATAATGTTGACAATTGTCTGAGACACTCTGGGAAAATATAACTAATAAGAATTGATGTGTCAAAAATATGTGGAACATTTTGGAAAATCAAACAAAAAGAAATCACCTTTCTTGAGATTTTTTTTAAATACTTTATTTTTTTTTCTTCAAGTTACATCTCAGTAACAAACCCCTCCCTATTCCCCCTTCCTATCCTGCCCTTCCACCCTCTTCCCCCCAGAAGTTTCCCCTTTCAGTCCAACAGATGGTTCCTTCTCTTATAACAGTAAGTATTATACAAAAAACCAGATATAAATATGCCACAATTATGAGAGTTAAATGGCCCAGTATACCTTCCCAATGTCCAGTTTATACATATTTGGCCCCTGACTTTAACATTCTACTATCTAACCAACTCCATGAGTTTAAAGTTCTGTATGTGACTCAACATTCATACTATCTTGCAACACACTTTTAAGAGTATCTTCTTAGATCTATAACACCCTCTTGATTCCTAAACAATTCAAAATTTAACTATGAGACTCTAGCTGTCTATTCTTCAACCACCTCAGAGACCTGAGAGGGATAAATATATTTGCTTATATAGGAAGTGCAGGGCCTGCAGCTTCCAAAACTAAGAAATGACATACCAATGACTGCCTGGACAGTTCCCATTTTCTCTCCATACATTCCAGCATCAGTCTTCAGCCTTTGGGTCATGTTTCTCTGACAGACATTTGTTGTAGAGCAGGGATTATGAAGGATTTACCTACCCTGTCTTGGCAGAGTTAGTCTGTCGACTTCCCTGCTACTAAGTTTTGTCCTTTTCGGACAGCAGTCTGTCTGCAGTTGGTGCAAGGGGTTTTTTCATGCCAAGAGAAAGGCTTGCCACTAATTCAACCATCTTACAGTGGAGGTTCTTCGATGCTTATCTTCTACTTGGAGAAGAATAGGGGGTGCTGTCAGGAGCTGATATGTCTCGATATCAGAAAAAAATCTTGATTTAAGATAACATCTTTGAATGCCATATTCTGCAGATCTCTTGGGGTTTTTGAAGATGCACTACCCATCTCTTGTATTTAGATAAGCAAATGTTGCTTGTCTCTTAGCAACTTGATTACTGGGTAGTTCAGAGAATATCTGTGATAGACTGTCATAGTAGCTAACAAAGTGACATGTTTGCATGACTAGGAGATTTTTTATAATCATCAGTTTCTTAGACAGAGAAGGACTTTTTGTTTCAAGATATATGTCATAGTTTTATTGAATAATGGCATTTCTGCAGCAAAATATTCAATGTTTATGTACAGAAAAGCACTTTATATTTGAAAAATGCTTTATATTTAAGGAAAAGGCAAGAAAAAATTTTGAGTTTAATTGCATATTTTTAATTATGACAGTGTAGACATTTTTATTGAAAAGTAGTAGATGAACAGTAAAGTATAATGCAGGATGTTTTTGCATGGTAGTTGAGTGTTAGAGGTATAGAAAAATCCACTGGTATAAAAATAGGAACTAGGAAAAACAGACTCAGCAGTAGTAATGTGTTCTATGAGGACCAATTTATGTGGAATATTGAGTAATTAAACTTGTCTACACTCCAAAATACCATAACCAGGCTGATAATTTTGCTGGTAAAATACCTAACATCCCTTCAATCCAAACTCTAAGGAAAGAAAGAGTTATTGGGCAGATTGAACTGAATGAATGGCTTCTTGAAAGGCCTTTAAAACCATTAGTGTTGTGATACTCACTGCATGATAATAGCAAATGACATGAAAAAATGAAAGATGACTCATTTAGAATTGTGCCGTTTCAAAGATCACAAAACAGTGACATATTTGAGGCAAACTCATTTTGCTCCAGTGTTCTGCAGGATCTGTTTCTATCTCCTATAGTGAGATAAGTTCATTAATATTTAGAACTTTTGTTTTCTTATTTTGACTGTTTATTTACTACTCAATTTACACCTCCATCACAGTCCCTCCCTCCACCTACCCAGCCCACCCTCCCACCCTCCTAGTCTCTTACCGTCTCCCCCTTCTCCTATCATGTGTCATCTGCTATCATCTATAGAACTACAAAATTCTCTAATCCTGTAATGCTCTATGAAGAGTTAGAGATATAAAACAATCCAAGTGACATTAGGTTTTCATAAGAATAATAAAATTGATAGCATAAATGAAGTAATAGCATATTAAACACTAAGAGCTTTGAAACTAAGTAACTGGCATATCTAATTGGTTGTTCAGAATTAACAGTGAAGACAAGTGGAATAAATAATGATTGTCTCTAGTTTGATTATTAGTTCATTTATGGGTCTATATTTAATTTAAATTCTTACAATCCAGGAAAATATTTCATATAACCTTGCATAATTTGTATACTTGTATGATATGTATAAAGTCCAATGTCTCATGGCTAATTCTATTTCTTTTCTTTTCTTTTTATTATTTATTTATTACTCTAATTTACATCTCCAGCACGGTCCCCTCCATCCACCCCTCCTGGTGCCACCCTCCCACCCTCTCCCCCTTCTCCCACCTGTCCTACTCCTCTGGTGTGGGTTGCCCCTACATATCAGGCCCCTCAGTTCAACAGTCATGTGAGGGCTAAGAGCTTCCTCTTGCACTGGGGGCCTACATGGCAGCTTTACTAGGGCAAAGTATCCCATGAACAAATAACAAAGTCCATGTTCCTGTTCTTTCAGTCTGTTAGTTGTAGGAAGCCATGCACCTCTTTCTGGGTCTGGGTTAGCTCACTCACTTTTAGTTAGCTCACTTTTCTAGTTCCACCCATTTGGCAATAAATTGCATGATTTCCTTGTTTCTGATGGCTGAGTAGTATTCCATTGTGTAGATGTACCACAGGATTTGTTTTGTTTTTATCCATTCATTGGTGAGGGACATCTGGGTTGTTTCCAGTTTCTAGCTATTACAAATAAGGCTGATATAACAGCACACCACAATTCACAAATGCTCTATTGCTGAAGAAAGTCATGATTAAACAAAAGTATTCTTAGTTTTGTTTGTTTATTTACAAAAAACAACAGACTTACCTTCTTGTCTACTACTTCTATTTATTGAATTGTTTTTATTTTTAAAGTTTCTGAGGATTTCATAAATGAGTACACTCTATCTGCGTCATTTGCACCCCTCCAACTCTTCCTGTGTCACCCAATCTTGCATGAATCCATGAGATCTCTTATAATTATGATTATTATATGTAATAATACATTCATGTATTTACAGCTGACCACTTGTAAATGAACAAACTATTGGGAAACTCAACCCTTGAGCATATTGATTCTCCCTTTTCAGTAGTCATTGGTTGCATGTCCCTGTTCATCCACGGATGGGACCTTTGTGAAATTTTGTCCCTATAAGTTGTATTGACCGCTATGTTTAGCACACAAGTCTTGTTTGGGCAGCCTCATTGTTGAGGTTTCATGAGTACTGCTTCCCTCTAAAGCATAAAAAATATTATCTCACAACAGCAGCCCTGGTCCTATCGTATCACAGTTGCTCACTTTTGCCTTATTGGACTCAGGCTTCCTTCTGTGGTTTTATGTTCTACACAATTTATAATTCACTAAGTCATTATACTGATAATTTCAACATTAGTTGAGCTTTTAGTAAAGTAGCATAAAGAAAGAAAGAAGAATTTACCTTTTAGTCTGAGATGAAATCTAAGTCTTGGAACACTAGAATTAGCTGCCTATGGCCAGTGTGGAGAGACTGAGCAGGATATTATTCGCCTGCAACTCAGTCCATAGGGATGCTTTCTGCACCGCCTTACCTTCTCTAAAATGTGACAATTTTCCACATTGCAGAATCTAAGCTTCTTAAAACAATTTGAAGCAAATATTATCTTAAAAAAGGGAGATTTTTAAAATACTTTAACTTCTCCAGGCTTTAGGTTTACATTTCCTGATTTTTAATAGATATGACTCATGTATGAGGGGAAATAGGAAGCGGTAGGAAATTGGAGAATTTTGTGAAGAAAATCTACTGTTTTAGTGACAGCACTGGAGGGTGATTGACTCGCAGAAAACATATCAGTGTTGAAGTGGCTGATGTCAATATGTGTGGTTGTCAAGTTATTCTTATTTATTTGTACATAGTCATAGAAATGACATTTATTAGATATTTATTTTAATTTTCAGGAAATATATACATCTCACTTTACAGGATTTTAAAGTCCTTTGCTTCTTTACCATTGACAAGTACCCTTTACATTATGAACTTACAGATACTTAATTATATCCATTCATACATAAATAAAATAATAGAAAAACCCAAAATATATACAGTGTATATAAAAGCATTTATAAATACTATTATAGACCTGAAGAATATAATTTTGATTAGATTGTCAAATTTTCATATAATCCTATCTTAACTAGACTGTTGTCTCTCATTTCCTTTCATTTGGGGATATTGAAGCTAGCATTGACAAAACAAAAACAAAACAAAATCTATCATTTTGTAATGTATAAATCTAAAGCCTTAGTCTTGGAAAAATAATATATTTTGAACCATTTTCTTGCCTATTGAGTAAAGAACAATTTGGTTATTGAGACGGTTTAATATTTGTGAGTATGTGTATTGTGTGATACATAATGTTCATCTGATGGTCAATACAAAGTCAAAGATTATTTTACTTCTCAAACTTAAATTAGCACATACTAGTGACCGTAAGGATAGCAGAGTGGTGAGTAACAAATGAGAAATTTCAATAAAGCTGATAAAACAATCATATCCCTTTGAATTTACTTATCAGCTTTAGTCATGCAGGAAATGTTGCTGTTAGATAACATATAAAAAGATAATAGTTACAAGAGTGAGATATTTTCCAGCTTAGTTTCAGCTGATATGGCTTATCTGTTTTAAGAGGATTCTGAAGTTATCTGTACTGTGTGTCTGGAAATTTCTATTTCACTAATGCAACAGGATGAGGCAATTTTCCATTCAGACACTGTGAATGCAATTAGCAGCTGCTTGCCAGAGCCTTGCAAGATGCCCAGTGTGATCTGAGGACATGCTCCATAGGCACAAAGGAGGAATAAAAATGAAAACTAGGTTTAAGGGTTTTCATTTTTGAGGACTTGGATTTTTAAAAAATTGCATCCTATGCATATATGAAGGAATATATGGATATCACATTAAGGGGTGAATTAGTTGATCTGACATTTAGAAAATTATTGAAAAGCAGAGTACCAGCAGGCTATAAAAATGATCTTGTTTGCAGGCAACATTTGTTTTTGTTTCCCCACTGGAGAAGTTTCGGATGTTCAATTATAGGCCTCATTGCTTCAGCATTATTTTCAACTGAAATGTCGGAACTTGGAAAAGCATATCTAATGTGCAAATTAAGTTTATTGCCGCTCATTTAGTTGTTTATTCTTTGTGATAGAAGTCTTTATTATACCCGCATACAGAATGCCCTGTACTTTTTCTCATGCAGAATGGGAACATTCCCTACGATTGGTCAGGATTACTAAGAGGAACACATAAGCAAGACAGGTAGATAATTGGAGGCTTTGGGGATTTAAAAAGCAGTGTTGAGGCTTTGAGGATTTTAGCTCTGCTTTATCAAAAAGTCCAGTTTTATATCGTAAAGCCCAGCTTGTGTAAGTAAACCAAATGCAACCTCAGAAAATTGACAAGACATTGGAACATAGTTGTCATATTGTACTGACTGAGAGAACATTAGTGAAGTTTTCTGTGAGATTGGCCATCCTACTCAAAACTTTCATCTTGTACTCTATATTCCTTTAGCAAAGAAGGATTTGGCATATTTTAATGCAGAAAATTTTAAATTATAAAGAATTGATGCAGAAATGATTTTGGAGGATGAGAAATATATATTTAATTTTAATGCTAGTCAGGATTTTTTTTTCATTTTTCCTTCAATTCCACAATTAATATTGGAGTGGATTCTTGCTCCTCAAATACTTAATGTTTACAAAGTCTTAAGCACTATCATAAAAACAAACTGAAACATGTCATCTCCTATCATCTATAGTTCTACAATATTCTCCAATCCTGTAATGCTCAATGTAGAACTACAGATGTAAAACAGTCCACATGACATTAGGTTTTTATAAGAAAAATAAATTTAATAGCACAAATGCAGTAATAGTCTATTAAACACCAAAACTTTGAAACTGAGTAGCTGGCATATCCAATTTGTTGTGCAGAATTGCCAGTACAGACAGGTAGAATAAATAATGATGGTCCCTAGTTTTATTATTAATTCATTTATAGATCTATATTTAATTTAAGTTCTAACAATCCAGGAAAATATTTCATATAACCTTGCATAGTTTGTACACTTGTATGATAAGTATAAAGTTCAATGTCTCATGGCTAATTCTATTTTTTGTATCTTTGTTTTCACTCTGAAATCATTTATAATTTACTCTGTATCATTTGAATATTAAGTTACAAGATAAGTGGGAAATGGTGACTTCAGATACACTTCTATAAATGGACAATAAATATCCTACTTTACAAATTAAAAATAAAGAATATATAACCTGTGGTAGTATATAATCAAAGCACTACCATATAGATTTTAGTGTGTGTGTGTGTGTGTGTGTGTGTGTGTGTGTGTGTGTGTGTGTGAACATACCTTAGTAGATTATCCTAGCATGTCCCAAACCATGGGAGCATTCTAGTTTTTCTGGTTTGTATGCATGAGCAGTAAACACATATTGAATAAAGAATATTTTTTCTACTTCCAATTAGCTTGAATCAGAAAAGTAAAAAACCATAGCACATTAATTTTATTTTTCCTTGTTTTACTCTAAGCAGCATCGGGAGCATAATCTTTGAGTTTCTTGTGATTTCTGGCTCTTGCTTGTTTGTTTAGTATTTTGTGGGCATGACAGTAGTTCAGTTCAACATCTATTTCAGTTTCTCGCTTCCATGTCAATCTACTTGCTCCCGGGTAGGAACAACACAATGTTGTTTAAATAGCACCCTTTGCTTTTGTTAAATATATTCCCTTATTATGTCTGATTTAACACTCCAATAGCTTTCTGAAAAGTAACTTGAAAATAAAGCAATTTCAGGTGTTTCTTAGTGTTCTTACTCTATGATTTCCCTTGATTAATGGTTTTCTTGGAAATACAATTATGGATTGAAATCATCACTCCAAAAACTCTGCAATGTTACTATGCCCTGCAAACTGAAGACATTTGCTTTCTCATCTATTCATTCCAACGTATTTTCTCTCTCTATAGGAGTTTGCTTTCTCCTGGTATTCTACAATTTTAGGATTACAGCTTGTAGTTCAATTTCTTTTTCTACTATGATAATGAGCAATTTACAGATATTACCTAAAAATTCCATACTTTCTGGGCTGATGTAATAATCTTCTTATAACTTCATAATTTATTTCATCCCTTTTTCTGAATTTAATTATTGGATCCCTGAAAGTGGAATTCTAGTTTATATCTATTAATATATGTGGGCAACAAGCATTTTTTGTATAGTTTTCATCTGTTCTCATTCACTTCTACTGTATATTTAATAATTACCAATTTAATCATCCAGACTATCAGATTTTTATTTTCCTACACTTTAAATATTTTTTAATTTCATGACTATTCATTTATATAGTGTTTCCTATTCTCTTTTTTTGAAAATATTGCCTGTAGCATTGTTCCCCATTTAATGAGAATGTACTCTATTTTCCCAAATGGCTTTTTCTTCTTTCCGTGTTTCAGTTCCTATGCTTTATCAATAATGTGCACAAAGATAGCTTATAAATCATAGCTACTTATTCATAACTAAAATAGAATTACTTAAATGTATCAAACTCCTGGTAATGTTTAGAGCTTACCAATATATTGCTTTCCAAACTAAGACGACCCAGCCAGGCTGTATACTTGACAACGTCATAACACTGCTGTATATTTTCTCCTGCACTTATTAGGGGCTCTGTCAACTGTCCACCATTTGGAAGCACAGAGGGCTATCATACAGCAGAGATGAGAAGAGTTATAAGACACAAGTCTCCATATGTGAATATTTTCATTAGGATCCCCACCCTCAATTGTACCTCAAATCACAGCTTAGATTCCTTTTGTTTAATTATCATTTTATTTAAGTGTCTATCACATGTTTTCTATTTCTTAAGGGCTATACCCAGTTAACAATTTCACAATAGCAAAATGAAGTTCTTACTTAAGCAAAATTTAATTAGCGTGAATGAAACTCTGTTTATGAGTTAATGGATCATGAATGCTCTTCCTCACCATTTGCATCTGGTTTTCTTTACTTTCAGGGTGATCACCTTAGCAATGATCTTTATTTCCTTAATCAACCCCACAAATAACAAAATAATGACATTTTCAAACAAGGTCCTTTCAAACAACCTGAGAGTGCTGTCCTTATAATTTTCTCAAATAAATATCTTAAAAGATGTGAGGTGGGCATGTTTTTATGTATGCTCCCACACAGGAGCAAATTACTATAATCAAACATTAGCATGCCTTTCTGCTTTTCTCCTTATGATGCTTCTGTTTCTGGTGAGAAGAACGGAAGCTAACTCTCTTATCAAATTCCTAGTGCACAGCAGAGTGTGGATAACCCTGACACCCTGCAGGACATTAGTGTTCTGTGGTTTCTCATCATAATAACTAAAAATCTTTCCGCTCATTGGCCAGTACATCTGCCTTTCACCAAGCCATGTTCTCCCCCGTATCCACCATTGCACAGAATATTTTTACGTATGTGGTATTCTTAGATTACACAAAAAATTAGTTCATATAATAATTTTCGTCTTCCTGAAAATAATCCTTATAGAATCTTATGGTTTATTTCACATGTCATCCTGACAGATCTGTGCTGTCAGAAGTGAAAATGCCTTTGATCATCTGGCTGAACAATATTCCTGTGTTGCAATGGAGCCTTGTTGTGATAGCCTACATTTTCTTTATACTTTCAATGTATAATAGATTCACACTACACTTTTCTATGTTAACTATTGTGAACCATGTTGTAATGAACATGGAAGTGTAGTAAGAGCAAGCATTGCTGAATAATGAGAAAGATAATGAGACCTCCATATTGTTTTCTATTTCTTAATGGCTATACCCAATGAACAATTTCATGAAGAGAGCATGTTTTACCTTTGATTCATAGACTTAACAACACTTATCCCTTATATTTTTGTTAATAGCTCTTCCAAAAGGTGTGAGTTTTTTTATTTGAGTTTCCTTTGTGATCAGGTGTTTTAAGTGTATTCATAGATATCACTTGGCCATTTAAATGTGTATTTACTTACAAGTTGAGCAACCATCATGTTACTAAAGCTCTTATACTTATAAGAAACACAATTTCAGTAGAAACATGTAGATTAAAAAAACAAATAGAAGCAGAAAGAGTTAGTATATCAGAAATAATACATATTCAGGAATTAGAAGTGGATCATATTTCCAAAGCATATTTTAATGGTTTCAGTCTTCACAAGTGATCTTGCAAGAAAAAATAAAATGTGGACTGATGTTTCTTATTTGAGGTGTTATTTATTCACTATCATAATTTATATTGGTACCTTAGCAACACTTCCTGTCATGTTATAATACATGAAGACAAAGTCTCATGTTCATAGATCAGAATGATTATGAATACTGTATACTGTAGATCTTTAGGTAGACTTGATAACTTTAAGCAGTCACCTTGGAAACATTATCACTAACAAATGAATATTTCAACTATGTCATTGATATAATAGAAAACAAAATAGGTTGACAAAAAATATTAGATTCATCATGGTCATTGATACTACTTGCATATTTGATCATCCTATCTGGGCTTCTAGAATGTTCTGAGAAATGATGGCATGTTAATAGTGTCCTTAACCATTGTTATAGAGAACCAATTTAATATTTCTTAAAAAAACAAACTAAGCTTCTGAAAGGTTTTTATGGAATTAGTTTCTGTGTCCATTAGGAAGTTCATAGCTCAAGATAAATTATGGAAACATCAATGGCAACTATGGCAGTATAAATTTGAGTAAAACTATTTAAAGTGTCCTGAATTCTACGAAAATTTCCCTTATATCTCTTAAAAACAAGATAGGTATGTAAAACTATTTTGGTGTGATGTTTTTGCCTTGCCAATGTATATCAAAAACGGTTAACGTTGATATACCACATTTTCTTTCTTTTATGTGAAATGAGATTTAAAAGTAGTTTTTTTATTATTTTAGAAGCTATATGGAAACTATTTTGTTATGTAAAACAATTTTAATTACCTCTCCCATATTCTGACTGCCTTCTATTGAAGAAAGATTGAAAACTACACATAGAACTAGAGGATATAATACAAAGAATCTTATGTACATGTCACCCAGTGTGAACATCAAAATTCAAATTTCAAATTTGTTTCATGTATATATCTACTTTGTTTCATGTATATATCTACTTCCATAATACTTATCTTAATTATCTGGAGGCAAATGTCATATATCATACATCATTTGTAAGCATTTCTGGTTGTGTTTTTAAATTTTAAGGAATAGCTGTGTATTGAAGAAGGACTATTTTCACTTTTCTGAGAAACCACCAGATTAATTTTGAGAGCGGTTGTACAAGTTTGCATTCCCAGTAGCAATGGGGGAGTGTTCCCAGTTTGTTCTTGATTTTAGCCCTTGTGGGAATATGCCTAAAAGATACCCTACCATACTGCAATGACATTGCTCAACTATATTCATAGCAACTTTATTTGTAATAGCCAGAAACTGGAAACAACTCATCTGAAGAATGGATGAAGAAAATGTGGTACATTTACACAATGGAATACACAAGCTATAAAAAACACCACAGGAAATTATGAATTTCATAGGCAAATGCATGGAACTGGAAAAGATCATCCATCCTGAGTGAGGTAACTGAGACTAAGAAATACACACATTGTACTTACTCATAGGTGGATACTTGCCATATAGTAAAAGATAACCATATAAAATCCACAGATGCAAAGAAGCTAAGCAACTAAAGGGCCCAAGGGAGGATGCTTGAATCTCATCCAAAAGGGGAAATTGAATAGACATTGAAAGTGGATGAAGATAGGGCATTGGGTATTAGAGGCAGAGAAGGAAAGGAGGAAATGATCCATTGTGGGTAGAGATGGGGCAGGAGATGAGAGGGCTGGGAGAAAGATAGGAAACTGAAGGGGGGGGCATCTCTGAGACAAGCTGGAGACCAACAACAGGGTAGGCCCCTGGGAGGATATAATGGTGACTGCAGGTGAGACTCTCAGCAGCAAGGGGATATGGAGCCTGAAGAGGCCTCTTTCTAGCTATGTAGGACTTCTAGGGAAGGGTGGGGATCACCAATCCACCCACAAAAATTTCAAGCCAAAAGTTACCCTTTCTACAGGACGTGCAGGGATAAAAATTATTCCAGAAATTGAGTGAATGTCCAATCAACGATGAATCCAACCTGAGACCTACCTCAAGGGAGAGAGCCAACCCCTATCACTATTAATGATACTCTGCTATGCTTACAGACAGGAGCATAGCATAACTGTCTTCTGAGAACTTCCATGAAGCAGAGGATCCAAACAGAGACTGATGCTCACTGCAAAACATTAGGCAGAGCACAGGGTTTGTGGTGAAGAATGGGAGGAAGGATAGAAAGACCCAGAGGAGACAAAAACTTTACAAGAAGATCAAGAGAGTCAACTAACCTAGACCCATGATGGCTTACAGAGACTGAAGCACCAATCAAAGAGCATGCATGAACTTGACCGAGGCCCTGCCTACATACATGTAACTGATGGGCAGCTCGGGAAACATGTGTGTTCCCTTGCAAGTGAAGTGGGGACTGTCTCTGACATGGACGTTGATGCCTGCTTTTGACCACTTTCCCCTAACTGGGCTGTAGTAAATGGCCTCAATGGAAGAGGAGGTGCTCAATCCTGATGAGACTTGATGTAATGGGGTGGGATAGTATGGGGTCTCCCCTCTCTGAGGAGAAAGGCAGGAAAGATGGGGGAAGGAGTGAGAAGGGGCTACAACCAGGATGTAAAATGAATAAATAAATAAACTTAATTATAAATAAGTTAAGGAATAATTTTCAACAAAATTAATATAGTGTTACTATCTTTAAAATTAGCTACCATATCTGTGGGTTCTACTTTATTGTTTGTTTTGTAAATATTAATATATGTATTTGTACATTAATCACAGATACTGTATATTCACACGTATCTATAAAATCCCTGTTTCATAAGATACATTAAGATTATACAATGGAAAATTCTGTGTCTGTCAAGTATGGTGATTCTTGAATTAGTGTGTATATATAAAATCCAGGAATTCTAGAGCTTTCTTAACACTAAACTGTCTTGTAAAGCTCTAACAATTTGTTCATCTCACAAAATTAATTCCTCATAATGTTGAACCACCATGCTTACATTTGAAATTTTCCTGACTAATACTCTTTTACTGACAGTGAAAATTTTCCTGGATCCAAAGTATTAGATACTTTCTGAGGCTACATTTAATATAGTGTCATTTTTCCTAAAATAGAAATGTCATTTTAAAATGTTGTCATTATTTCTCCCAGTCTAGCTTTGGGATAACTACATAAATCCACTGGAGAAGCTTACAAAAAGTTCATATTCTAGGATCTCCTTTGAAATCCACTGAATCAGTATTTCATGAAGGAATTGAGAAATTTCTATTTTGAGTACATTCAAAAAGAAATTATGGTGCATGTGAAATTTTAGAATCACTGGCCTAGACATCCTATGAACATAGATGGTATATGTAAAAGGAAGAAAATAATGTAAAATGGATTATTTCATCCTTTTTGCTTCAAGATAAAGATGTTTAATAAATCTGAAAGTTTCACAAGGGATAGTCTAGCACAGTCCACTTCCCTTCATTTAATTTGTATAATTCGGGCTCTAAGGCTCTCAGTTATTAATAAATTGCAAGAGATCTTACAACATTAATAAACTTCAAGTAACATAAACTTCTCTATTAGAACATAACCCCACTCAGGAAGGGACTAGCATATATGAAAATGTGTACATTCCCTTTGCTTGGTCTGAGTGTTTTGAAGAAATCTCTCCAATGCTTGGTTTTATGACAATCTCAAGAATATGCAAATGATTAAATTAATGGATTAAAAGAAAATCATCTTTTCTTTTCCTGCAAGTAGTCTTAACAACTTTGCATATTTATGTACCTCAAGTACCACTCTTAATCTCTGAAAATATGATCTTGTCCTTGTAATGTGTATATATTGAATTTTCTTCTGGTGCTATGCTCAGCTGCAGAGTGATTTCCATATGAAAATAATCAGCACTTTCTGGCTGTTTAAGAATTATATACATAACATTAAGATGGCTCCTATACAATTTGGTAAGGGGAATATGAGGCCCAAGCATTGCTTTGTTTATATAGAAAGATGGTTACAGAGGATGCTGTACTCGGCAAGCACACATCACTTTTTCTTGGGCAATGAATCTGCATGTGCAGTTTTTTCCCTTCTGTGTACACGGTAGTTAATTCACTCCTTGCTGTGACAAAATCCCTGACATAGTCAACTTAACGAAGAAAGTCTTTGTTGTAGCCACACTTTGAGAGGACACAATCCATCATGGTGGGGAAGGCATGGCAACAGTAGAAGGCAGCGAATCACCTGTGTCATCAGCCAGAAATCAGGGAAGAAACAAACACTGCTGCTTGCTTGACTTCCTCATTTCCCAGTTTTTATTTAGTATTGCACTTTCACCCATGGTGTAGTGGCACCAATTTTCAGGATGCGTTGTCCCTCCCTCATTTAAACTGTTTAGAAATATTCTCTAATACATGCCCAGAACTGTGTTTCCCAAGCGATTCCAAATCCATTCAAGTTGACAATGTGCTGATTAACCTCACAAGAAACACTGTACCTTTCGTAGCCAAGATACGGATGTTCCACTAGGTCACATCTTTCCTACACAATTCCAATATTTCACACATATTTTCAACAACAGTGAACATTTCTTCAAAAGAAACTTTAATAAACTAAAATTGCATGTATTTATAGAACACAGTATGATGTTTTAGTGTTCTGTTATTACATTAAGATAACTAATATATTAGTCATGTAACATACTTAGTATTTTAAATGAAATTATGCTAATTATATTCAGTAAATTTGAGTATGTGATATTATTCACTCGTCATGTCACTGTTTGATAAACATTTAAGCATCAGATGATACTAGTTTTCTTCTCGTGCTAGGCGCAGCTGCAGAGTGATTTCCATATGAAGATAATCAGAACTTTCTGGCTTTTTATCTAGATACATTTTTGTTCCTTTTGAACATCTTGCCCTCTTTTCCCATCTTTTCTATCCCATATCCTCCTGGAACTCTTTTCTCTTCCACTTTGCTCATATGTAAGGGGATACGTATTAACGTGGCATACAGGGCTTACTCCTTAGACACTTTACCCGATTTCACATTGTGTCTTGCTAGAATGTGCCTCATACTTGATTTCACAGTTCACTGTTGTTTTGAAGTTCTTCAACTTCCTAACAGTGAACTTGTTTTGTAAGTAATGTCTAGTGGTGTGATGCAGCATGCACATACATCATGTGTTCGTGGTTATATTCCTGAGCAGTAGCCCAGTCGTAGGCACTTATTGGGCAGTTCATATGTGGCCCATTGCGCAGGTATGCATGGTGATGACTAACGACTATCAGTGGACATTGATGCCCAAGTCGGCAGGTAGGGACACTAGGATCCACATCCATGTGGATGGATGTGATTGTGGCAGAAGCAGCAGAATGCTGCAGTGGACAGCAGCAAAAGCTGCAGATAAAAGAATCCTGGGAGTCAGTGCATGCCTGCAAAGTGAAGGCAGACCTGCTTGCCCATCTATTGCTGTGGTATTTTCAGAAATGTTAAGTCTCCAGTCTCAGCACCAGGGTAGGATCTGTTAGTAGACAGGCAACAAACTTTGCAGGAAATTATTACAAATAAAGCATACTTTTATGTTTGGGTAGTAGAATAAAGCATATCTCATAGTTGCATGAATTCTTCAAAGAGTTTAAAAATCTATGACTTTTGAAAACTTCTGCAACACGGCAAAGCTAATATTCACAGGGCTAGAAATAGAAATGTAATTTGAAGATTATTTGATTTAAGGACAAAACCACTATTTTTATATGAAGCTCCAGGACACCAATTATTAATGAGGTTTTCCTTATAATTGAAGAAAGCACAATGGAATGAGTAAGAGAGATTTTGATCTATTACGCCAACCATAAAGCTACTTTAGCTTCTTGTACAATGTGCACAGGTTAGAGTCCATATCAGAACAAACACTGAAGCTCTCTTATATGCATTTACCTGAGGGGCAAGAGCCTCCTCATGCACTGGAGGCCTGAAAAAGTAAATAAAACTTAGATAAAATAGAGTTTACAGGGACACAATGAAATTATTTTAGAATAAAAATGTTTATTAAAACCCATTCTAAAATTTACATTTTCAAGAAATTTATAAGAAGTCCACAGTAATTTTATAGTCTGACACTGCAGTTAGCAGCTCTAAAAATGTTATGCTGGCCTGAAAGGTTCTTTGGAAAATACAACACTCATCAAAAAAAAAAAAAAAAGAAAGAAAGAAAATGTGTTTATCTTTATCGTGCACTTGCAAAGAGAGGTAATGTAGCACAAGTAATTACCTCAATTGAAAATGAAGCTGCTAAAAATATAGATTCCAATGGTCTGATGGGTTTTCCGAAAAGCAAGTAAGAAAAATATAATAATCAAGATATAAGTTCAATACAGTATTTAGATTATACTTTGTATAAATTGTGATACCCAAAGCATGTGTGGTTTAGTATATATAAATTGATCACACAACTCATGTATCAATATTACCATTATTGAATTTTCTAAACAGTAAAATATTTCAAAGAAAAATGATCTTTTACAGTTTAAACATAATATTTCCTTATCCTTTGAACTAAGCTCCTGTTTTATCTTAGAGTGGGACCCACCAGGTAAGTGACTTGATGACATCTACATCCCTCTTGTTGTGACTGCCAGGAGACTTTGTCTTCTCACTGTCACTTATGTTTTCTTCTCTGATTCTTCCAAGAGTTTCTATGAAAACGACTGCCTTGCATCTACCAAACAGGCTTCTTTATATAGATCCTTTATAAACTGTAAATGTAACTTTTTTTTCCCCAATTTGAAAGGGTTTATTTTTTTTTACATTTTAGTATGTTTTTATTTATTTCTTAAGAATTCCATACACATGTACAATGCTTTTTGTTTGTTTTGTTTTGTTTTTTTGTTGTTGTTTTTTTTCCTTTATTTTTTATTTCTTCAAGTTACATCTCAATCGCAGTCCCCTCCCTATTCCCCTCCAGTCCCACCCTCCCACCCTCAACCCCCCATCCTCTTCCCTTTTGTTTTTTCTTTTAAGTTTAAGGTATGTCGTATTTGCCCCTACAGTTTCCCCTTTCAGTCCAACAAATGGCTCTTTCTCTTATAATAACAAATACAATACAGTACAACAGAGGTAATTAGGCCACAGTTATGAGGGTTATATGGCTTAACGTACATTTCCAATGACCAGTCCATATGTATTTGGTACCTGACTTTAACATTCTACTATCTAAACATCTCCATGAGTTTAAAGTTCTATATCTGACTCAACATTCATACTAACTTGCAACACAATTTTAAAAGCATCTTCTTAGATCTACAACACTCTCTTGACTCCTAAACAACTCAAAATTAAATTATGAGACTCTAGCTATCTGTTCTTCAACCACCTCAGAGACCTAACTTTTATTTGCCTGTTGTAATTGTCATCTTAGAGACTTTCTGCTGAATAAACTCATTCTTTCTAGGTCTTTCTGAATTCTGACTGGCTAGTTCAACTCAGGTATTCTGGCTCAAACTCCTCTCTAAGATGACTGACTGAAACTGTGACTATCAGTTTCTGAATGAAGTGCTCTGCTTGGCCTCAAACTAACCCTAGCAATCTGTTCTAATCCTCTAGCTCCTTGTGTTCTTTCTTTCTTTTTTAATATATTTTTTATTTCTTCAAGTTATATCTCCATCGTAATCCCCTCCCTACTCACCCCTCCAGTCCTACCCTCCCACCCCTCAACCCACCCATCCCCTTCCTTTTTTATTTTTTAAGTTTAAAGTATATCTTTTTCTTCCCAACAGCTCCCCCTTTCAGTCCAATAAATGGTTCTTTCTCTTGTAACAATAAACACAATACAAAACAACAAATAATTAGGCCACAATTAGCAGAGTTATATGGCTTAGCGTACATTCCCAATGTCCAGTCCATATGTATTTGGCACCTGACTTTGACATTCTACTATCTAACCATCTCCATGAGTTTAAAGTTCTATATCTAACTCAGCTTTCATACTAACTTGCCTCATAATTTTAAAACATCTTCTTAGATCCAGAACACCCTCTTTATTCCTAAACAACTCAAAATTTAACTATGAGTCTCTAGCTATCTAGTCTTCAACCACCTCAGAGACCTGACAGCAATAAATATATCTGCTTATACAGAAAGTACAGGGTCAGCAGCTTCCAAAACTAAGAAATGACATACCAGTGGCTGCCTGGACAGTTCCCAATTTCTCTCCACATATTACAGCATCAATCTTCAGCCGTGTGGCACCGTTTCTCTGACAGAAATTGATTGTAAAGCAGGAATTATGAAGAACTTACCTACCCTGTCTTGGCAGAGCTAGGCTGTCGACCTGCTTCCTAGTTTTGTTCTGTTTGGATAGCATTCTGTCTACAGTTGAAGCAAGGGATTTTTCTTGCCAAGAGATAGGCTTGCCTCTAATTCAACCATTTCCAACTGGAGGTTCTTCGATGCTCATCTTCTGCTTGGAGTAGAAGAGGAAGTGCTGTTAGGAGCAGACATGTCTCAATATTAAAAAAAAATCTTAAGGAAACATCTTTGAATGCCGTATTCTGCAGATCTGTTAAGGTTTTTGAAGACCACCTATCTATCTCTTATATTTAGATAAGTAAATATTGCTTGTCTCTTAGCAACTTGAATTCTGATTAGCTTAGAAAATAACTGTGATAGTCACCTAACAAAATGACATACTTGAATGACTATTAGTTTCCATTTCTTAATTATCCTAAATAGTTTATGATAGTTGGTAGCAAAAGGCCAAAACCTCACATTTCATTTTTAAGCATTACCTAGTACAATACCTTAAAATGAGTTACCCTTAATTTTGTATCAATATACAAAGATCATGACTTTAATCCCAGCACTCGGGAGGCAGAGGCAGGCAGATCTCTTTGAGTTCAAGACCAGCCTGGTCTACAAAGTTAGTCCAGGACAGCCAGGGATACACAGAAACCCTGACTTGAAAAACATTAAAAACAAAACAAAACAAAAAACCTGAAAAATTGTATGAAGACCAGCCATCCATTAGGACCCACGGCTCCTTATTTTCTAGCTTATTATGTCTTTACATGTGTCTAGCTTGTTCTCTCTGCAATCTGTCACTATAAAATTGTCCTGACAAAAACTGCCTCTGAACCTCATGAATTGAAGTATAACCAGCTGAACTGCCAGGAACTTAACAACTTAACTCCACTACACTGCTCTCAACTGACTCTCAATTCACTCACTGACTCTCCCTGCACTCTCATAAATAACCTCTCTGTGCTGTTCTTGTGGGATTGGGCATATCCTATTCTTTCAAATCTTTTGTGTCACTTGGTCTGTCCCTCAATTACACGTCATTGTTTGGGATTAAACGTGTTTATTCAAGTCATGTCTGCATTCCATTCAGAAAGATTAAAGGTGTGTGGTGTGTCTGCATTCCAGCTGGATTAAACACACCTACAAGGTTTTTGGATGTAATCAGAGCAGCCCTGTTGATGGATTAAAATTTCTCTACAATAAATGTCATTCATAGCATAGAGGATATGACTCTCTTTTGCTATTTGTGAGTTTTGACCACGGTATTTTTTTTTTTTTTTTGGTTTTTTCGAGACAGGGTTTCTCTGTGTAGCCCTGGCTGTCCTGGACTCACTCTGTAGACCAGGCTGGCCTCGAACTCACAAAAATCTGCCTGCCTCTGCCTCCCAAGTGCTGGGATTAAAGGCGTGCGCCACCACCGCCCAGCATGACCACGGTATTCTTACTTGCCATGAACTTCTATGCTAAAGCAATCACTTCCCAATAAACAAATTCCTCAAAAGTAGAACATATTCATGGAATTACCACATACATAGAACTGCCATAGTTTTGACAATGCATGCAGTAGTACAATCTCATACATTATAATCTCCCTTTGTTGACACATTTGGGAGGGCAAACACATAGTGTTACTTAGGCCTTTGATTCACATTCCTCCCCTACCCACCCACAATTATATATAGAGATATAGATGATGTAGATATATACATAGATGATAGATAGCTAGATGGATGGAAAGATAGATGATAGGTAGATAGATAGATAGATAGATAGATAGATATATGATATAGTACTTAATAGAAAGATAGACAGGTGAGCAGTACTTCATAAATATTTGTTATACATTTAAAAGTTCAAACATTCTAAATGAAATTGTTGCAATTATATATCATATTATGATCATTTGTTATTCATGAAACATTAATCCTCATTGTACAACCAATGAACAATTCATATAAGGAATAATTAGTCTAACTGTACCATTCTGTGCTATCTTATAAAAGAAGTGTTTGTCATTTTTAATGCTTAAAAATTAGTTTAATTGCATGATCTAAATACTTAAATCTGGGCAGTTTTACTCTACCAACACATCTAATTAGCCAACTCATTTGGCCACAACTCTAAATAAGATATTAGTAATTTTTTTCAAAGAAGCTACTAAAGGAAAACATTTACCTATTTCTAAAATTTTGTTTAAAATATTAGATATTAGTTGGGAAAGTTTTAAGAAAGATTTAGAATTGTGATTGGAAATAGTTATCAAATCCTCTCTTCAGACTTCTCCCTGGTTAGAGTATAACAGAATGTATCTAATATAATTAGGGCTGTTCTTTCTAAAAAATAAACATATGAAGATATATCTGATGAAGACTGAGTTATATTCTCTTCACTTTACATAGAAATATATTGTCTTTCATGTTTATCATGCCTATTTTATCACAAGTTATCTTAAAACTCACAACTATTACTTCCTATAGTCTACTTCTATATCTTCACTACTAAGTCAGTTTTATATGAAGTGACAACTTAAACTTCTGTAGGTAAAATTGAATGATGCATTGCCTCAGTCTGTTTACTGATGTTATAAATAAGTTGAAATGTATTCATAGAATTTTGTGATAATTGCCTTCAGGTTTCATTATGCATGTGTTATTCCATGCAGAATGAAATATCTTCAATATTCCTGTTTCTCTTACACGCAGAACAGAAATATCTCCAGTGATATTTAAGTTTTAGAGAATAAGGAATATTTTTATGGCATTTAGTTTTAGTTTTCTTTGTTTGAAGGGTTATTTTTATTTACTTATGCATGTGTGTATTTGTGTGAGTGTATGTGTACATCCTAGTGCACACACGGAAGTTGTAGAGAACTCTCATTCCTAGGACCTGGAGTTACAGACAGTTCTGGGTTTCCAAGTTTGTTATTTGAGTGCTACATAGCAAATGTTCTTAAAAATGGAGCCAGTTCTAGACCCTAAGAAAAGAAATATGTTCATCTAAATGTATATCCATCTAGAAATAATGAAAAATTAGTTTTCTCTAACAGAATCTCTCTGAGTATACAAACCTCTCATACAGCCAGGCCCTGTGTCCAGCAATAGATGACCAACAAAAAATGAACTCAATTGTATTATGATGTACTTTTATCTCATAAGGCTTTCTCTAAGCAGCTTCTTCTTCTTCTTCTTCTTCTTCTTCTTCTTCTTCTTCTTCTTCTTCTTCTTCTTC
>CAJQZJ010001896.1:2888405-2926326 GCA_907164525.1 Lophiomys imhausi | reverse complement strand
GGTATATGATATCTGGTAGGAGTTACAAGTGGTGGTATATGATATCTAGTGGGAGTTACAAGTGGTGGTATATGATATCTAGTTAGGCCATTCTCTCTCCAATTATGCTTTAATTCCATTTAAATCTCTTGCATATATGCTTATATTTTAGGAAGTTTCTCTATTAGTAGGTTTCCATATATCAAAGAGCTCAACTTAAGACCAGATATATGGAATCTGACAAAAGAAAAAAAAAGTTAGGAATAGACATGTTCTTATTGGTACATGAAAATATATGGCACAGGAAAGGATAGTCACTCAAAACACTGATATTCCAGGCATTAAGACCAATGATTAATCATTAGGACTTCAGGAAACTAAAGTTTCTGTACAGTAAAGAACACCATCATTTGAGCAAAGAAGCAGCCTAAAGTATGTGAAAAATCTTTACTAATTATACATTTGACAGAGGGTTAGCACCCAGAACTGCAAGGAACAGCAAAACAAAGCAAAAACAAAAACCAGCCAAACAAATAAACCAAAAACCCTGAGCAATAAGAAAACAAATAACCCAATTTTTTAAAATGGGGTATAGGGTATAGACTAAACAAAGAGTTCTCAAAAGATGAAACACAAGAATCTGAGAAATGTTTTCAAATGTTCAGCCTCTCTAGCCATCAGAAAAAGACTAATTAAAACTACTTTAACATTTTATCTTATACCAGTCAGCATATGTGAAAACAATAAAACAAATGAAAGCTTATACTGGCAAGAATGAGGAGAAAGGGGAACATTTATTCATTGTTGGTGGGTGTACAAATTTGTACAGCCACTATGGAAATCTGGGTGAAGGTTCCTCAAAAGCCAAAAATCCATCTACCACAAGATACTCCTATGTCAGTTTTGGCCATATAGTCAAAGGTATCTACCCTTTAGTAAAGAGATACTTCATGTTAGTTGTTGCTCTCTTCAGAATAGCCATAAATTGGAAATACCATAGATGTCCAACAACTGATGAATGGATAATGAAAATGTGATTCATTTACACAATGAAATATTATTCAACCTTTAAGAAAAATAAAGTTATGAGATTTGCAGACAAATAGACAGAGCTAGAAATAATCATTCTGCTTGAGGTAAAGCAGAGCTCAAAGGACAGCTTTTCTGTTTTCTCTTACATGTAGAATCTAGCTTCTATGTCTCAATTAAAATATACGCAGAAACTTGGAAGCCAGTAGGAGGCGGATCTTCCAAGGAAGGTGAAAGAGCATGTAGTTTTATAAACAGGTGAGGAGGAAATTAGAGTAAGAGGATCAAATGAGGAGAAAGGGCCCTTAGAGAAAGGAGGAAATATGGGGAAGAACAAATCACAATAAAGCACTTTAGAGACTCTGTATGGAATAGCCTTTTTAAAATAAGCTATTGAGTCCAATTTATGATTTCCATGTACCTTTGGATATTGAACCATTTACTGAATTATTTTCAATCTACTAGTGGCTCCAACATTACAAAAACTGACCCCCCCTCCCCCTGAAACTATCAGGTACCCATAGTTCCTCAATCATGGGTGGATCCCATGAGCCTCTTTGTGATCTATGCTGTGATATTGACTAACCTGATCTAGTGAAAACAGTCACAGAGGCTATGAGATCATCAATGAAACAGCCCTGTTGTATCCAGAAGAGACTGCTGCTCGCTGTCCAGGGCTCCCAAACTCTAGCTCTTAAGATCTGTCTGCCTCCTCTTCTGCTGTGTTTCCTGAGGTTTGGGGAAAGGGTGATATAGATGACTTATCTTTCTACAACTTTAAGCAACAGAATAGTAAGTACAAGATGTTTGAAAAAGTTAAGAATTTTTTTTTCATAGTGAATATAATAGTAGTTCACTTTGCCTCAAATAATAGCCTACCATTAAACGTATGCATTTTATAACCATATGCTAACATTTTCTGAGCTTTTTAAAATATATATATATTTTTTTTTCTCAACAGAGAGAACTATCATTACAATACCACCATCTAAAATGGATGTTACCGTCGGTGAGAGTATTGTTTTACCCTGCCAAGTGTCTCATGACCCCACCATGGAAGTTGTATTTGTTTGGTACTTCAATGGAGATGTCATAGATTTAAAGAAAGGAGTGGCTCATTTTGAACGAATTGGGGAAGTAAGCATCTGAAATTGTTAAGTTCTTAATAAACAAACAGTGTTTTACAGGAATCCAAGCAATTCATAATCATTCTCTCTGTCTCTATGTGCAAGCATAATCACTGTCTGTGTGTAAAGCAGCATCTGTTTTGGTTTTGCTTTATTTTATGTATTTCACAGAAATACTTGTTTTCTAGATGCAATTAGAGTAAAATGGATAATAAAAACGATCAATTATGGAAAACTATAATAATCTTAGTATATCTTCTAATTTCAAAATTGTTGTGTTTAATATTACCCAGCTGTAAAGAAAATGGGACCCGCTGTGTGTGATTATATTTTCATCCAGTTGCCTCTTTCTGTCTTCAGGAATCTGTTGGGGATTTGATGATAAGGAATATTCAGTTAGGCCATTCGGGGAAATATCTGTGCACAGTACAAACGACACTAGAGCACTTGTCTGCTGTAGCTGATATCCTTGTGAGAGGTAAGCTGAAAAGATGAAAGAGTGGCTCTAGTTTTTATTCTTAATCAGAGATGTTCATACATAAATGCAGCTGTTTGAGACACTGCATGAGGATAAGAGGATGAGAGAAAACCATAATTTTTTTTCATTTTGTAAATTTCAGGTTTTGTAATGTGGGTTCTGTGATTATGGACAATAAATGACTGTGCTTAGCACATAATACCAATTCCTAAAATTTAGACTTACCTTCTATTAGTAATAAACTATTAGTGTAAAAGCAGGATAAACTCTGTAGGATTTTATGTTTGTCCATATTACTTATATTTACTTGAACTACATTTTGAGGGAGAATGGATATCATTTTTTGTAATCGTCATATTGTCGTATGATATCCTATAAATGTATGCTTAGTGTTCCCTACTCTCTAGAGATGGTATTTCTAATCTAATGTGTTATCTGGATAACACATCTGGATAAAATGGTTTGCTAGGATTTGGTCTGCATGTGCTGCGAATAGCTTGTATTCAGTAATTTGTTTTCTATGTATGACAGGTAAACTAAACCATTATTACCCTCAAATGATAAGTGGATATCAACTATATAGCACAGGACAAGCATTCTACAACCCACAGACCCAAACAGACAGGAACCTAACAAAGCTACCCTCTGTAGCAAGTCATGGACTCTGTTGCCTGTTAGTAGAACATACTACCCTACCTGGTCTGCCATACCAAGCCCCAGTACAAGAGGAAACTCTTAGCCCTCATGTGACTGATGAACTGAGGGGAGTTATAAGTAGGGTTCCCCTCATCCAAGGAGAAAGGAGAGGATAGAGATGGAAAAGAGGGAAGGAGGGAGTGTGGTACCTGGAGAGGAGGAGGAAGGGAGCTGTGACCAAGATGTAACTTGAAAAAATAAATTAATAAAAAAAATTGTGACACAGACATCCTAAATGATGTTTGTCCAGGTCCCCCTGGTCCCCCAGAAGATGTAAAAGTGGAGCACATCTCAAATACCACCTCCCAGCTCAGCTGGAGACCTGGTCCTGATAATAACAGCCCCATTCAAATTTTTACTATTCAAACTCGGACACCTTTTTCTGTGGGATGGCAAGCTGTTGCTACAGGTAAGTGATCTAGCATTTGCAATTATTGTCTAATAAGTATACACATAATAACATTTTAATTTGATAATTCTAATAAACATATATTATAAACCTCAGTTAATAATATAAATTATTACTTACATCCCCAAACTGCAGATTTCTCATAGTAAAAATGTAATAATATACTTAAAAGTTTTAAAGAAAAACAAGAATACTTAAGAGTAGTAAAAAGAAGTAATGAAACTCAGAGCTGAAGTCAATAAAATAAAAACAATTAAACATGCAATAGAAAGAATCAATGAAATGAAGAGTTGGTCCTTTGAAAAAAATCACCTTTTAAAACTTGATTTATTCAAGTTATATCCTATTCACAAGGAACCAAATGAACAGAAAGAGGATTGGTTTGTTTGTAAGCAAAATATAAAAAATTAGAGGTGAGAAACAAAAGAGTTCAACAAACAATGAGGAAACTCAGAGAATCATTAAGTATATACTTAAAAAAAAATCTATATTCTACCAAACTGGAATACCTAAAAGAAATGATGTAATTTCTTGATATATAAGACCAACTAAGGTTATGTAGAGATGAAATAAACAATTTATACAGACCCAAAATTCCTTAGTAAAATTAGTAATTAAATATCCCAACAACAACAATAAAAACATCATCTAGGGCCAGATGGATTCAATACAGAATTCTCTAAAACATTCAAAGGAGAACTAATGCCAATATTTCACAAGTCATTCCTGAAAAGAGGAATTGAAAGAACATTTACAAATTCCTCTTATGAAGCCACTATTACTCTAATGCCAAAGCAATGTGTCAACAAAACAAAAAAGTTATAGTTCAACATCCCTTATAAATATAGATGCACAAGTTCTCAATAAAGTGTTTGCAAACCAAATTGAAGAACACTTCAAAAAGTTCATCCACCATGGTCAAGTTAGCTTCATCTCAGAGATGTAAGGGTGATAGACATATGTTAATCACTAGATATAATCTATCACATAAACTGTCTAAAAGACAGAAACTACATTATCATTTCATTATATGCAGAAAAGACCTCTTAAAAAACGCAACATCCCTTCATGTTAAAAGTCTTGGAGAAACTAGGGGTATGTAGGACATACCTCAGCATAATAAAGACAATTTACAGTAAGCCAATAGCCAATATAATTTTAAATATAGAGAAACTCAAAACATTTTCATTAAGATTAGTAACATGACAAGAATGTCCACTCTTTTCCTACCTGTTCATGATAGGGCCAGATGGATTCGATACAGAATTCTATAAAACATTCAAAGGGGAACTAATGCCAACATTTCACAAGTCATTCTTGAAAAGAGAAATTGAAAGAACATTTACAAATTCCTCTTATGAAGCCACTATTACTCTAATGCCAATGAGTCAACAAAACAAAAAATTATAGTTCAACATCCCTTATAAATATAGATGCACAAGTTCTCAAAAAAGTGTTTGCAAACCAAATTTAAGAACACTTCAAAAAGTTCATCCACTATGGTCAACTGTAAGATATTAGGGGGATACAAATAGAAAAGGAAAATGTCAAAGTATGTTTATCTGAAAATGATACAATATTATACATAAAAGTTCTTAAATTGTCCACTGTGAAATTCCTACAGTTGATAAACACTTTTAGAAAATTAATAGTATACAAAATGAACACACAATAATCAGTAGCCTTCCTATATTGAAATGACAAACAGACCTATAAATTTAATTATAGAAATATTGCCTTTCACAATAGCATCAAAAATTAAAATATCTCATAACTCTTCTATTAGACTTGGTGTATCTGGCTTTATGGATTAGATCCACTTGGATTTAAGTTTTTTGCAAGGTGATAAGTATGGATCTAATTGCATTCTTTTACATGTCAACATCCAGTTAGACCAGCGCCATTTGTTGAAGATGCTGTCTTTTTTCTATTGTATGGTTTTGGCTTCTTTGTCAAAAATTAAGAGACCATAGGTGTGTAGGTTCATTTCTGGGTCTTCAATTCAATTCCATTGATTGATCAACTGGTCTGTTTCTATACCAGTGCCTTGCTGTTTTTATTACCATTGTTCTGTAGTACAGCTTGAAATCTGGGATGGTGATACTTCCAGATGTTTTTTTTTTTAATTTAGCCATTCTGGTTTTTTTTGTTATTCTATATGAAGTTGAGAATTGTTTTTTCCAGGTCTGTAAAGAATTGTGTTGGTATTTTTATGGGAATTGCATTGAATCTGTATATTGCTTTTGGCAGGATGGCCATTTTTATTATGTTGATCCTACCTATCCATGAGTGCAAACTTGATCAACCACTATGGAAATCAGTCTGGCAATATCTTAGAAAACTTGGAGTAGCCTTACCTCAGGACCCAGCCATACCACTTCTGGGTATCCACCCAAATGATTCCTCACCAAACCACAAGCATATATCCTCATCTATGTTCCTAGTAGCCTTATTTGTAATAGCTAGAAACTGGAAACAACCCAGATGTCCCTCAACCAACGAATGGATAAAAACAAACTGTGGTACATTAACACTACTCAGTTATCAGAAACAAGGAAATCATGTAATTCACCACCAAATGGATGAAAAGAAAAGCTTATCCTGGGTGAGCTAACCCAGACTCAGAAAGATGCACATAGCATCTACTCACCTATAATTGCATTTTAGGCATATCATACAGGATAACTATCCTACAACCAACACACCAAAATGAACAGGAACATAGACTTTGTTACCTGTTAGTGGGACAATTTGCCCTAGGGGTGCTTCCATTTAGACCCCCAGAGCAAGAGGAAGCTCTTACCCCTCATATGACTGCTGAGCTGAGGGGGGCCGATATGTAGGGACACCCCACTCCAGAGGAATGGGATGGGAGGGAGAGGAAAGAGAGAGTGGGATGGTGGAATCTGGAGGGGGGCAAAGAGGGCACTGTGATGGAGATATAACTTGAAGTAATAAACATAAAAAAAATCTTGTAACTCTAACTAAGCAAGTAAAACACTTATGTACTAAATATTATAAGACTTTGAAGAAAGAAATCAAAGACTTCTTCAGAGGGTGGAACGACCTCGGAAGTTCATTGATTAGTATGATTAACATTAGGAAAATGACCTGTCTACCAAAAGCAATCTATAGATTCAGTCCAACTGCTATCAAAATTTCCACATAATACTTCACAAAAATCTGAAAAAAAAAATCTTAAGCCTCACATGGAAACAAACGCAAAGTATCAGGATAATTTTGTACTCTTCACTAGTGCCCATTCATTATCTTAGGTGCTTTGTTCTGATTTTTGTTTGTTTACCGTAGTCCCTGAAATTCTCAATGGACATACATATAATGCAACAGTAGTTGGTTTGAGTCCTTGGGTGGAATATGAATTCCGTGTTGTAGCAGGGAACAATATTGGGATTGGAGAGCCAAGCAAACCATCAGAATTGCTGAGAACCAAAGCATCAGGTAAGAAATCAGGGTTTACTGCAGACATGGAAGATCCTTTCTGTTCTAGTTCTGAAGAAGAAGTTCTGTGTGCCTTTTAAGATTTTAAGAGAAAAATTAGAGTCCATGAGATAGTGCTTCTAGTTTTTGAATTTGTATTGGACCAAAGCCAGGTGTACCCCACTCACCTCTTTCTCACTATCAGGACTTGAATTTGAGTTGAATTTCTATTGAAATAATGTTAAGCAGATGTGTCAAAAGAAGAACTTTTCAGAAGCAACCTTTAGTATATTTCCTACTCAAACTCCAATAGGGAATCTATAATTGGAAGAATGTGTTAGGACTTGTCCATAAAAATGGCAGTAAAGAATTAATGCAGCATGTACTTGGCTCAGCCAACATTCATTTTCATCTACTTTTTTCAATTCAGAAGTAGTTACAGCTTCACCGACAAATTCCTCTCTTATCAAATGAGATAATTCCTAATTTCATTGAACAAAAAAACAAAACAAAAAACCCAAAAAACAAAACTAATTGAACATCAGCTGGTTGACTGAACAGCAGAGCCCAAGGGTAACCTTGCTCCAAGTCAAGTCTTCTTTAGTTCTTTGTAACAGACCTTTCTCTCATCTCTGCTTTCACCTTCAGGGTGGCATACCTACTCTTTTGTTGTGCAAAGCTCATAGAGTTCCCATTCTTTCTCAGCCAAATAAATGTAAAATCACTTTGTTCCTGCTGCCTTAGTTTAATAAACATGAGTTTTATGTGAGTTTCCATAAAGTGTACACAATTATCAAAATTATCACATACCAATAACTTTCTTTTTAAAGGAAATTTTTGTTTGTTTGAATTATTGTTGTTGTTTGTATTTGTTTTGTTTTCATAGTGCTGGCAGTTGAACTCAGGTCCTCTCCCTTACCAGTCAAGTACCCTACCAAGCAATGCACATCCCATCCCTGACACCATATTTTTTTCCTTTAAAATTGATTATAGAAAAAAAATATATTTGGAATACTGACACAGAATTAAATCATGTTGGAGTATGGCGCAGAACAGGCAATTTCTTTATTTTATGGAGGATGAAATGAAGAATAGGACCCAAGCTCCTCATTTCTGAAGTTCTTGACTTGAACCCTTTTCTGTGGATCTCCACATCCAAGATTTTTCCAAGTAACATGCTACTCTCCACCCAGATGAGCAGTAGCTTCAGTTCCAGCATAGATTCCCTGGTTCAGGTGCCGCTCCTGACTCTGGATACTAATTTTTCTTTCCATTTTTTTTTTTTAAAGATTTATTTATTATGTATACAGTGTTCTGTCTGCAGGTATATCTGCAGGCCAGAAGAGGGCACCAGATTTCATTATGGATGGTTGTGAGCCACCATGTGGTTGCTGGGAATTGAACTCATGACCTCTGGAAGAGCAGCCAGTGCTCTTAACCGCTGAGCCATCTCTCCAGCCCCTCTTTCCATTTTTTTAAGCCACTTTATCTTTTGTGGCTTTGGAAAGGCTGACCCCAGTTGTGAAGTTAGTGCAGGAACATTTGCATGCCGACTGTAAACAACCATTATTACTCTCCTGAGCAGTGAGACTTGGAAGTTTCCATACTGATATTCTACACAGGTCTATGTCATACTAAAAAGTACCTGACCACCCACCTCTTTGTATTCATCAAAGATTAAGTTTTCCTCAGTATGGTTTTAGTATTAAGAACAGCTAATTTTACAACTGAATTAAGAAAGGAAGGACTCAGAAGTTAAGAGCTCTTCACTTCCTGCTTTTCCTGAGGACTGGGATTAAATTCGTAACACCCATATTAAGTGGCTCACAACCACCTGTACTACCATCTCTAGCACCTCATCTGATTTCCACAGGTACTTACATAGACACAAACATATGTAAATTTAAAAAATCAAGTATTTTTTTGTTTTTCTAAATGTTTATTTATTACTTTAAGTTACATCTCCATCAGAGTCCCCTCCCACCACCCCTCCTGGCCCTGCCCTCCCACCCTCTCCCCCTTCTCCCAGAATTCATAATTCTTTTTTTTTTAATAATTAGGTCTCAGTTATAAAAATTATAAGGTATAGCATACATTCCCAATGTCCAGTCCATACATATTTGGCAACTGATATTAATATTCTATTATCTATCTAGCTCTATGAGTTTAAAGTTCTATACCTAACTCATTTTCCATCCTAACTTGAATTGCCAACTTAAAAACATCTTCTTAGACCTAGAATATCCTTTTAATTCCTAAACAACTTAAAATTTCACTGTGACTATAATTATCTAGACTTCAACCACATCAGAGACCTGAGAAGGATAAGTACATCTGATTATACAGGAAGTTCAGGGCCAGCAGCTTCCAAAACTAAGAAATGGCATACAACTGGCTGCCTGGACGGTCCACAGTTTTTCCCCATACATTAGAGCATCTATCTTCAGTCTGATATACATGTGCTGCTATCAAGTACAATTTATCCAGCAACTCTGTAGACATTATCCTAATCATGCTACTTTTGACAAAATAAATGACAATAGTTAAGACAGAACGAGTCATGTCCATCTGATCTTTATAAGAATCATAAGCAAACAAAGTGAAGGGTAAACTGTACCTTAAAATATGTGTTGGAAAAACACTATCTTAAGAAAGAATATCTGATTACCATACTGCTATTTTGTTGATAGAGTCAGCCATCTGCATAAAAGAATAAAATGAACAGCCTGGGTTTCTTTAGATAGTTCTAATGGTCTGAAAGAAAACAGATGTGAGTAGCTGAGTACTCCCCAACAGACACGCATTTTCATCTTTGACTAAAATCCTCAACCATACCTAAAGATTTCAATCCCAATTTCTGAATGTAGAAGAGAAGTGGTGCCATTTACAAAGCTTCGATCAGTTCAGTACTTCAGAAGCATATGCAGCAGCTTTACCCATTATTACAGATTCAGGTGGTTGTTGCTACTACGTCAACAGAAATAATATTTTTAATCCTTCTAAAGTATGTGATAACACCTGTATTCTGCTACCTACAAGCTTTGAGATATATACCAAGACTTTTTTATTTAACATTTAGCTTCAGCCATGTTTACAACCAATGCTCATAGA
The DNA here is from genome assembly GCA_907164525.1 of Lophiomys imhausi. Classification (NCBI taxonomy): domain Eukaryota; kingdom Metazoa; phylum Chordata; class Mammalia; order Rodentia; family Muridae; genus Lophiomys; species Lophiomys imhausi. The sequence goes on along the minus strand of CAJQZJ010001896.1, from coordinate 2,916,059 downwards.
GTTGAATAGTATAGTTTTCTTCCTAGTACATCACTACTAGTGTCTGGATTTAGACCAAAGAGTAAGTTGAAGTCATAGCCCCTCAGTCATGTTCTTTACAGGAGAAAACCCTGATTTTACAAGTGAAACATTAAAAATTCCTCTCATTCACTCCAGAGTAATTTAAGTATAACAATTTAATTTTAAATGTTAAAATATCCTGATGGTTAAGAAAAAACATCCAGCTTGTTTATTGACAAAAAATAATGAATTAATGTGCTGCCTGAATAACTTGTTTACAGCACAACTGTATAATTAGGCACTAAATCAGCAATGTCACTGTTACCATCTGAATGCAACATCATTTTGCCAATTAGTAGATGATGCATAATAATGTCAAACACACGATGTTACTTGATTTTTAATTAATTTTGGAGCCAAGGTGTCCATGTATCAAACAAAAATGTGTCCTCTCTCTTAGAAATTTGGATATGTGTAAACATCCTTTATGTTCATTAAAAATGCAACACTCTCTCAGTTTATCAGGGTGAGAACTTTGAAAGGTGAAACCCTCCCAAACAGAACTCTTCTGGATGAAGATATTCCTTTCATCCTAACCATCCACATTTCTCTTGGTTGTCTGCAGTCCCCATTGTGGCACCAGTAAATATCAACGGAGGCGGTGGAGGCAGATCTGAACTTGTCATTACGTGGGAGGTAATTTTCTGTCCGACTAAGTTATTTTTGAATGAGAAAATTTTAGCTGGCGAGGAAAAATACTGATAAAAACAAAGTTTTATATGATCACTACAGATGGCATATAAAAAAATCATGGAATAAAAGCACATCACCCTGACAATGAATTATTTAGGGGTAGTATTATACAATTTTTATTTCTACTAAAGTAAGTGAATATGACTAACTCAGCACAAATTGTCTCATATATTTAAAAAAAAAAATCAATGCCAGCATCTACTAAGCAGTGGTCAGAGTATTGTCATTCAGACTATGTGGATTGGGTACTAGTTTATTGCTTTGCTATAGAATTCTTCCATTGTTGGTGTGGTAGGCTAAGAAGAATACAGGCTGAAATTGATTATTGTTCAAGCAGTGCACTTTATAGCATCATCTGTTCTTTCCCAGCATCTAAATGAATTCTTAGGAGCATCAAGTAGCTTTGGTGGTCGTTGTGTTTTAGATTAACATATAGATTCATTTTTCTTTTTCAGACTGCAAATTTTATTTTCATTTGGTATCATAAACTTGAAAGCAGGCATGTCTAATCTTTTGACATTGCAACATGATGTTGCCACTTTTCAAGTTGGCATTCCAGAAAAATGAAATTGAGCTCTTTTAAAAAGTATATTTAAAAGGACATCTCTCCTAAAATTTCAATAAATTTGCTACTTTGTGTTAGGTATCATTCATGCATTCATGCATTCATGCCTGTACCAGCTTCATGCAGCCTCTGGAGTGAAGGTTGGGCCTGACTGCTTTAGCCTCAGTTAGTCTATAATTCTTCATTTGTTGTTCCTTCCTTCGATGTCAATAATTCTACAGTATGTGGGGGAGTGTATTCATCTCATTGCCTTTCCTCCATTTTTCACTTTACTCTATTGCCTCTTGACTTCCCTGGTTTCTAGAAAAAAGGACATATGTAAAAAGATGAGGATTTCTGATATATTTCTAATTTTTCTTTAGTCTTTATTAGACAAACAAACACACACATACGCAACACACCCCAAAAAACAAACAAACAACAGATGCAGATACTTGATAGAGCACTGAGATGTGTCTGATTTTCTTTTCTTTTTTTTTTTTTAAATTTTTAGAGTATGTTCCTCAGGTGACATTCTATTAGACAATTTCTGTAGCCATGCATATGCACTTACAAGCAGCCATTCAAGAAAATCCAAAGTCTGGATTCTAGTTTTCCATGGTTAGACACCCTTTCTAGCCCTTTAGGGACAGAGTCCCTGGCAGTGTTGCTCATGGATAATCTTCTATTGAGAATGACTTATTTGATCTCAAACAAGAACCTTTCTTGCTCTTTAGGTAGGTCATGCACATCTGCAAAGCTTCTCTGTACTCTGCCATCAAAAGGTGTGTAGCTTAAAATTTACTTTAGAAGTTTCCCAGGAATTTGTCTATTGAGCAAACCAGCATTTCTTATATTCCAAAAAATAAAGAGATGTAATTCTTTATGTTCCCTTTCACACAATAATGCACTAGCAAGAAATATGCTCTTTTGTTCCCTTTGGTGGAGAGATGGGAGTACAAAGTTGGTTCTTTAAACATTTAACATTATCTTAGCAACAGGATGACTATGAACATTTTAATTAAATATATACATGTGTGATGTGTTGAAATACTGATTCTTTTCTGGAAATAAAAATCAATGTATCATCAGTTAAAGTTTTGTAATGACTGAAATTTTACAAGGACTGCTCAGTTGGTAAGAACCAAGATAACAGACATAGGTAGGTATGAGAAAGCCAAGTGAAGATTAGGATTGCTATTAAACAGCCTGTAATTAATAAGACAGATTTTTGCAAGAATTATCAAGAACAATACAAAGAATCAATGAAACCAAGAGTTGGTTCTTTGAGAAAATCAACAATATAGACAAACCCTTAGCTAAATTAACTAAAAGGCAGAGAGAAAAAACCCAAATCAACAAAATCAGAAATGAAAAGGGAAAAATAACAACAGACATTGAAGAAATCCAAAGAGTCTTTAGGTCCTTCTTTAAAAATCTATACTCCACCAAAATTGAAAACCTAAGTGAAGTGGACAATTTTCTTTATAGATTCCACCTACCAAAGTTAAATCAAGATCAGGTTAAAAAATTAAACATCTGGTAACCCCTAAGGAAATACAAACAGTCATTAAAAATCTCCCAACCAAAAAAAGCCCAGGGCCAGATGGTTTCAACAAAAATTCTACCAGACTGTCAAAGAAGAGCTAATACCAATACTCTTCAAACTCTTTCACAAAATAGAATCAGAAGGAAAACTGGCCAACTCATTCTATGAGGCCACAGTCACCCTGATTCCTAAACCACACAAAGACCCAACAAAGACAGAACTTCAGACCAATCTCCCTCATGAACATAGATGCAAAAATACTTAATAAAATATTGGCAAACAGAATCCAAGAACACATCAAAAGTATCATACACCATGATCAAGTAGGCTTCATCCCACGATTGCAGGGGTGGTTCAACATACGAAAATCCATCAATGTAATTCACCACATAAACAAGATGAAGGAAAAAAAAACACATGATTATCTCACAGGATGCGGAAAAAGCATTTGACAAACACCCCTTCATAGTAAAAGTTCTGGAGAGAATGGACATACAAGGACCATATCTGGAAATAATAAAGGCAATATACAGTAAGCCAGTAGCCAACATCAAAGTAAATGGAGAGAAACTTGAAGCATTTCCTCTAAACTTAGGTACAAGACAAGGATGCCCACTTTCACCATATTTCTTCAATATAGTACTTGAAGTTCTTGCTAGAGCAATAAGACAACTAAAGGAGATCAAGGGGATCCAAACTGGAAACAAAGAAGTCAAATTATCCCTATTTGCAGATGATATGATAGTATACATAAGCGATTCCAAAAATTCCACCAGAGAACTCTTACAGCTGATAAACACCTTCAGCAAGGTGGCTGGATACAAAATTAATAATAAAAAAAAACAGAAGCCCTTCTTTATACATCAAATAAATGAGCTGAGAAAGAAATTAGGGAAGCAACACCCTTTGCAAAACCAACAACCAATATAACATACCTGGGGGTAACTCTAACCAAGAAAGTGAAAGACCTGTACAACAAGAACTTCAAGTCCCTGAAGAAAGAAATTGAAGAGGCCTTTAGAAGATGGAAAGATCTCCCATGCTCATAGACAGGTAGGGTCAACATAATAAAAATGGCCATCCTGCCAAAAGCAACATGTAGATTCAATGCAATTCCTATCAAAATACCAGGAAACTTCATATATAATAACAAAAAACCCACAATAGCTAAATCAATCCTGTACAATAAAAAAAAAATATGGAGGTATCACCATCCCTGATTTGAAGCTGTACTACAGCGTAATAGTAATAAAAACAGCATGGTATTGGTATAGAAACAGACCAGTGGGTCAATGGAATTGAATTGAAGACCCAGAAATGAACTTACACACCTATGGTCACTTAATTTTTGACAAAGAAGCCAAAACCATACAATGAAAAATGAGAGCATCTTCAACAAATGGTGCTGGTCCAACTGGATGTCCACATGTAAAAAATTTAATTAGACCCATACTTATCTCCTTGTACAAAACTTAAGTCCAAGTGGATCAAAGACCTTAACATAAGGCCTGACACACTAAATTTATTAGAAGAGAAAGTGGGGAAAACCTTCAAACTCATCAGCACAGGTAATAGCTTCCTGAACAGAACACCAACAGCTCAGGATCTAAGACCAACAATCAATAAATATTACCTCATGAAACTGAAAAGCTTCTGTAAGGCAAAAGACACTGTCATTGTAACAAAATGGCAGCCTATAGATTGGGAAAAAAATCTTTACCAACCCCACATCTGACAGAGGGCTAATATCAAAAATTTACAAAGAACTCAAGAAATTAAATGCCAAGAAACCAAATAATCAAATAAAAAAATGGGGAACAGAGAATTCACAAAGGAGGAATCACTAATAGCTGAGAGACACTTGAAGAAATGCTCAGCATCCTTAATCATCAGAGAAATGCAACTCAAGAAGACTCTGAGATTCCATCTCACACCTGTCAGGGTGGCTAAGATCAAAAGCTTAAATGACAACACATGCTGTTGAGGTTGTGGAGAAAGGGGTACCCTCCTCCATTGCTGGTGGGAGTACAGGCTTTTGCAATCACTGTGGAGGTCAGTCTGGTGATATCTTAGAAAACTTGGAATAGCTCTGCCTCGGGACCCAGCCATGCCACTTCTGGGTGTACATCTAAATGATTCCTCACCAAATTACAAGGAAGTTTCCTCATCTATGTTCACAATAGCCTTTTTTGTAATAAGTAGAAACTGGAAACAACCCAGATGTTCCTCCACTGAGGAATGGGTTAAAAAACTGTGGTACATCTACACAATGGAATACTACTCAGCTATCAGAAACAACAAAATCATGCAAATTGCAGCCAAATGGATGGAAATAGAGAAGCTCATCCTGAGTGAGCCAACCCAGACCCAGAAGGATTCACATGGCATCTATTCACTTATAGACGTATTTTAGCCATATAGTACAGGATAACTATACTACAACCAATGCACCAAAGGGAACATGAACATAGACTTTGTTTCCTGTCAATGAGACACTTTGTCCTAGTGGTGCTGCCTTGTAGCTCCCCTCCTGACCCCCAGTATGTGAGGAGGCCTTTGGCCCTCATATGACTGTTGAACTGGAGTGGGGAACTGTTATGTAGGAACACTCCACTCTAGAGGAGTGGGATGGAAGGGATGGGGGTAGATTGTGGGAGGGCAGGACTGGGAGGGGTGGAAAGAAAACAATGTGATGGAGATGTAACCAGAAGTAATAAATAAATATTTTATAGAATAAATAAATTAATTAAAAAAGTATTATCTGACTGAAATATCAGTAATGATATTGTTGAGAAATTCTTCACCAGACAGAAAGAAAGAGAGAAGAGAAGAACAAGCAATCATGAGACAATATTAATCATTAGTCCTGCTTATTTTGGGGCTAAGTGGAGAGAAGATGTTGTTTCCTCAAGATTATAAAACACAGTGATATATTTACTTCAGTTGCCCTAAAAATGATCTTTGCTCCTATTTCTCTTGTTTCCAGTGGTTATTGTGGAGGGACAGTGCTTAACTAATGGGGTTCCCTCAATAACTACTCTTTGGCAAGAACTGTGAACTGAGAATACAGGACCTTTCAGGAATACAAGAGAGAGAAGTTACAGTTGTGGAGTACTGTGGGATTTTGTGGCTCACTCAGTCCATTTAGTCTTCCCAATAAGGTTAGAAGGTGGGGAACAGAACTGTCACCAAAGGAAACTGAGATACAAAGGGTGGTTTCTTACTGCATACTCTTTTATATTGTCCTAACTCATAGGGATCAGGATTTTTCTGAAAATGCTTTAAGCAGTCACTCAAATATATACTTCCTCATCATTTGAATTTGAAGTTTCAAACAAGTTACAATTGTGTGGGATTATTGATTACTTTTTCTCCTTTAAGAGCTTGAACCATACCTTCTCAAACTATGAGAATCTTTTCTCACAGAAGAGAGTTCTACATCAGTTCTGATTGATTATTTCTAGCCCTTTTTCTGAAGTGTGTGGTGTCATGTCACCAAAATTCTGCAAGCCAGATGTGACTAGGCCTATATTTGTTTGTCATTGGTTTATACTAAATTACTGTTGAGCACTATTAGTCCTTATCAATTTTAGTAAATTTTATATTCAATAGAATATCTGAACTTTTGAGTACCTTCTCAGCTAGAAGGAGAAAATTCTTTTCTGCTATCTTAAACTGCTACATAAATTTCTTCATCATCTGGCTGAGAAAAAGGACTGGAGAAACTTAAGTCACTTTTGCTTCATGTTAAACTGTCTTTATCAGGTTCACTCTTTTCTTAGATGAACAACACGATAAAGAGGGATTGTGCTTTACTAAGAAACAAGTGTCCTGTGCAAATTAAACTGAACATTATGAAATTAAATCTGAAAATAAAAGATCTTCAAAATAAATCAAATGCAAGTTACTGAATTCTTATTAACCTCTTCCAAATCATCCCCAACTATTTACTTATGGTCCTCTTTTCCCAAGAGAAAACCTCTTACTAATTTCCAGTTTCACCTGCTGTGCTTTTTTTTGTTTTTGTTTGTTTCTCACCTTTTCACTCACTGTGTTTGTTAGAGTGTTTCACATGGAAGATTAGGTTAGGTCATCTCAGTTAATGGGGATTCAGCTTAAAGCTACAAAGAAAGTAATGAGGAAATGAAAATGTGTCTGCAACTGAGCAGCAAGTCAATTGAGGAGGTGGGACATCACCCATCTCTGTAGGTCATAAGAGCTCTATCTCACTGCCAGGTGCTCTTATAATCGAGGTTCAGCCCTCCTAGTTTCTTATGCATGCATGCATGCAACTCTTTCCATTCCTTCACTTGCAGTTTTGTGCATGGCTGCTACTAAAATTCTGTTTCCTCTCTACTTACTTTAGAGCTGTTGAAGATATTTATTACATTCACTTATGTTCTGCATGTGGGTGGGTGTGCTCATGCACACGTATATGTCCATATGGAGGTCAGAAGACAACTTGTATGCATCTTAATACAGAGATAAAACTCAGGTCACAATAGCAAATGACAAGCACTTTTTTTTTTAACCTACTGAGCAAACTATGTTGCCTGACAGCTTAAAAATAAACAAACAAACAGACAGACAAACAAATCTTTAGTCTCTACTTTCTACACCCACAAAGTTTTCTTTTTCTTTTCTTTTCTTTTTTTGTTTTTTTTTTTTTTTGTTTCTACTTATTACCTAAGCTGTGTTTTACTTCATTGACCTCCAGACTTCAGGCTTCACATTGAAACTCTTTAAGAGGAATCAATTAGGTCTATTAGTTGCTATAGAGCATGGAAGAGCCTGCAGCATAACCCCTCAGCGGTACATGATGCCTTTGGCTCTGGGGTAACTGGGAGATGTGCTACCAGCATTAAGCTAAAGAGATTCAGTAAGTAGACATATGGCCATGGAAACCATGAATATTTTGCTGGGTCAGTTGCTCACTTATCTAATAAAACAAAAACAAAATAACATAGCAGAAATTTTTTTCCTGCAGAAAAACAGTAAATTCTATTGATTCATAAATACAATAAAGTTATAATCATGTGTGATATTTGTCCAGATAGAAACAGAATTTCATGTTCCCTTTCTGGTTCATATAATTTTTATATCTACAGAGTTCTGAAAGAACACATATCTAGCTTTGTTTAGTGACAATAGGTTTTTAACTGTACTGTGTAGAATTTGATTTCTGCAAATTAACAATGTGTATATTTTATGCGTGTGCAGGATAAATGCACACTGATGCTATTAGTGAAGCACATGCCTTAAGATACTAAGAATTTCTTCATACTTTTGAAGAAAATACTCTATTTCTTAAAGTGTATGTTGTTAAAAGGTGATTATATGATATTCATTTTAGAAGAACTTAAATTATTGAAAATAAAATATATTTAGCACAAGATAAATAGTTCATGAGTTAATTTGGTGGTGAGCTTAAAAATTCATTTGTTTTAGCTTGCATCATACAGATTCCAATCTTCTAGTGTATTCACTCCAATCTATGAATGATCAAGGAATGAAATATACATATGTAATACCTGGTTTATATTTCCTTTTGAAAACCGAAGTTTTCTATCTGAGTACCTTAGATCAGAAACATTTACCTACATGGTACTCTAAATAAAAGTATTTTAAATTCTTCATTGAATATTATAACTATCTATAACTTTCTCTATAGAAGAAACATCAGATAATCAACAAATATAATAATAGTTCAAAATATTTTTAAAGGAATACTCAATGATTAATTTCATTGTGCCTAAGTCCATTCCAGAAGAACTACAGAATGGAGAAGGCTTTGGATATATCATTATGTTCCGGCCAGTGGGCTCAACAACCTGGATGAAAGAAAAGGTAGCACTTGTTGAATCATCAAGGTTTGTCTACAGAAATGAAAGCATCATGCCCCTGTCTCCCTTCGAAGTCAAAGTGGGAGTGTACAATAGTGAAGGAGAAGGATCCCTGAGTACTGTGTCCATTGTCTACTCTGGGGAAGATGGTAAGCTACCTTCAGTGTTAGAATGTTTTATCTTGTAACTTTATGTGCACTTTGCTTTTTTTGTCCATTTTCCTTGAGGCTGTCTCTTAAATTTGTTGATATATTTTCCTTGACGGTAGAACCTCAACTGGCCCCAAGAGGAACTTCTGTCCAGAGTTTTTCTGCTTCTGAAATGGAGGTTTCCTGGAATGCCATTGCTTGGAATAGAAACACTGGAAGAGTGCTGGGCTATGAGGTAATTCATATTGACTTCATGCTGCATATAGCAGATATAGCAGCTTACTACACAACAGCTTTTGCATAGGCATTTGTTAAGATGACTTATCTCCTGTCATATAATAGCATATGCGTTATTACTCTGTTTTACACCACTGTACCCAAACAGCTGATAGAATCAATATCAAAAGAAGAACTTGGGATATGAGGGATGGGCGGATGCTGGAGAGATGGATCTATGTTCTCTTTTGGCCTCTACATGCAAAGGTGCACATAGTCATTCGCACAAACACACATCTCTCACAGTTGCATACATACAAAAATAAATATATTACTTCCAAAAATTTTAAAGCATGAATACTTTATTTTCACTCACAAATCAGAGATTCAGTCTATATCTGGCATGTTGCTTTGGCGGGGTCACAGTGAGGACATGCTGACTGTGAGAACACCTGGCAGGGGAAAATGCTTGCTGTGACAGTCAGAAAATGATTCAAGACAGGTCCAGTGTCATATTAGCTCTTTCCAGGTCATGACCTCAATGATCCAACTCCCCCTACAAGGTAATTCCGGATTTTTTTTTTTACCTCCCCATGATTTCATTGGCCTGTGATAACTCTGTCAGTGCAGAAGCCTTTAGAATAACATTGCAGATCCAAGGTGTAGCAATGTTTCAAACTCAAGATGGAGATGAGGAATAGGGAATGTATCCATGTGATCTTTAGCAAACAAAATTACCACTATAAAATATCCATTGTAATAGATATATAATTGCAATTAACTAAGATGAGTACCCTACCCTACAACATTGCAGGTAAAAGTAAAGCATAAAAACCTGTTAAGAGGACAGAGCTCATGTGAAATATTCTTACTACAGTATTTCTTCTCAAGTGGTCTCAAAGCTAAATTATTTAATTATTCAAACTACAGCCATTGTATTTTTAGAAAGGGGTAAAGTCAAACCCTTGTAGATCTTTTTAAAAATTTTATTTCTTATTCTTATTCATTAATTCACTTTATAATCCAATCTTTGCCCTCTCTCAACTCTCTTCCCAGTCCTACCCTCCCTCCCTCCTCAGAAAAGAGGAGCCAGAAACCAACCCACTCCAGTTAATCAAGCCAGATGAGGCCAAAGAACAACTTCTTCCATTGAGGCCAGTCATTGCAACCAGGCTAGTGGCAGGTGATATGCAAACTGGCAACATAGTACATGTCAAAAGCAGTCCCATCTCTACTTGTTAGAGTATGCACCTGAAGACAAAGCCTCCCATCAGCTGCATGTGCATGGGGTGCTTAGGTGTAGTCTGCCTAATATTTAACTGTGGGTCTCAGCATCTGTTTGATTTGCTGCTGGGTGGAGCCTTGCATACTACCTTTATGCTTGTACCCTATCTGCAAGCATATTAGAGTATTATTAACAGTGTCAGGGGATGTCTTCCTCCCATGGGGTGAGTCTTAAGTTGTGTCAGTCATTGATTGGCCCTGCCTTCCTGTAACTGTTCCATTTGTATCCCTAAACATTTTGTAGTTTGAGTAAATTATGGGTCGAAGTTTTTGTGGGTGGGATGGTGTCCCCCTCCCTCTATAGAAGTTCTGTCAGGCTTTGAGATGGCTACTTTCATCTCCTAGTCCTTCACTGCTAGAAGTCTCACCTAGAGTTACCGTCTTATCCTCCCAGGAATGTACCCTGTCTGAGGTCTCATGTTCATTTCAAAGATGCCCCCCATCAGTTTCCCACCCCTCTCTCTGCCCTCTCACATTTCACTCCAGTCTCCCCACTCCTGGTCCCTTCCCTCGATCCTCACACCCTCTCCTGCCCAGGTCCCTCATTCCATCCACTTCTGGTGTCTAGTCTATTTCCCTTCTGAGTGAAATTCGAGCATCCTTTCCTTGGGTCTACTTTATTACTTAGCTTTGTTGGGTCTGTGGGCTGTAGTATGGTTGTCCTGTACTATATGGCTAGTATCCACCTATAAGTGAGTACATACTATGTGTATCTTTCTAGGACTGGGCTACCTCAGGATGATCTTTTCTAATTCCATCAATTTGCTTGCAAATTGCATGATTTCTTTGTTTTTTAATAGCTCAATAGTATTCTGGATCTTAAACCACAGAATTTTACTGAGAAATTTGCTTAGAATATGACTTGAAGAGATTTAATCATCAAGACTGAGGGACCTAAGTGACAAGAGAGAAAACAATACAGATTTTCCTCATTTTGTTCCATGTAAGCTGTATAGAACGAAGTAAATCACATTTATAGGACTTTGTTTCATAAAGTTGAAGGATTGATGGTATGTAAAGGGCATGTCATTATTCACTTATTGTACTTCATCTTGCAGGTCCAGTGAATAAGGATATAGATATTTTGTTTTTTATAGAATAAAACCTTTCTAAATATTTGTAATATTTCCTTGCACCTTTTCTCCCCTGTACTCATAAATCCCTGACAGAAACATAACCTTCTACTCACATGGCTGGTGCCTTTGAAATTCCATGCTTAGACTGTCAAATGTCTGTCCTGAGCCCTGGTGTTTCTCTGATCTCTGTACTCCTCACTGACCAACACTGATTCTCTTCAAATACTAAGATCGTCTGTTCCTACTTGCCAGTTTTTGGAATGCATCTTATGCTTTCGTTATAGATATATAGATTCTAACTTGATAGCTTGCAGAGTTTAAAAGCTGGTACTTAATTTCATACTCTTTTGTCTTGTTTCAATGCATCTGAAACAGTGTTTGGCATAGAAAGTGATCATTATGGGTTGAGTTGTTAGTTATCCTGGGCCTCCAAGAACTCTGAAAGAATGGTAATACCAAAACATCTGAAACTTTGATTGGTGGCATGGAATTTTTTTTAGTCTGGATTATTATATACCTTTTGTTAAAGTTGATAAACTTTAGGTAGTTTATTACTGAAAATGCCCATGTTCTCTTTTTTCGTGATATTTCTTGTTACTCTGTATTAATATTAGGTATTTATTTTCCTGGGGAAGTATATCCATTTTAACTAAACACATGTTTTATCATTTATACCTGTGTCATGTTACTGTGCTCCAATGACTGATATTTTCCAGAAAACAATAATTTTTTCATCATTTGGTTTTACCACTCAGGTCTTATACTGGACAGACAACTCCAAAGAATCTATGATTGGTAAAACTAGAGTCAGTGGAAATATCACAACCAAGAACATTACAGGGCTAAGAGCTAATACAATTTACTTTGCCTCCGTGAGAGCCTACAACACTGCAGGGACAGGACCCTCAAGTCCCCCAGTCAATGTCACCACTAAAAAGTCCCGTAAGTACACATCAAAATTCAGGTCATGCATGGCATTAGTCTGTGAGTACCAACCTTTCCTGTGCTCCATGGCCATTTCATTTTCCCACTGCAAGGCTTTATTGTTCAATCTGCTTGGTGACTTGGTTTGTTTCTTTACAGAAAATTTTTATATCATATAGTAATAACTAAAATAAGCCATTTTAATATTTTTTGAATTCTAAAAGGGAAGGAGTTTGATGATGTCTCTTATTAAAAGAAGAGTTCTTATGATCAGGGTTTTCATTGCATCCTAAAAAATGAACTAAAATTCTGACCTCTCTGCTTTGAACACAAAGTGGTTACTGAATCTTTAAAGTTTCAGTCATTTCATCTGCATAAGGAAGAAAAAAACAATAGTAGTTGTATTCTCATAGAATTTGGTGAAGGTCAAAGAGATAATTGATCACAAAGGTCTAATTCAAATTTTAATAAATTCTGAGTTTGTAGAATTAAACAAATAGCCATTGTCAAGTAATGATCTGATGATCATCTTAGCTATCATTCTGCAAGATGTTCAAAGAAGACTTTATTTCTGGAGGGAACAAGTTCTTTGCCATAAGATTGTTGCTCGTGCTGCAGTTTGCAGCCATACCCATCACATGCAATGGTCGCTATTTAGTGGGTAGTCTGTTTCATTGCACTCAATTGTTTCATGAGAAAGGGTTGTATATGGTAAATTGCTTGCTCAGGTAAAAATCAATGTTATTATAAATGTATATAAATAATATTGAAAAGATCCCAAAGATATGTATTATTTTATGATGAGAGAATGATAACACTTTTACTATAACTACTGAGTGATGACTCTATCCAAATCTGATATGTACAAACTTCTTGCCCCTTGCCACAACCTTTTCTCTATCAAAGCCTAAAGTGTGTAGTAGTTCCCAAAGATGAACTTGGACTGTCTGAGCTCCATATTAGTTCTTTCTTCTACAGCCACTCTGATTAAGTCTCTTTATAGTTATTTTGTATATGTCTTTTTTTAAAGGAGCTACTTTATTTTATATTTATGTTAATTAGGGTACGTGTGTGTGTTTGTGTGTGTGTGTGTGTGTGTGTACCTGCAGAGGTCAGAAAGAGGTTATTGATACACATGGAGTTGAAGTTGCAAGTAGTTATATGCTTCACAAGTGGGTATTAGATGACAAACATGTCCTCTAGAAGAACAATTTGCAGATTAAACACAGTTACCAGAGATTTCTCAGAACTTATGGGGGATCTGGGAAAAGAAGATGCCTAAGTTAAACTTCCCTCTTTGATTTCAGTCTTGAGTGATTATCATTGGCTCTAAGCAGAAGTAAGCAGGTGACTGACTCAAAAGATAAAACAAGAAGACAGAGATTTTGGACTTTTACAGTGCCTTTACTTACTGTATTTTCCCCAGTATTTAAGAGTTGTTTCTGAATGCTTGTTGCAATACCTGTAAACTGAAATTTCTCTACCCTCTTTTAAATAATATTCCAACTTGAGATAGAATGGATATAAATAATTTTCAGGAAAATACTAGATAAATATGTAGCCCTGCTCTTCCTCCTGTTTTACACTGGGTCAACTGAATCAATAACATTTTTGTTCTATAACTGTATTCTGATGATGGTTATTTAAATGAGAAAGGCCACCATAGTCACATATATTTGAATATTTGTTCCCCATTTGGAACTATTCGGGATGGATTACATAGTGTGCCTTTGATGGAGGAGGTGTGACATTTGTTGTAGGCTGTGACATTATGTCTAGATAAGTAACCCAATCAAAAAATGGGGTACAGAGCTAAACCAAGAATTCACAAAAGAGGAATCTAGAATGACTGAGAGTCACTTGAAGAAATGTTCAATATCTTTAATTGTCAGGGAAATGCAGCTCAGGACACCTCTGAAATTCCATCTCAATCCTGTCAGAATGGCTAAGATCAAAACTCAAAAGACAGCATATGCTGGCGAGTTTGAAGAGAAAGGGGAACACTCTCACATTGCTGGTGGGGGTGCTAACTTTTACAACCACTATGGAAATCAGTCTGGTGATATCTTAGAAAACTTGGAATAGCTCTACCTCAGGACGTAGCCATATCACTCCTGGGCATATAACCAAAAGATTCCTCACCAATCCACAAAGACATCTCCTCAACTATGTTCATAGCAGCTTTATTTGTAATAGCTAGAAACTGGAAACAATCCAGATGTACTTGAACTGAGGAATGGATTACAAAAACAAAAAAATCAAAAAAAAAAAAAAAGAAAAAAGAAAAAAAAATCCCTGTGGTAAATTTACACAATGGAATACTACTCAGCTATCAGAAACAAGGAAATCATGCAATTTGCAACCAAATGGATGGAATTTAAAAAGCTCACTCATGATGATGAGTGAGCTAACTTAGACTCAGAAAGATACACATGACATATATTCACTTATTACTGAATTTTAGCCATATAATATGGGATAACCATTCTACAATCAATAGACCCAAAAGAACAGGAACATGGACTTGTTTACCTGTTAGTGGAGCACTCCACCCCAGTGGAACTGTCATGCATACTTCCTGTGCAAGAGGAAGCTTTTAGACTTCATGTGACTAATGAACTGAGGGGGTCTGATGCACAGAGGCACCCTACACCAGAGGGATGGAATGGGTGGCAGAGGGTGGGAGAATGGGACCAGGAGGTGGTGGAGGGCAGGGGCAGTAATGGAGACATAACTTGAAGTAATAAATGAATTTTAAAATAGTAGTAGTAGTAGTAGTAGTAGTAGTAGTAGTAGTAGTGGTAGTAGTAGTAGTAAGGCTGGAAAAAGGTTTTCCAAGCAAATGGACTCATGAAGTAAGAGGGAGATGCCATTATTAAATCTAATAAAATAGACTTTAAATGAAAATGAATCAAAACAGTTGAAGAACACTTTATACTTATTAAAGGAAAAATTCACCAAGATGTGAAGTCTCAATTCTGAACATTTATGCCACAAATAGAAAGGCAACCTCATTTGTAAAAGAAACATTACTAAAAAAAAATCATATATTGCTTCCTCACTCATCAATGAGTAGTTCCTTGATGCAGACATTAAACAGAGAAATAGCAAAACTAACAGATGTCATGAATCAAATGGACCTGACAGATATCTACAAAACATTTCACGCAAACACAAAAGAATACACCTTCTTCTCCACAGCTCATGGAATCTTCTGCAAAACTGACCACATACTTGGTCATAAATCAAGCCTCATCAGTTACAAGAAAATTGAAATAACTCCTTATATCTTATCATATCACCATGGATTAAAGCTGGACTTCAACAACAACAGAAAGCTTTTAAATTCATGGAAACTGAACAACTCTATACTCAATCAGTACTGGGTTCAGGGAAGAGATGAAGGAAAAATTAAACAATTTCTAGAATTCAAAGAAAATGAAGGCACAACATAAACAAACTATGGGACACAAGGTAAGCAGTACTAAGAGGAAAGTTCATAGCCCTAAGCTCCTTCATAAAGAGTTTGGAGAATTCCGAGAAGATACTCTTAAAAGTGTGTTGCAAGTTAGTATGAATGTTGAGTCAGATATAGACCTTTAAACTCATGGAGATGGTTAGATAGTAGAATGTTAAAGTCAGGGGCCAAATATGTATAAACTGGACATTGGGAAGGTATACTGGATCATTTAACTCTCATAAATGTGGCATATTTATATCTGTTGTTTTGTATAGTATTTACTGTTATAAGAGAAGGAACCATCTGTTGGACTGAAAGGGGAAACTTCTGGGGGGAAGAGGGTGGAAGGGCAGGATAGGAAGAGGGAATAGGGAGGGGTTTGTGACTGAGATGTAACTTGAAGAAAAAAAATAAAGTATTTAAATAAAAAAAAGAGTTTGGAGAATTCTCATACAAGCAATTTAAAAGCACACCTGAAAGCTTTAGAAATAAAAGAATCAAACACACCCAAGAGGAACAGATGGCAGGATAATCAAACTAAGTGATGTAGTAAATATATTATAGGCAAAGAGAACAATAGAAAGAATTAAAGAAATCAAAAGCTGAGACACTGAGAAAAATCAACAAAATAGACAAACCTTTAGCCAAATTAACTAAAAGGTAGAGAGAAAGTATTCAAATTAACAAAATCAGAAATGAAAAGGAGGACATAACAACAGGCGCTGAGGAAATCCAAAGAATCATAGGTTCTTACTTATAAGCTTGTACTCCACAAAATTAGAAAGTCTAGATGAAATGGATGATTTTCCTGGTAGATTCCACTTATGAAAGTTAAATCAAGATCAGATAAACAAATTAAACAGCTCCATTACCCCTAAAGAAATAGAAAGAGTTACCAAACATCTTCTATCACAAAAAAAGCCTTGGGCCAGATGGTTTAAGTGCAGAATTCCACCAGACTTTCAAAGAAGAGCTAATACCAAACTATTTCACAAAATAGAAACAGAAGGAACTTCGACAAACTCATTCTATGAAGCTTAAATCACTCCAATGCCTAAACCATACAAAGACTCAACTAAGAAAGAGAATTTCAGATGAATTTCCCTCATGAACATTGATGCAAAAATACTCATAAAATAATGGCAAACCGAGTTCAAGAACATATCAAAAATATCATCCACCATGATCAAGTAGGATTCATCCCAGGGATGCACACAAAAATCCATCAATGTAATTCACCATTTAAACAAAATGAAAGAAAAAAAACCCACATGATCCTCACATTAGATGCTGAAAACGCCTTTGATAAAATCCAATGCCTATTCATGATAAAAGTCTTGTAGAGATCAGGTAAAGAAAACCCATACCTAAACATAATAAAGGCCATATACAGCAAGCCAATAGCCAACATCAAATTAAGTGGAGAGAAACTTGAAGCAATTATATTAAAATCATAGGCAAGACAAGGTTGTCCACTTTCTCCATATCTCTTCAACATAGCCCTTGAAATTCTAGCTAAAGCAATAAGACTACTAAAGTAGATCAAGGGGATAAAAATTGGAAAGGAAACAAAGTATCCCTATTTGCAGATGATATGATTGTGTACATAAGTGACCCCCTAAATTTTATACTAAAGAACTCCTACAGCTGATAAACACCTTCAGCAAAACTGGACACAAAATTTACTCAGAAAATGAGTAGTACTATTTATACAAATGATAAACTGGCTAAGAAAAAAATTAGGAAAACAACTTCTTTCACAATGGCCATGAACAATATAACACACCTTGTAGTAACACTAGCCAAACACATAAAAGACCTGCTTGACAAGAACTTCAAGTCTCTGAAGAAAGAAATTGAAGAAAATATTAGAAGATGGAAAGATCTCCCATGCTTAGGGATGGGTAGGATTAATATAGCAAAATTGGACCTCTTACCAAAAGCAATCTACAGATTCAAGGCAATTCCCATCAAAATCCCAACACAATTCTTTACAAACCTTGAAAGAACAATTCTCAACCTTATATGGAAAATTTAAAAACCTAGGATGGCAAAGACAGTTCTGTAAAATAAAAGAACTTCTGGAGATATCACCATCCCTGTACACCTTCAAGCTGTACTATGAAGCAACAATGATAAAAACCTCATAGTATCAGCATAAAAACAGATACGTTGTTCAATGGAATTACATTAAAGACCCAGAAATAAATCCAAACAAACACCTACCTGACCTTTTATTGGTTATGTTTTGTTTTATGTGCCTCTCTCTCTCTCTCTCTCTCTCTCTCTCTCTCTCTCTCTCTCTCTGTGTGTGTGTGTGTGTGTGTGTGTGTGTGTGTGTGTTTGTGGGTGTGCATGTGTGTGTGTGTGTTTGTCTTTCTTATTTTGAAGTTTAAATCATTTTTATATATGAAAATTTTTCTTAGACAATTTCACATCTGCACATATTGCATACTGACCACTCTCACCCCAATTGCCTCCTGTAACTTTATGTTCCTGCCCAATCCTTCCTACTCACAAATATCTCTCACACATTCACATCTGTTCATTTGATTTCCTAACCTACTGAAAATAATCAGAATATCTTTGTGACCATGAATTTAGAGCTTTTTCCTTCAACCTTTGTAGAGTTGGTAGTGAGTAAAAATATAAAGACCCTGATACTCATCACCTGGAATGCATGAGTATCCAATAATTCAACAGCAAATAATAGGGCTTGCCAATAAGTCCTTACCCCTTCCATGGCTGATTGTTCCCTAGGCCTCCCCTAGGTAAATTGGGTAAACACTCTTGTTGAGAAATAAAGTTTGCATTGATTTTATGTAGTTGAGCATGATATTTCACAGATCTTCTTGGTATCTTCTGACTTGAGTACTTCCAGTACTTCCTTCACAATGTTTGCTGAGCCTGAGAGAGTACAGTGTACGTTATTTCTTTAAGATTAAGCCCACAATCATCTCTTATATTCAGCATCCTGTGCAATCATGAGTCTGTATTCTTTGACCTTTCCTTTAAAGGGGGGTTCTATAACTAAAGCTGAGAGATTCTTTTTTCTTATGTTTATACACATTACTAGTCAGAGGCAGTCTTTGCAGTGTTGAACTAATAGATCTTCTGAAGTTTAATGTTTCTAAAAAGTTTGAAATTATAATGAAAATAAATCATTTCCCCCCTTCCCTTTATATTCTCCAACCCCTCCAATTCACTTCTTGATCCTCTTACTCTCTCTCAAGTCCACAGTCTGGTCACTTTTACTTTCATAATACATACCTGCATACACACACATACACAGACACACATACATACACAAACATGCCCAAATACACCACACACACACACACACACACACACACACACACACACACACACACCCTAAACAAATGAATACAACTTACTCACCCTGTATAATAAAGTTACTTCTAGTAATGTGATTTAGAACTAGTCATTTGGTATTGGATAACCAATATCAGGTGGAACTCTTCCCTGTGGATTACTATTTTTCTTACTTTAAAAATTTCCCTGTTTCCTGTAGTTCCTTGTCTAGGTATGAGATTCCACTTTCCCCTCCACCATTAGCATGTCCTTAGGTTTAAGTTATGGTTCAGGTCTTCTTTAGGTACCCATGCTGATTAGACATCATGCATGTATCTTCTCTTAAATTTCTAGGAGATAGTATCTCATAGAGAACTTGCAGTTCTTCTGTATCTTACATTCTTTCTCTCCCTCTTTTGTAATGATCAGTGAGTCTTAAGTGTACGTGTTGTATTGGTACTCCTAAGGTTTGTAAAGTAATAGGTCTTGGAGAAAAACCTACAATGCCCCTCAGTTTATAGTGTCCCTGCCATTCCAAATAACAGAGAAATGTCCTCTATACAACATTACCAACTTTCTTCTTCAGTATAATTTTATCTGAGAAGGAATCATAACTTTCAGCTATTGGGAATGGTGTGGTAAAGAATAAGTATGGGACTCCAGAATGAGATAAGTGGGGATAAGAACACTAACTCTTCCTTATGCTATTATTTGACTTGTATTTTTATTTGGATATATGTTCCTTGGGGGTTACATGTATATGTGTTTGTGCATATCTGTATGTGTCTCTGTGGAAGTCAGAAGACTAGCTCAAGCATACATCCAACTACTTCAAGATAGAGCATCTTACCAGGCTATGACTTCCCGATAATACTAGAGTGGCTCACCAGCAAACCCCATGGATTCTTCTGTTTCCCTCTCCCTGGGTTGGATTTCAAGTATGCAGCAGCATACCTGAGAATTGAACTCATGCTTGTGAAGAACCACTTTACCAGCTGAGCGATTTTACAAGCTGAAGTCTTGTTATTTGGTAATTATGAATATATGCTTGCATCTGAAAAGCAGAGCTGAGGATAATGCTTACTTCTGGGAATTTCTATACTACTGTAGGCTATCTCACACCTAAAGGAAACCTAGTGGCTAAAATACAGTGAGAGAGTTCATTGAATGGCCACATGTATTACACCACTTTACCATAATTTCACTTTGATTTTTTTTGTGATTTTCCCCCGTTTTACAAGAAATAAAATTATTACTACTTTTCACTTTCTTTCTCTTTATGAAGTTTTATAGAGAAATTTTCATCAGGGGCCACAGAAGGACACCCAAAGTGTTAGAGGTGAAATGGCTTTAATGAATCATTGAAGGCAGTCCTGATTCTAAGTAGTATCCTTGGATTTAACTCTGATTTTCCATGTCCTTGAGATGACATCAAGATTACCTCTGAATACTGGTAGCAGCAAAAAATAATTCTTCATCCATCACACATCGAAACTGTCACCATCTAGACTTTCAATTTAGTACTTGCTTTTTCATTGTAAAGTCAGAAAAACGAGAACTCGCGTTTACTGAAATCTCTGCCTCTCATGATTGGCTACCATGACAGACAAAGCTGTGAACAAGACAGAACTTTATTGTTTTTTTTTTCAATGTAAAGATTCTGTCATCTACACAAGGAATAATGCTGCCATGAGTCACATATTGTCTTAAGTTCTGAAATATACTTGCTTGCTGATAATTTCTCTCTTACTGGGAAACATCCTAGGATAAAGGAAGGACAAATGAAATTACTGCAAGTTGTAAGAAATGCAATGAAGAAAACAAGAGGCTGAGATACACATAAGAAAGAGTATGGTAAAGGATGCATATTTGCATAAACAAGCACAATATTAAGAGTTAGAGGTCAAAAGATCGCTATGTTTATATGTACATGTCTTTATGTATATAGTCATATATAAAGCTCCATAAGTACATTATCATTGTTCCTATACATGATAGCAAGAGGGGTGATGATGATAGTGCAGTGGTTATTTTCAAATAATACATGTGGTGTACTTGTGAATACAACATCTTAGTAAATATAATACATATATAAGAAAGCCAACAAGTATGGCAAATGCACTGTGATCCACACAGATATCACTTAGATGACAGATTTACAAAAAAAAAAAAAGAAGAAAAATATTTACATCAATTGCAGTGGGAAAAGAAAAGTAAAGAAAACACTACTTCTGCTGTAGAAAGTCATACTCAGACACTGCAACAGAAAGTGTAGTGTTTGCAAATTTTTGTTCAATTTGGACACTGACATTGGCTGACTACTAGCACTCTGTACTGGATTCTTTCTTGCTGTAAATATGCAATCAATCCATATTTAGACGTAAAGGAAGCATTAAGCTTTTATTTCATCTTGCACTTATGTTCTTTTTCTCTTGCCCAAATGTCAACCACATGCTGTTACTTAGAAGTGTAACATAAGAAGTTGTTTTTGAATTGGGTTCACAGTGTGAACTACAGCTGAATATAAATGCCATCTACAGAAAAATTGATTACAGTCAAACCATTAGAGCTGTGAAGGACTACTTTAATGCTGGTCTGTCACTTGATTAATAGAACATGATTGTGGACTTTGGAAATTGCCTGCAATTTAAAACAAGTAGAAATAGTGTTTGCTGAGTTTACCATTCATGAATGTGATACAAACAACATAATATCCTTCATAAGATACATGTGACAAGTGCTTTAGTTTTCTTAAGGTACTAGAAATTTTAATTTCATTAAAGAAATTTGCTGCATGCTTTAATCCTCCACATTAAAAATGGTCTGTTCCTGGTGCAAATATTAAAGGAATAACATTCAAGACAGCTTTCAGTAATTTTTGGTTGTTTTTTATTCTAATGTCAGAGAGATAACATTGATATCTATGTTTCCAAATTAATATAAAAAAGTTTTCCTGCCCCTAGAGGCATTGCAGATGTGGCTGCTATGTCACATGTGCATCTATAGGTGGCAGAGAGGAGAGAGGCTATATTTACATTCAATGTCCTGACCTATGAGCATCTGAATGAATAGTAGCCTAACATTCCTGAAAAAAAAATAAAAGCAAGCTGGATACCAACACAACGTTGGTACCAAGGGTAGCCTGTGGTGACCACCAGGCCAGTACAAGGCATGCACCAGAAGGTTCCCAAGACAGGAAACAAGCCAGAAACTAGAAGATATCTGTATGGTACTGGTTGTGGGAGTTGTGGAGACCCAACCCGGGGATGAGAACTGGCTCAGATGGGGTCACAAGAGCAGCAGAACTGCCCCTGCCCCTCACATGCTGCAGCATTTGGGAGAGCAGGCCCTTCACTTTTTCTGGGTAGCACACTAGAGCTGGCCCTGGATATGAGGGTTGTGGGTGAGCCAGCCCTGATGGAGTGAGTGTGGGAGAGCCAGCCCTGCTTTCTGTCTGCCTTATGGTGGTGTTGGATAGAGAGAGATGTCCTCCCCTCCCTTTTGCTCTCACCACCATTGGCCAACAGGAGATCTGGCCCAGATGGTATCACAAGAGCAGGAGAGATGCCCTGCCCCTGCCCCTCACATGCTGCAGTACTCTGTAGAGCACATCCTGCACCTTTCCATAGTAGAACTGGCTCTGCAAGTGGGAGTTGCAGGTCCAGAACCAGGCCTTTGAGTTGGCCCACCCCAACATCTACCCCATGGATGAACTGTTGGAGTGCAAGAAGAGGTCAGTTCCACAACCCAGGACTTCAGGATCTCCATGACCCAGGACAGTTACAGTATATCTGAGAGGAGTCCTAGTGAGGTTCCAGTATTGACAAAGTAGCAGAAACCAGAGGCCTGGTATCAGACCAAGGAGTCATTTTAGTGAACATTTGCAAGCAAAATGTGTGGTCAAAAGGGAATATTTGTGGACACACTGTAGCTTCCACAATGAGATTTTATTTTTTAGACTGGGACAGATTGTAAGGGTGGAGGGTAGGTCTGAGAGGAGGTGGGAGATGAGAGGGAACAGGGTGCATGATGTGAAATTCACATAATAATTTTTCATTTAAAAAAACAGTTCATTGATCATATTAACATCCCAGTCAATTAGCTGAGATTCATTCATTGCATCTTCCTATCAAAAATACATAGTGAACTAAAAAGCAGTGTCACAATGTGATGATATTAAATTATGCTAATGATATTTAGGAAATGAATCATTTGCAAATGTTCCAATCATGTTATCTGTGGCAAACCATTCTGAACACAACTGAAAACTGATTATGTCATAATGGGACAGTGGAGAGACACTATACCCAGGAGAGACTAGTAATGGTCACTGAGACTTTAATACTGAGATATTTATTACCTCTGGCAAAGTGAAAGATTCCTATTGTGTTTCATATGAATCAAGAATTTTATCAACTAGGAATTATGACTCTCATTTCAGAGATAATAAAGCTAGGGCTCTTGGGTACAACTTTGGCTCTTTGACCTCAAAATCAGACTCTTCCTTTCCTCCGGGCAGCAAGAGAAGCCAAACATTCAAAGTAATTCATGTAATTTTTCATACATACAAGGACCTCTTCTCATGGTATACCCATGGGATGTTTTGCAATCTGCTTTGAAGAAACAAATGCATACATATTAATAACAAGGTCTATTGCCAAAGTCACAACTGTATGTTTTCAAAGGTGGCAAAATTCGGTTCCTTGACTCCTTGCCTGTTGCTAATGGACTCAGAATTATAATGAATCTTTTTATGGTAAAACAGTTGAACAAACAAAAGCTCCAGCAGTAAATGAATGATATTCAGAGAACAAAAAACCAAAAACCTACCAATGATATTGAAGGACTGAATTTACATGTATTCTGTGTTGATCGCATGATATCATCAGTACTGATGCATTATTGTGAAGAAATGCATCCTAAGTGAGCTAACCCAGACTCAGAAAGATGCACATGGCATCTATTCACTTATAATTATATTTTAGCTAGTAGTACAGGATAGCTATCTTACAACCAACACACCAAAAGGAACAGGAACATAGACCTTGTTACCTTTTAGTGGGACAATTTGTCCTGATAGAGTTGCCATATAGGCCCCCAGTGCAAGAATAAGCTCTTAAGACTCATATAACTGTTGAACTCAGGGGGACTGGTATGTAGGGACAATCCACTTCAGAGAAGTAGGAAAGGTGAGATGGGGGGGAGAGAGTGGGAGGCTGGAACCAGGAGGGGAATAAAGAGGGGACTGTGATGGAGATGTATCTTGAAGTAAAAAAAAAAAAATTAAAAATTACACAAATACATAAAAAACAGGTATCTTTCAATGAGATGAAGCCATAGTAAATAACAACTGGAACCTATGACACTACTCGGTAAACACTTCTCTAGCTATCACAGGGCAAATTTGGCAACAATGTTAACTGATCAGGCGTGAGTTTGGGAGGCACTTAGCAATGCCTCTATTTCAGCATGCTAAGCATATAAGAATGATACATAGGACATTAAACAGCAGTTGACTCAAAATGCTCAAAGTAGTCTCGTTAGTTTTCATCATTGCTCTAATGAGCTAAATGTTAGGCTCACTTAGCACCACACATTCAGAAGTGAAATATATTGCTGGGCAATTTTAGCTCTACCCTTGCTTTCCAGATGAACTATTTTAAATCTCAACTTATTTTTTTTTTTTATGTAGACTCTTTGAGAAGCAATGTGTTGTCATGGAGAAACCATGGATGGGAAACAATAGTCCAAGATTGTGGATTTTTTTAATTCTTTTTTAACATTTATTTATTAATTCGTTATATCTCAATCACAGCCTCCACACACTCCCCTCCTGGTCCCACCTTCTTCCCATTTTCCCTCCTCTTCTCCTTGGGTGAGGGGAGTGCCAAACATATCAACCCCCATCAGTTCCTTAGTCACACGAGGACCAAGAACTTCCTCTTAGTTTGGGGCCCAACATGGCACCCTCACTAGGGTAAGGTATTCTACTAACAGGCAACAGAATCCATGACAGACTCTGCCCCTGCCCACCACCACTTGTTAAGGGATCTGTATGAAGCGAAGTGGCCTATCTTCTTTATATATATAGGAATGGGGCTAGATTCGGTCTATGTATGCTATTTTTTTTTTAAATTTTTGGTTAGTGTTTTAGACTCTGTAAGTCTCTAGGGATCTAGATTTAAATTGGTTCTGTTGATCTTCATAAGGTGTTTTTGTCACCTCCAGGTCTCTCTATTCCTCCTCCCTCTCTTAAAATTGGGAATAGTTCTATCACAAGACCCAGCCATACCACTTCTAGGGATATACCGAAAAGGTTCTTCACTAGATCACCAGGACATGTTACTATGTTCATAGTAACTTTATTCAGTTTCTCTTGAGGCTCTGTCATATTCTTTCAGGGTTCCAAGAAAATGTCTTGTATGCTTCATATCTTATGAATAATAGCCACTTCCAAAAGTACATAACAGGACTCCTCATCTTTTTCTGTATTATAAAGTAAGCAAATTCTACTTCAATGATTAATATATTAATGCTAGACATTCAGAAAACTATTATTGATAATCAAGTTTGTTACAAAGATATTCCCAAAGGACCAGAATTTGAATAAATTTGTTTACTGTGGTTAGAATCAGTATATTTCAAATAGCAATAAACCATCTTTGTTCCTTTTATGCTGATGATGGAGAATTATTTTTCCTTTGCATGTTGCCACATTGCACTATTAACTAATTAATATTCATTTGGATCTTTGTTGTATTTTAAAGCTCCAAGCCAACCACCAGCAAACATTGCCTGGAAGCTATCAAATTCTAAATTATGCTTGAACTGGGAGCATGTAAAAACTATGGAAAATGAGTCTGAAGTGCTGGGCTATAAGGTAACTATTTACTTTTCTATTTAATCATATAAACTATGTTATTAAAGAGTCAACAATGTTTCAATAAAATAGAAACAAAACTTGTGCATATAAATAGATTAGTTTTTCTTTTTAAACATTGTTTGGAAATACCCTTGCTACTTTCAGTTCTTCATTTTATAGGTTCTGTGTTCTAGGTCCAGTAATGGATATGGAGTAAGGTGACATGAAAAATAAGAAATCCAAATCCTACAGAATGAATTTTTTTTTTTCCTACAGGATTGTCATTGTTATGAATAACAATTCTTGGGATATGTAGATGTGATACATGATTGATGTCAAAGGATAAGTCTAAATGGAGTATTAGAAATTAGCATACAGTAGATATAGACAAAGGACTCTTGACAATAAAACAAACAAACAAACAATAACAACTAAAAACACCCAGAATCTCACAAGTACACCATTGAGTAGCAAGAACATCCCTGAGTGTCCAGAACAAGTAATCCTCATTTGTGACAATGTAAATTAACTCTGGGCAGACATATGTATTCACACATATGTAATAGGTCCAAATTGAAAAATGATTTTTCGGGCTGGAGAGATGGCTCAGAGGTTAAGAGCACTGGCTGCTCTTCCAGAGGTCATGAGTTCAATTCCCAGCAACCACATGGTGGCTCACAACCATACATAATGAAATCTGGTGCCCTCTTCTGGCCTGCAGATATACCTGCAGACAGAACACTGTATACATAATAAATAAATCTTTAAAAAAAAAAGAAAAATGATTTTTCACAGTAAGCCCTCGAACTAATATTCTCAAACTCCATACTTGAGATAAATCTACTCCCAATCCATGGGCATGGATATCAAAGAGATATTGTTTCTTAAAATAAATGTAATGATAAGTCAGTCCCCTGCTGGTGTTTATATGTGAGGAGTACATTGCTAGTAATGGCACTCTCATCATGAGTGAGAGGATTGTCCCTCATCCCTCGTTAAGAGCATCTGAACCTTCAACAAACTCCAGCCCCATCTTAACTTGACCTTCTTTCCATGCAGATCCTCTATCGGCAAAATCGACAGAGTAAAACGCATGTTTTGGAAACAAACAATACATCAGCTGAGCTCTTGGTTCCATTTGAAGAAGACTATTTGATCGAAATAAGAACAGTCAGTGATGGTGGAGATGGAAGCAGCAGTGAGGAAATAAGAATTCCAAAGGTTTCCAGTGAGTTGAGGGGCTATTTCTGTTGTAGACTTCTAATTTAGTCAGTACAGCACAAAAGTTCCAAGGGAATTTCTAAGTATTACGTAAATGTTGAGTGACAAACTAAAAGAACAGTGTTTCCATTTTCAATTGTGAACCAAAGGTGACAAGTCAGTTTTCTTAAATCATCTATCACATTTAACAAAGGACATGCATTTTTGCAATTTTCTATTTACTCATTTGAAAAAAATAAAAATTAAATTAAAAACAAGGAAGAAGGAAGAAAAAAGAAATGAAGTAGAAAAGGAAGAGTAAAAGAATAAAAGGGAATAATATCATGATTCATTATAGTGGCACAAAATTTAGGACCATTTAGTTGTTGTTGTTGTTGTTCAAATGGACAAAGGTTACAAAGCAGGAACAGTGAGACTGAAGCATGTATACCCATGATGTTCTTTCTATGTCTGTGGCAGAC